>ML677377.1:31002121-31062833 GCA_007922305.1 Dermatemys mawii
GTGTGTGTGTGTGTGTGTGTGTGTGTGTGTGTGTGTGTGTGTGTGTGGTTGTTGAAAACAAATGTATTATCAAAAACAGTTTTGACAGAAAATGTTCATCCAGCCCTGCCCATAACAATACACAAACCGCCTACGCTAGCGGTTTTCAAACTGTAGTATACGTGTAGGCCACAATCAGGTGGTATGATTGGCTGGTGTAAAGGGCAGACTCAGAATAAGCACATGCATTACAACCACCCTGAGCAAAATGAAGATAGAAGGTCAAACACTTTGGAGGGTTTGATGTGACACAACTTAAAGTCTGAGCACTGCTGTTACACGTGATTCAGCAGCTCAGTAAGGAAGATAGGAAGTGTAGGTGGAGATGGGGGAACACTGGGTGCTTACCCTTCCTTATGTAACCTTTGCAAGGGCCAGACAAAACAGCAGTCCCAGAATTCTGCAGCCTTCGGAGGGCTGCTCCTTCTGTACTGACCAATGTAACTATCCGGGAATTGCAAGGGATAGTGCAGCTTACACATTGTTCCTATGTGCACGGGACCTCTGGCATCATCCCACCTTCATGGCTTCTTGGAGCACCACCGAGGTTCCGTGCCACCTGACATGAGGGCTTGTGCCCCATAGCCACAATCCCCCCCAGCCAGCTTGCGATAAAGCAGAGTCTAGCAATCACACACTAGCAAATGTCTAAGCTATCTCTCCTGGGATGTTTCATCATTCCGCACTGGGGAGAAAGAGTGGGTAGAGAATGCATTTCCCTGACAGGCAAATTTGTGCCTGACTCACAGTGCTGATGAATGCTGAATGGAAGAGACAAGGATGCTCTGGAAATAACAAGCAGAGTCAATCTCTGCCTCCCTCTGATGTGAGTAAAACCCAAATAATCGGGATAATTTCCCCAGATATAGTTACTCTCCGGTCCAGTAACCGTCACACACCCAGAGTCGCAAATAGAAAGCTAACGGCTCTGATTCAGCCTGGTGCTTGCCAGTATATTACCCCATGCTCCAGCATCAGACAAGTTTCAGGTTTTCTGCAATTTGCCCTTGTATGACAGACCATAAGAAATCCCAGGAACATCCCACTTCAATCTGAGATGACCTCTCGCTCTTTGAATCATTTGTGTTTTGTTTCTTTTACTTTGATTTGACCGCTTACTGCCTTTCATTCTGTGTGTATTGGCAAATCCATTTACCTGTGCTCCTAATCTCACTGACACTACAACAGCCATGACCCCATGTGTGACAGTCTCACTCACTTTCCTTTTGTCTGTTGGTTAGTTATTAGATGTCTCTCTTCCTTGCAAGCGTGACTGGGCATTGCCTGTATGTAGCATTTCTGTTGCTTTTACTATTTCTGATCAAGATGATCAGGATTTTTGTACATATACATAAAATGATGTAAGAGAAAACATCCTGAGAGTCCACATTATTAATTACTGTATTGCTTAGTGGCTTTTATAACAGGGGAAAGTTTTTTGCTCATTCAGCCTCAGTAGTTTGCAGTTATGGGTCCTATGATTGTACGAGTGTGCTGCTAGGGAGTGTGCTGAAAGTGCCTCCCTTCCTCTGAAACAGTACATCAGAAATTCAATACTTAAAACTCATTTTAGGGTACAGGTCAACATTCACCACCTAGCACCCCTCATTTGTTAGAGATGCCTGGCTTTAAAAGGGTTAGCATTAATCAAATGTTATCATTCAAGTCCCAAACTTTATGCTACTCTCCTCCTAAAGATGCCTTAAGCAGTTGCCTTAATTTTCCTCAACGGTCAGTGCACTGAGCCAAATTCTTTGCTGGCATAACTTCAGATAAGTAAGCAGATTTACGAGAAGCCAAGTCCAATAAGCCCGCCAGAGCATGCATATAGTAACTTCTATGCAATTTACAGAGAGCAGCACCTCATTCTGATATTTCAGTGGGTGGGGTCTAGCTTGTGGGTGGAGCCTGACAAGGAACCAGGCCTTTTCCTTTTGCACTCAGAGCTTTGCTTTCCTCAGTAGAGAAGCTGTCCCTTTGTTCTCCATGTCTTCTGTTTGCTAGCTCTTGTACCATAGTGTAGTATGATACTAACATTCTTCCCTTTCTAAGAACAGTTCCTTTGATTGGGTAGTAAATCCTGTGATTGATTGATCTTCAAGTTCCACAATATGTTCCATATTTCCAAACATTTATTCTTCTCATTGTGAAGGTTGGTCTGACTGTTTTTCTGCTTTTTCTTTTCTTGAATTTTGCTGACTGATAGCACATATGACACCCAGGAGATAGTCTGCAGTGGCAAAGTTCAATTAATTTGGAGCTATGCAGCAAAGTGTCAATCGTCCTCAAAAGACCCTTAAAACCAGCCCCAGAAACATGCAGATAAACTCCCCACAGAGTATTTATATTACCCATATTCCTTGCTGCAGCAGTACTCTCAAGGCTGATGACTCTGCACCAAGGGGATTAAAATGAACTCAGTTCTTCCTAGTACTTCTTCTTGCCTTCATGAGAAAAGTGGAGTTCTTCTTCCTGAATTCTGATAAGCAAACTCTCCTTGAATTTCAAGTGTAATTGAGATTTGCTTGTGTTAACTGTTGAGGAGGAAATCAAAGCAACCCAGCTCTGAAGATGTAATGTGAAATTTCACTAAAATGGACCCTGTTCTCAATTGTCTCATTCCAACTGTCAGCATGTTCCATTCTCATTCTCTTAATGTTCCTTTAAAAGAAATAAAACATAGTGGGAAAACTAGCTTGTGCATAAAATATTTTTGGTATCAGCAAAGTTGGAGAAGCAGAAAAATAATGATCAGGGAGTCAGAAAAGGACACAGAGACAGAAAAACAAGAGGGAAGATAGAGAAAAATTGAGGAAGTGGAACAGAGAGGCAGAATAAATTAATTTATATCTACCTCTATAGTCTCCATGCATGGAGTGTGTACTGGGATTGCAGTTAGGGGTTGTAAGGAAGAGCAGAGTTGACAGTTAAGATTGTTTGTATGTTTTGCTGGATCAGGACCATAGTGGCCAGCAGAGTGCAGGGAGGGACTTTTTAAGGAAAGGGATGAAAAATACAATAGACGTCTATGGGCCTGATTCTCAACTGGTGTAAATCCCCTTAGTCACACTGACTTCTGAGCTCAGCATTTCAATTTCAGCTATGCCAGCTTACACCAGATGAGGATCTGGCCCTTTGTTTTTTTTCTCAAGTCCAGTGTACCAGTAGTAGTTGTTGCAAGACGCTCTATCAAACTGATGCTTTCTCATAGCGGTATATTTGCCTCTCCACTTTTTAGAAACCTGATTACAGATGCCTGCTGTTGTCTCCCATGCAAATGACACACCTGCTGCTGCAGGGAACCTTTTAATTTGTTGATTTAAAATTTTCAGAGACGCATGTCAGAAGTAAGCTACTGTGCATAAATTCTGTCCGTTGCTTTATATACTCTCCCTTGGAAAAGCCTTATAGAATGTAATAAGGATGAAATCTGTAGGATTCTATATAAATGTAATAGGGTTCATTAGAAAATACTCCAAAGATAGCAGTATATGCTTTCCCTGGGTCTTTTGAACCATTATGTAGAATCCTATATCAGGGATGCAATTCTTTACTCAGTTTTATGGGATAGTTTAAAAAAACAAAATTATGGAAAGTTATTGTTCTATTAAGCTCTGTTGATTTTTCTTGAGGCTTATTGTCTTAATAGTCACACTTCATCACTTATATAGTATGTGTCATCTTCAGAACACTTCTAAATATAAACTGATAATGAATTTATATGACAGCCTTGTAAGGTAGTAGAAAAGCCCATATCAGGTTCAGAGAAGAGACGTAAACCCAATTAATCCCTCAAATCTGAACTCTGGATTCTGACCCAAGCTTCAGGTCTCTAAAATGAGTGGTTGTTAATATCCCACTCCTGAATTCTCCAATACTTGACGGGATGGCAAGTGGGGTTGAAATATGGATTTGAACCCAAACTTTCCCCAAAGTTCAGGGTGTTCAGACATGGCATTTTACAAGGAAGTTGTTGATTAATACTGAGCTCAGATTTGGGATCTTGTTTCAGACCCACTTCTGCTACCAACAGAGAAACTGACGCTGAGAGACGTGGCGAGACCACATTATATACTTGAGGCCACACAGATTGTCACAGTCGGAGGCAGGATTAGAAGTCAGAAGTTGATAGAATTGGGGGGGAACATGGAGAAGGAATGTCTACATGCGTACAGGTCCAATCCAGCTCCCACTGAAAAGCGGATCAGTCCCAAACAGTGTCTGTAGAAAATGAGGATCGCTGCGACATATGAAGCCAGCTAAAATGTTTACATTAAATCTGTTGTGCCTGAAGCTTATTTCTCTCCGTTGCCTATATTGCCTGGCATTTTTATTCCTTTATATTTGCAAGGATTAGAAATGTGGGAGCTGCCATAACCATCTAGAGAAATCTCTCATGCCATGACTGTAATCCAGTACATCACTGCAGTTGAATCTCAGCACAGGATCCACATGGCTTATAGACAGCAGCTCTTCCTGGTGAGCTTTCCCCACCCAAGTCAATAGAATCTCCCTCCGCTACATGTGCAACAGCTGGAAATAGCTTTCTGCACATAGTGTCTTATTTGATGGGCCAAATTAATGTCTAGTATATTGACACTAACTTCTGTGCAGTTACCCCACAGATGAATTTGTCCCATTTTGTCTAAATAATTTGCTCACATGTCTAGCGATTATGTATTTTATACACATTTTATAAAACTCTGGATACGATCTGCTAATGGAATGAACTTTAATACTATAACATCCTATTTAAAACATGGATTCTCCGCTGCTTTTAAAATAATTTCCAGCCAGCAACCAACACCAAACCTCTAAAAATTAGCCTCATAACCATAAAATTTAGCATTTTGTAATCCAATACGTCACATTTAATCTTAGCCAGAGCAGTGGCTTTTTGCTAATAGCTTATTGCTCAGCTATAGCATGTCATGAGAGGTAATTTCTCCTAAAGTTGTTAGGCTACATAACAGACGAGACTTTAAAGTAACTGTGACATGAACCCAGGGGAAATTAGGTATTGTTAATCTTAATGAGTTTTGATTAGAAATAAGGAGCTAAAAATATCAGAAACTCATTTTTGATATTATTATATCATGCCACAATCTTTGTCTCTCAAAGTATGTGTGTAGATTTGTGCAAATATTTCTAAATTACAAGTGTAATTTTCTCCCCTCCCTCCACCCCAAGAAGTTGGTACAGAGGAGCAAATAAACATTTAAAACAGCTAAGTGGAGAGGTAATTTTTATTATCAATGCTCCTGTTAAAGTCAATAGGAGTTTTGTCATTGACTTCTCCGAGAGTAGGATCACCTCCCCATATCCTGCCTAAATTACTCACATACGTAGCCCCAGTGAAGTCAAGCAGGTCAAGCAGTAAAGTGCATGTTCAACTGTGGCATTCCAGAAAGTGACTCAAGGCTATGGAAGAAGAGGAAAATAGCTTCTGAAGCTGCAGAAAGTATGTGTGAGGTTTTTGTAGTGAATGGAATATTAGATTTAGGCCTAATTCACAACTGAGTTGCTCTAATTTTATGCCTGTGTAACTCCACTAGATTAAAACTGGAGTGACATGGTGGACAATCAGGCCCATTTTATTTCAATTCCATTGGACAAGTGCAAAGTATGCTAGAGAGATCAGCATTGCGAACTGAGCAGGATTTTGCCCTAAGGGCCTGATCCTGCATTCCTTCTTGGGCAAATCTCCCTTTAACATAATGGCAGTTTTGCCAAAGTAAAAATATCAGGAATAGACCCATAAACTTGGCTGAAAAAGGGATTCCACCGATTCTGGCCATATTCATCTCCACTGATCAAAGTTGACCATTGCAAGTGAACTTGCACTGGAATACAGCCATCATCATGTCATGTCTGGATCTGAACCAGACGGCCAATTAACTTGTTGCATTCTAGGACTATATCTCTCCAGAGGGCCAGCTGCAAAAGAGGACTGCCTACATGGTCAGACAAGAAGAGGTTTGCATCCTCTATGTGGTAGGTGAGTGCTGCCTAGATGTGACAGTGACAATGGATGACAAAGAAGAGTACTTATCAATAGTGGGGTGGAGAGTGGAGACAAGTTTCAGAAAAGCCTTGTGCTCGAAGGCTCTTTTCAAGGTGCAAAGGCAGGAGGAGAAGGTTGTGTTGTGACCACACTGGTCCTTGTGGTCATCAGCAGGATCCATTATCTCAGACAAGTATTGGACACTAATGTTAGATTTCTTTATTGCTTTACACAATAACCAATTTCAGATTGCTGCAGCTTGAATAAGCCTGGTTTAGTATTTTCATCAGCTGCAATTTAGTAGGAGCTTGAAGAAGGAGGTAATGCCAAATTACCTTCTAGCCTCTAAACTTTAATGTAACTCCAAGATGGTACTGATAACTATATTGGCTTTGAAGTACCCAACAGTAAAAGGCAGATTGACATACAGAAAAAGGATAGGTAGTCCTTTAGCCACTAATTAATATTGCTAGACTAAGCACTTTAAGAAACACAGGGACCTCAGACTTCTTGTGTCCTAGCTGGAATCAGTTCAGTCAGACTGATTTTTGGCTTTCATCCATATATATCAATTTTCCCCAGAAGCATTCCAGAAACTTAATTAAGCTGGCAGGCTGGGTCTCTCTTATGGTCCATCTTGCATATACAGTCATATGTTTTAAACTTAGATCAGAGTAGAAATTCAATTTTGGCTTCCCATATCCAACCATACACAAAAAGAAGGAGAAAACAAAAAAGGAAAGATGAAAAAAAAATTGCTTCAAGAGTGATATTTACTTTGCCATCAAAAGCTGGTTTGCTTATTTAAATATCTATTTCACAAATTTACACTCTTTGCCAGAGCAATGATGAGAACTCAGCATGTAAATAAGTGGTCTAGGCAATAAAGGTAGCCAGGCTCCAACCTGCCAGTTATTTCCTGAAAAATTACAGTTCATATCCTGACATTCTGCCATAGACTAAAACCTTGATTCTTTACTGACTTTTATATGGCTTGTCGCCCCTTACTTTTTTAAGCAACCATGAAGGTCTTTTCATTTATTATGAATCACAACGAGAGATGGCCCTGAACCAACACTTGGCCTTTGGAAGTGTTCTGAATCCTAACCTGAATGTCAGTTGACTCTTATGTCTAACAAAGGAATAGAGGGTAAATTTTCCAAAACAGACATCCTTTTTTTCACTCTCCTTCCCTGCCAATTTGAAGTTGGGTAACCCACCGGTGCCTGTGCGTTAGGGGTTCCCATCTACACCCACCTGCCAAGGATATGAGCTGTTACAGCCACAAACCTTGACTCTTTGAGTGTTTAGATCAAGCTGCAGCAACTTACACTTTTAGTGCAGGAGGTGCCCAGAACGTGAGCCAAGAGGGCAGCAAGCTATGGTGCATAGGCGTCTTATAAGCTCCCTAGGACAGATTCGCAGGCAATGGGGCTACATTGATGTATACCAGCTAAGAATGTGACTCCATTTTTGGAAATTACAGAGCCCTTCTATCTCTCCTATGTATCTCAACTCACGTTATTACTCTGCTTTGTGGGTGCTCCCTGTTAGAAAAATGGGTACTTTGGAGAACTGCATGGGAGAAAGATCCCCTTTAAGCAGTGGTGGCATGGCCATGCAGCAGATCAGAGATGTACTTGGCTCTGGAAATGTCAGCTTATGAAGGGATGGAACCCCAGGCTTTCTTCCAAGAGAGAAATCCTATCTCACACTTCCAGATGACAAAATAACAAGTAGGAAGTTGTGGGCATGAATTTGCACTCCACTGCAGGGGTTCCTCCCACAAAAGGGTGACTGGAGAACCAAAAATCTTACAGCCCAGTCCTGCAACCGTTAGTCCTGAAAGCATCCTCATTGACTTTATGATCTGTTTCATTAGGTAGATTTGCATGCAATACTTCGCTAACGGGAAAGTCCTCTTGTGAAACTGGAGAATATTATTTCTCTGATTGTTCTTTGGTTAATAACTTTGGTCAAATAATAATGTATTGACTGAAAAGAATTTGCAATAGGCTAATTCAGTGAATAGTCACATGAAGATAACATGACTTCCTGATGCTGTATCCATTCTTAGAAAGTGGAGAATTGATCAAAACAAGGAAGCTCTTTGGTTTTGCTACTCATTAAGTCCCTAGTCACCTGTGTTCAAATGACAAATTCTCTAGTCTGCCTACAGAGGATTTAACTGAAAGAAAGTTATTCCCTACCCAAAAGAGAAAATTATGTCTATTCAAGAAACAAAGTTAGAAATTGAATTTCAAATAATTTAATTACACTATATAATTACCTTCCTGAATCTGTAAGGTATTCACTTAACAATGGCAATTCTTACCTAATTCCTCCTGACACATATTATGCCTTTGAAATATAAAATATCTTAATTTTTTCTTTCACTGAGCTCCTGAGAATATCAAATTACAATAGCAAGGGCCAACTGAACAACTGAAAAAATGGTTTCAAACAGATTATCTGGGACGATATAGTATGTTTCAAGAAGGAAAAACATAGTTAAATATGTTGCTGAGGCATTAACTCAGTTACCAGTGGTTAATATCAGTGGACATTTCTAACTATGGTTTCAGCGTTATTTCTCATCCATCCATCATTTAGGAACACTCACTATAAACCCAAATAAATTAAATATCATAGACAATTGCTTTGAAAACAAACAAAACTCTCTGGGGGTCATTTAGTTAACACGCTAGGCTACAGAGTTAAGGTTCTTTAGTTTAATTCAAATTATTTCTAATTGTGTTAATTATTGACATGCAAGGAAAAACAATGCATGACTGATGCCTTAGCAGGCACTTTGCTGTCATAACACTGTCCGCTAGCTGGATGGATCTTTAACTAGGTTTTGTGGGCCCAAACCACAGTTTGTAGCCCCAGTAACTTGAACAGAGTTTTGCTTTTGTGTGAGGACTAGAGTATCAGGTTCTGTATGAATATTGCAGGGGCCCAACCCTGCACTCTCTTGCTGTATATCTAGCCAGCATATAGCACAAACGGGCCTTAATCTCAACTGAACCCTTTAAGCATTAGTGCAATAAAAACAATGGATAATAATAGTGTGGCAGAACAGGGCCTTCAGTAGAGAACACTAACTACTAGGGAAAAATATATAACACGATGAAGAATCCTCACTGTATAGTTAGCAAGAAAAAAAAAACAGACATGCATTGATGATGTTATTTGAGGAATGATAAGCCTGGATTTAAAGCCACTGCATTTACAGGGGAAAAAAACCTCCCACAGAGCTGGGCATATTTTCATGCCAAAATTGTTTTCTTGATTTTTCACCCAGCCTGACCTTCTGAGCTAACTGAAACCAAGTGCAGTACAGTGAAACATTTCACAGGGTTCACTGCATCCATTAAAATGTCAGTTCAGCCATCACTGCTAAGGATAGAGAAAAAAAGAAGAATTCGTCTAAGAACTTTGGATAGTAATTTCTCGAATTCAGAAGAGACCCCTGCTTTCTTCTGGCCAGGCATTGTGAGTAGGACATTCAAAAAAGAGCTTAATGTAGTTAGGTACACAAATCCCATTGACATTCCATGGGGTCTATGTACCTAACTCCTTCAGGCTCCTTAGCAAATCCCAGCCCATATATCAGCACCAGGTGATAATATCTATTATGTGAGGAATTCCAGTGTATTTGTTAATTTTAGCAACCAATTTTATGATGTTCCTCTCCAAGAGCTTGGGTCACTATATGAATAAATGGCCAATTTCTCAGTCCACACATTCATACAATGGTGTGCAACTGAAGTCCCTTACATGACTGAGTGCTTCAGAATTTTGGACGACAAAATAATATATAACATTCAGATGTATGGGACAACAAATAAGGTGACAGGGCCAGCACTAGGCATAAGCAGACTAAGCAATTGCTTAGGGCCCTGGACAGCTCAACAGGGACAAAAATATTCCTGCTCGGCACCCGCAATGGGCTAGCATTGTCTCCATGTGGGTGGATAACACAATGACACTTCCCCACTTAATGACAATGGGAGTTAGGCACCTAAGTACCTTTGGTGGTCTGGGCCTCAGACATGACAAGAGTGGGGGCCAAATAAGGAAATGGATGGAGACCTCCTGCACAACAACCAGGTTCATTTGCCATCCCTGCAATACACTCAGCAGAGTGCAGGACAGATCCTTGCAACCTGGCAAAGCATGGGAAGAAGACAGCTTCCCCACAAGCCTGTTGAGGAGGCACAGAAAGGGAAGCAAGCTGTGTCATCCTAGGGGAGCCACATGAAGGACTGTGCCTCACAAGCCTCTGTCTGACCCTAAAGGACCTAGGAGGGTTGATCCTTGAAATGAGAGAGGAGATATTTTGCTATAAAATTAAACTTAAAAACAGTGACTGGCCCGGACTAAGCCCTGTTAGTTCTATCTACCTCAGAGCAGAGGACAGATATGGAGGTCTCAGTATTTCATCTGAGCGCCAGGAACAAGTCCAACAACTCCCAACTAAACAAATGTTTCCCTTTATAGTAGCTGTGATGCAACACGCTAGACACCCAACCTAGCCCTCAGCACCACCCGGGAGCAGACAGTCGCAGAGATGAATGGAGCACAACCAACACCACTGAAATAGAATCTCACTCTACATGTTCTTTGTGTGAAAATACAACTGAAACTGAGGTGTCACTGTGCTATGTGCTATTAATATTAGGCCCGAGCAATAAACAGAAATTCTGTTTTGAGAAAAATGTTGATGTTTCAAACTTGGTTTTCGTTCTGTATTAGAACAAAGCCAAGACCTTTTGGAATTTTATGTGCAAAAAACCACACAAACACCCACTCCAGAATAGACCAATTAGGTCAGGCACTCACCTACCATGTGAGAGGCACGGGTTCAAGTTCTCAGTCTGCCTAATTCAGAGTTGGGGTTTAAATCTGAGTTTCCACATCCTAGGTGAGAACCCTAACACCTTCCCGCTCAGGATATATTGTCAGTCTATGGTAATAATCACTGTAGTAATTTATTATGTGCTGAATGGCAGAAAATTGCACAGAGATTCAGAAACACCATGAAACAAAGATCTTTAGTACATAAGAAATC
This sequence comes from Dermatemys mawii, assembly GCA_007922305.1. Classification (NCBI taxonomy): domain Eukaryota; kingdom Metazoa; phylum Chordata; order Testudines; family Dermatemydidae; genus Dermatemys; species Dermatemys mawii. The sequence continues at coordinate 31,013,242 of ML677377.1, forward strand.
AATATCATGTGTTTTCCATGTAATTTAACACAGTAAATTAGCTTAGCTATGAGCAGGAGTATTAGTTAAATCTAGTCTTTTGTTTTTGGCTCTTCACCTAATTTACTCTGGATACTTCATAGCTTTGCAAGAGCCTAGCTAATTATGCAGTCTTGTCAATTTGGCTAAGATGACAAAACAACAGAAAATATGTATTACTAATGATGTGAAAGATTGCTTCCTATCTGTTTTTATTATTACTTAATTCCCTATGCATTACATCTTTGGCTTCTTGGCTAAGATGTATTTCTTTGACAGTGGAGCCTCCACCATGGTTAAGTTGGGCACAAGGTTTCATTTCAACTGGGTGAAAACCTATAAATTCTCTGTATTAGAAGATACATTTCAAATGCATATTGTAGCTGATGATCTGCTTGAATGTTTAAGGACATGTTGAGTTAAATAAGCAATATGAGCTTAGTTATTACGAGGGCCTGTGTATTCCCCAGTTCTGTCATGCAAAACATTAACAGTGACCTCACTAAATGTTAAAAGCAGAATAACTTTTCCAAACAAATGAACTATGTGACAGTGGAATCAGACTCATCGATTGCTTGAGACAAGAGAGTATGAGGTCATTATTAAGGTTTTGCATGACAGATCAAGTTGGAGGAAGCTGGTGTATGTATTGCTTTTCAGGACGTGTTGGAGACAGAAGTGAAGGCTTTATCGAGTATTGAAGTGGGCTATCAACAGCAGTTCAGGTGAAAGAGGCAAGGAATGCTAGAGACTTGTCCCTTGTCTTCATGGCTTCAAAGATTTGAGTACGTGAGGTACAACCCTAGTTGCCACTTTATGCAGTTCTTGTTGATACATGCAGAGATAGAAAGACACAGAGGCAGGCCATAGGAAAGAAAGAGAAGGGGAAGGCATGCGGAATCCTACTGAAAAACACAGGGACTTATTCAGCTTAGTGGGGTTGTTTTGATGCAAATTGTTGTGAAGTTTATTTTATTTCACTAATCTACTGTCCAGGTGATACATTATAAAAAGACATAAAATATATTATAGGTATAACTGTAAAGAGTGATAATTCTGGAGCCTTCAGATGTCAGGTACAGTGTTTTATCTCCTACAAAACTGTAATGCTTTTGGCCCCATGGTACCTCTAAGACCACCATTCCCCCTTGTGCAATATTTACAACAGCTGGAGTCAATCGAAGCATCTGAGAAACCCCTGCTTTAAAGGAGTGGGGACTGCAGGCAGCCCGTTCAACAAGGGGTCCTCAACTTTGGAACTCGCTCCTCTCATGGCCAATCTCTCTCTCCAATAAGAATTGGAATAATATGCAATCTGACCATGCAAATTGCACAGCTGACTTTCCACTATAAGGGAGGGCTTGGTCCAAAATACCTCCAGTCTTGCTCACTTAGCTCACCACTTCCAAACATACCCCCTCACTAAATGGAGACATTTAGAAAGGTCCTACCCATGCTTCTGTCTTCCTTGGGTCGAGAATTAGGTAACTGACACACAGAGATAGCCATAAGAGTCAACATCCCTCTAAGCTGTCAGAGTTCATGGGGCAAGAGACATATAAATGGGTGTAATCAGAAACAGCTGATGCTTTACCATCTATTTAGAAACATTCTTAGCAAGAGGGAATGACATACTGATAACAAAGGGGATAATACCTTGAGGAGCACTGCATTTCAAACCACAAAGATGATACACAAATGTCCATCACCATCATTTAATTCCAGTCTTGTAGCTATGAGTCAGGGAGCGACAGGCATATGAGAGCTGATTATACCTGCCCCCTCTGCACAACACAAGCTGCAATGTCGAAGGACGCAATTCAGGCTCAGCACAGGAAGTTTTTAGCACTTAGCAATTACCTTTCATACTATGTCTGTGGCCATAATTCCTGGTCATCAGTGACCAGGAATTCCACTGGAGTGCAGGCTACATTTTACTGATTGAGAACTCCCGAACTCCCTCTTGGAAGGTATCTTCCAGATTCTCTCTCTGGCTGCTTTTAATCGTGTTGCAGTGCCTCAGGATCAGGTTCTTAGATTGCAAACTTCCTGTTGGGGCAGAAACCATGCCTGTTTTAGCATTGAGCCCACTTTTGGTTCCTCAGTGAATAAATAATCATTAAAAAGTAAGCAAACATTATTATTTAGGAATCACCAATGATTTGTGACTTTGGTTTAGACAATAAGCACTTAAGCTGGGATGCTTATCTGAACTATCCAAGACTTTTCAATCTGCTAGATAGGGCTGGAAGTCCTATTGGGACAGACTTTATTATCAGGTGCTCAGAGCTTCCTGCTTCCAATCAGTAGTTTCAAGATACTCTGGCTGTTCAGACAACCAGCACTGATCGAAGTGCAAAAGACAAAAGCCTCAGAAAAAAGAATGTTTCCAGTTAGATATAACCAAACTTCCAGCCTTCAAAAAGGTTCCATTCTATGTAGGCTCTTATAACATAATTATTACCATACCATCGCAGTGCCTTCCAGTAGTCCATTAGTAACATGACTAAAAACAGTGCCTTCCAGTAGTCCATTAGTAACATGACTAAAAACAGTGCCTTCCAGTAGTCCATTAGTAACATGACTATACATCTGTCACATATTGTTGGTTCGCTCCTCCTCTCCTTCGGGAGGGAAATGTATGCAGTGGAGTATCTTATTTTGGTAGTGAGTTTTTCAGGGTTTTTTTTTTAGGAGGATTTCTGTTTGGTCTGGACAATTTACCAATATCTAACCACATATCTGCATTTGATCCATCATTGGTTAAAAAAAATCTGAAGCAATATATTTTAAAAAGGTCTTCTCGTTGAAGAAATACCATTAAAAATGTTAATAATCATGTTGTTTCTGAGTCACTGAGAAATTGGCTTTCATCTATTTTAGGTGTCAGCACATAGTAATTATACTGTTTGGAGTTAGCATTCCTCAAAAGTACTGCCATCGCAGAGTCTGGGCGGGGGGTGGGGGGGCGGGAAATAACACCACCTTTTTGTTGTTGTGTATATCAATCTTAACTTATAATTTATATACCTTTCCTACACTCTGTAATATATAAAATATAATTACTGGTTAACTAAAATATAAAGGACAATTTTTTTCCCAGTGTTCTCATGTCATTAGAAATCATGGAAGCAAAGAATGGTATCCCCACAACTGATTTATTTATAACCTGTTATTCTAGCTATATCCCTGTCCCTGCTACATTAAGTTGACTTTTCAAATTGCTGATGGTATAGAAAGTGACAGCACTTTTTTTGTGAGTCAGTTACTCGGTCTTATAATTAAATTTGGCTAGAAATTGAACACAAAAGGTCCCACTCATGTTCTGTTTACTTTGTTTAAAGTACAGGAAAATCCACCTAAGATGGACTCCAGAGGATTGTTTTTTGTTGTTGTCGGTGGTGGTGGTGGTGGTTTTTTTATGCTCATTATAAGAAAGTTCCTCATGTTATCTAGCCCTATGTTCACATAAGTGTCCCATAAATTCATGTGTGTGCCTCTGTAGATCTGGATATTTATATGGCTTCTCTTGCCATAGTATCAGAGCACTTCACAATCTTTAATGTATTTATCTTCACAACACTCTGGTGAGGTAGGGCAGTGCTATTCCTCCTATTTTACAGATGGGGAATGAAAGTGACTTGGCCGACCATCACAGAAGGAATCCGTGACAGAGCTAGGAATTGGACCAAAGCTCCCCAAGTCCCAGGCTAATGTTCTAACACTGGAACATCCTTCCTAGTTTCTATTTTATTTAGATCCTGCATAGTTAGGGGCCTGTTTTTTTGGAAGAGGGCAATTTATGAATTGTATTTTACTACTAGATCTTACACTGCTATGGAAGTTGGAAGGACTCCCACTGAATTCAAAGGACTTTGGATAAAGCCTATGATGGTTATTGCTCTTGCTTAAAAAATTACCATGCCTTGGGGGATGTAGAAAATGCAGAGCAAAAACTGGGGAGTAAAGTATGTTCCTCAGGGCTTGGAGGGCTCTTTACAGTCCCTTGCTCCCTGAAAAGGAAAGTCTTGATTACTCCTTTTGAAATCTTTATTAAATTCTATCACCTGACTTTTTTAAAAAGTTATTAAAATATCTACACTGCTCAAATTCAACAGTGTCAGTCTCAAATAATTATGGTGAAGGGTACAGCCTTGAGTGGAAAATAGAAAATATGGAAGAGAAGTGGCAATAAAAATGAAACTCCTGATTTTTAGTATACCTACCAAATACAATTTATAGTTTTTGCCCTGAAATTTTAATTGCAGGCTAAGGTTTTAAGATAGGAACCTTGACATGAAAATGGCAGGAAATATACTATTTTTATGAATGCGCTACATACAAAAGACAGAAACCAACCTCAGAATCACTAGCTTTGCTATGCAATACTTTTGTGAGTGTACTGGACCGTGTTCAAAAAGTAGGTTTTTGTATGGCACACTGTGCACAAAAAAAATCTCCCAAAAGTTATTCTACAGGGATTTCTGCTCCAATACTAAGTGACCATTGACAGTTTCATGGTCCATATTCTACCTTTTAGACCAGTGAGAGTCTGCAGTTAAAACATTGTCAAAACTCCAGATCTACATCACGCAAATGAGAGAATATTTCATCTCCTTACATTACTCTGTCAAACACTACTGACCAATTTCATCTCATAATTTGATGGGATTATTCATTAATTCCCTCCCACAAAAGGCCATTTTTGCCCAATCATGCTGTGTTCCAATAAAAATGGTTTCCCCCAACCTTCATTTGTTTCCCACCAACACTGATAATAATATTACTATTTTTGTTCACAATGTGTCTGTGGAATGTGAATTTCTATATGTTTCTGCACAAAGGCCTAGGCTGGAACTGTGCATGTGGCCATTTCAACGCTGCCAAACAGCTTTGTGTAAACCCAGTATTAATAGATCAAGTGGTGCACAGAGCCTTAGGTGGGCCCACTACAGTAGAGTGAATTTCAGAACTTTAGGGGCCTATTATGAAATCCAGAGTGACGCTGGTAAACATTTATTCAACTATGCACATGAATAAATGCTCTCCACCACCCCGTCTCCTTTTCCTCCTTCTGGTTTGCATTTGATCTCCACAGGTAGCTATCCCCCCTTTATTCCTACCTCAAGCGTTGGATTGGTTGAGCAGAGAGATTTCCTTTAATGGGTGATGGTAGAAAGTAGGGAACTTCTGTGGACTTGAGATGAATCAGGTAGGTAGTGGGAAGGGCAAGATTTAGGGGTGGGGTTCTTGGAGGCTCAGGTTTAAGGTGCACCTTCAGAGACTGGCTTCCTATCAACTTCTTCCCACCAAATTGCTCCGCTCAGTTCACAATCCCTTTACAGATTAAGCCTGCGGGGATTTTGCAGAGCTCTAGTTACAATTCTATAGTGCTCCTGAAAGTGTTTAACTTCCCTTCTGCATATTATTTGTCTTTGGTATTTGGGATGGCAGATCCTAAGAAGCAAGGTGCTGGAATGATTATTTCCAATTTCAGAAGATTCAATTAGCTCATTATGCAAATGATGCATCAGTCTGACAACTAATCATGCCACATCTAGTTATATAATATAATCAAAAGCAGGAGCGGAATGATATTAAATACAAATTAGTGTTAGAATAAGGTGAATTCTCAGAAAGAACCCCTGATAAATAAAGAGATTTTATGTTACTCAAGGACCCATTCTGAATCCTCATACAAATGCATAATTATGGATATTTTTTGCAAAATGTAAATTATATTATCGTCACATTATAATGAGGCAATTGGGGTCCTAGGTTTACAACTGCATTAAAAAGGGGTTCCTGATGAAGGAAAAAAGTAATAGAGGCAGATCACCATGGCAAAGTTTAATGCAAAGTATATTAATACTTTAATGCACCCCTATTTGAGTCATTCACTTTATAGCACATAAAATGTAAATACATTATAATTTTTAAATTAATAAAATAATCTGCAATCTGCATTGCAAGATGGCTCTTTATCAGTTGCTTTTTCTTTATGTAAAATTCCAGTCTCTATGGTTATGAAAAGGCAGAAGAGAAGTCAGCAATCAGCAAATCATCTCTCTTCAGGGATCCTTATCTGGCCTGTCTCACGAGTTCTTTAAAAAAAATGTGAATAGCTAAAACTTCACTCACAGCAAAGTCCATATCACCACAGCATCCCTTTGAAAAATGTCTCTAATTGTATCTTCTTTATTGGCTCAGACATGGGCAGGCCTCTGCTTGAACTAATTGTTAACGATCACATCCCTGGGGTTCAATCTTAGTATCTGTGCATGCGTGTTCATTTCCTAGCTAGTCCAGCTCACAGTCTGATCCCAGAATCATGCACTTTGGTCCACTCTGTTGGCCAATTTCTTACAGATAAATTTTTGGTCTTGTGACCAAATCTGTAGTTAAAAGGCACTGCCTTCAGGAAACCATAACAGGGCCGGCCTTAGGGAAAATGACGCCTCCTGTGAACTCGTATTTTGGCACCCCTGAGCCCCGCTGCCTCCCAATCCATCACTGGTCCCCACTGCCTGCACGGGGTCCCCAGCCATCATCCCCCCCGCAACCCTCCTCCACCTTCCCCACCCTCTCATCCATCCCCCCTGCTGCCTCCCCAAGGGGCCCCATGCTGTTTCACCCCAGGGCCTGCTGCTTTCCCCCCTCCCCAATTGGCTCGCTGTCTCACCCTTCCCCCCCACATATTGCCCTGAGCTCCCTACAGTGGCCTTGCACCCCAGGCCCACCCCACTCCCTGCCTCTTGACTACAGTGCCCCCCGACCACGGCGCCCCTGGTGGTCGCCCACATCACCCACCCATAAGGCCGGCCCTGAATTAGCTGAAGAAAATTCTCCTCTCTCCTGAATGAGAATGGTTTGGGGTACCTGTGCAGAGATAGGTGGCTACTTCTGGGGTGTTTGAGGAGCAGCAGATGTGGAGAGTTGTCCACTATGTAACCTTCCATGATACCGGGTCCTCAAAATCTCCCTGCCACAGTAAGTGGTACAGAGCCTCCAGGGAACTCTGCCATGCTTGTGTAGAGGCAAGCGGAAGCCCCTGGCAAAGCCCTTCACAGCCTAACCTCAAAGAAATGTGAGAAAAGTTCCCCCCAGGGCCTATCCATTGCAATCTCAGAAACTGGTAATGTGAGGTTTTCCAATCTGATCGTAACTGAGGACTCATTTTTAAAGCAAAACCAAGACAAACACCGAACAGCTAACCAAAGGTCACAGCCAACATAACTGTCAAATAGCTTCCTGTCTTCCTTATTTGCTGATCACTTTATCCCTATTATGGGTACCTAAACAAGAATCACTATGTGGCAGCTAGATATCTGTCCCCCACTGATGCTTATTTTAGTTTGCAATCCATCACTCTAAAAACCTCAAGACTTCAAACTCTACCTATCTAGCAAGGGATCCCTGCCCCACAGGGGAATTCCTTGGCACAACATCAATTTACTAGTCACCCTTCCAGCAGGACAGGAAGAACTGTAAAGGCACCAAGCTTGTATGTTCGTGAACTATAGATTTCTTCACACAATGCACAGTCAACCCATGGAACTCCTTGCCATAGGATGTTGTGAAGGCCAAGACCATAACAGAGTTCAAAAAAAAACTAGATAAATTCATGGAGGATAGGTCCATCAATGGCTATTAGCCAGAATGGGCAGGACTGGTGTCCCTAGCCTCTGCTTGCCAGAAGCTGGGAATGAGCAACAGGGGATGGATCATTTGATCATTACTTGTTCTGTTCATTCCCTCTGGCCACAGTCTGAAGACATGATAGTGGGCTAGAAGGACCCTTGGTCTGACCCAGTAGGGACATTCTTATGTTCTATGAATATCGTAAGCTCTCTCCCCTTCACTCCTCACTTAGAGGCAAGGAACATTAAATAAAGACCACACCTGGGCACTCCAAATCTACAGAAACTCTCCGCATATTCAGGGTATGAAGGGGCCTTTCTTGGAGCCTAAGTCTCACTGAAAGTCAATGAGTGGAAGGCTTGTTAGTCCCAAAGTCACTACTGAAAATGGGATTTAGCCTCCTAAGTCATTTAGAAGCTTTTGAAGCTCTTATCTGAACTCTGGGCATGTATTAATCTACCTCCAAACCCTACCACCATCCACACACACATGTGTTAACCTACCTCCACATTTAATTGCTTAAATATGAAGCCTACACTGAAGAGCACTGAGAATTTGAGGCTTCATTCTATCTCCTTGGTACTGTACAGCTATCATGTCAGGGCCTAGAAAAGGGGTTATTACAGCATTATTCATTTGGTAGCCCATCGTGGGCACTTCAATCCACTGGGGTCTATTGTGTCAACTTTTATGGAGAGAGGATTTTTTTTTATTTCACAGCTCATTGAGTCAATGGATGAAACAGTTTCAGTCTGTTGGGTTAATGTGGGTCTTTCTGATATGCAGTAAATCCATTTACAGTATTTACAGAGCTCTCCAAAATTTCCTTTTAGAAAAGCACATCCTCTGTACGCAGAATAGCTTCTTAGCCTAAAACAAGGCAATTATTTATGTTTTTTGTTTTTCAGAATAGCAAAAGCAATTTCTTAATTTAGATTAAATGCCGGCTTCATCACCCACTTCTCATTCTGGAGTTAAGCAAGCCCCAAATGCATCTATGAAGGCCCTGTCCTTCCAACCTTTCCTCACAAGTGTAGCATCCCTCACAAAAGTAGCCCCATTGATGTCAACAAAATTATCCGTCTGATACGGTTTTGTGGGATCAGAGCCTAAGTTAATTATTGATAATTCTTTTGTTTTTACTTCAGATTACACAAACAGATTTTGCCATGGCAAAAAAAAACAAAAAACAAAAAACAAAAAAAAAACTTCTATTGAGGCTGAAAGCTCACACACTTTGTCTCAGGCTGGAGTCAATTTTTGTGGCTAAATGATGACAACCTCCCTTAATATAGGCCTTAGTAATGAAATAAACACTGACAGACCTCTCACAATGCGCGACGCAAATGGTGCTGCTTTAACGGTAGCCCTTTGTTAAAGTCTTAGTTGCCCAATACACATCACATTTAATTCAAAACCCCTCTCTCCATAAAGCCTTGGAAGACTGGCAGTTGCACAAGGGACACTGACTTCATTGGCGTTTATACTCTGCTGTTTTGCTGACACTTACTTTTTAACAACTTTAGGACAATATGATAAAGGTTACTGACAGAAGGACCATTGACTTTCCTTTTTGCAAAGAAAGCGCAACCAAAGCCAGATAAACAGCTCAGAGTCCTCTGCATTAATGAGCAATAATACAGATTAAAATAAACCTTCTCTTGCTAAATGAAAGCTCATACTTTCAACTAGGGCATGGGAATAAATAATTGTACATTATATGCACTTCTTTAAAAGTCACTTGGTTAATTTTATTTCAAGCATGCTAAACTTAGGATAACATTTAATATTCATTTGCTGATAAAATTATTTCTTTATGACTCTGTTGAAAGGAAGTCTTGATCAGCGGTAGATAGCTGGGAAAATGGTGCCCTTCAAATATCTTGGGTTATTTTTTTCTCCTCAGCCATATGACGCTCCCCACTCATCTCCTTATATTTAAGGAAAGGTTCCATTCAAATAAACAGACACATTAAGTTTATGGAGTACATTGATGACCCTTTAAGTTTTCTATCATTCTGGAATAGGACAATTACTCTTAGGAACACTAGTTACATCAGAGAAACAGTGTGGTCCCATAAATAGGCCACTGGCAAAAGACCTGGGGTATGTGTTCACAGCACAGGTAACATGAGTGCTTATTTGGGTTTTAGTCCAAACCCTACCACCATCCACACACAAAAAGCTCTGGCCCAGGACTTGTGGGTGCTTTAAGCCTGAGATTAGTTCACCTGCCTGGGGACACAAGCTAGAACTCAGGCTCTGCTTTAACTGGAACCTGTCCACTTTGCAGTGAGGATGCAGACAAAAGTCACTCAAGTATTCCAATGCCATTCTCGCATTCCCCACCATCCGCCACAAAGGAGAGACAAGTTCTCTACAATTGACACAACTGACTGAGAAAGAATCCTAGAGCACCTCAGAACAAAAAACTATAGGATGTGCCCCTGGCGAGAGGACTATGATCAGTTGTTCTCTGTGTCCACTGAAAGTAGGCAAGAAGTAATGGGCTAAATAAGCAGCAAGGGAGATTTAGGTTAGATATCAGAAAAAATCTTTCTAACTACAACAATAGTTAAGCTCTGGAATCGGCTTCCAAGGGACGTTGTGGATCCACTGTCAATGGAGGTTTTTAAGAACCAGTTGGGTAAACACTTGTCAGGGATGGTCCAGGTTTACTTGACTCTGCCTCCAGATGACTCTATGACACTGGTAAGACAGTAGCACAGGAAGGGCTTTGCTATAGGAATGCTTGCACCCGGGATAGGACAACCTAAATCCTCATATTTGGGTGCCAATCACCCAGGTTAACTGTGCTCAAGAAGTGTCTCTCCCCGTGTGGACATACATTGCCTAACACAAATTTCAGCTGAGGAGTCTAGGTGCTACTGTAATATTAAGGGAGCGTTTGTAAAGTAATGGCTTGTGGGATCAGGCCACGTGTTTTCACAGTTTCTCAAGATCTAAAAACTGCAATGGATGTTACAGTAATTACCACCAGCAGCCTTCTATTCCCTAAAACACAGAGCCATGCATTTTTTTGCATTTTTAAACTTTGGCCCCAAAATGCTATTATTTAATTAAGAAAGTAGAGGAGCACAGCGATTTGGGGCTTCCCCTTTTAATCAAAGAATTTAAATGCAAAATAAAGGAAATCAGCAAACAGAACAAATCACAAAAAAATGTTAGGCCCCAACTGAGCAAAGCATTTAAGCAAAGCTCATTAGAAGTTCCCACTGAAGTCAGTGACCCTCATGTGCTTAAACGTAAGCTTGTGCTTACGTGCTTTACTGGTTTGGAGATAAAAATTTCAAAGCAGAATAACCAAAAATGTGTGATTATGAAAAGATTTCAATAACAGGTAGCCTTTCTCATCAGTCCTTGAAGAACAGTCGTCACTTCTAGAATGATCCATCTGGTTTCTGAGTACATCATTATGTAAATGCTCCTAAAAAACTTCCTCATCGTTATCAGTTGAGCTTCAGGAAGTGACAGGGGAGAAATGTCTCTCTCCTACAAATGAACACTTGAATGTGTGAGAAAACGACATAGGAAATTGTGAGGAAGGCATTATCTTCCTCAAATCCCTCATCAGAACTCACCTGTGCCATGGTGCTGACAAAAACGCTGATGCTCTGAAAGGGGAAAGACTTTAAGGTGACCTAGCTAGAGGGCCAAGTCACTAGAAGAGAGATCACCAAAGGGCAAAAGCAGCTGAGATAGGAAGGGCTTGGGTGCATGGCAACCACTTTCTATCATGGCGACCAATATTGTCTCATTCTTTCCTTGTACCCTCCATTGCTCTTGTCTCCATCTGTTGGCTCTTGTCATATACTTAGATTGTAAACTCTTTGGGACAGGGACTGTTTTTTTGTTCTGTGTTTGTGCAGCGCTTAACAAAGTGGAGTCCTGTTGCATAACTAAGGTTCCTAAATGTCACAGTAACACAAACAAACAACAACAACAGAGAGGAATGGAGTAGCAGTCCAAGATTAGTTACTAGAAAGTGCTTGGTCATTGCTTATCCGTTGCTGTATTTTTTATTTTTGTTTGTTATATTTTGAATCTTGTTTTAATACCAATAAAGGTATTATTAGGATTTGAAAATATATGGGTGACATTCACCGGGGCATTCCGCATGGTTTGTGTTGCTTTGGCAATGCAAAGCAGCCATAAACCCAGCTTTGACAGCCAATTAAAATAGGCTTAAGAGGTTTTACATTACCAGAATGGCCCAACACAGCCAGAAGATTTCAATTAATTTTACCTACATGTACTTAAAAACGGAAGAGGAAAATATCTGCTTCATAACAAATGTCATTACACCTTTAGGAGAATACCTGATTGGATGATTCAATAACTTAATGAACAGCTCCTCCCCTTATGGCAGACCAATGGCCAGATTTTCCATAGCTGATACCCTGTTCAGTCATTTATACTTGTGCAAAGTGGGTACTGAATTAACAAATTAAAAGGGTGGTATTGCCTCCATTTTGCACTGCTTTAAATCAACATATCATATGAGAACTGGACCCTCAGATTTCATATGCCTTTCCCAAATGATAATCCAGCCTCTTCACCATGCTGAAATGAACACTGCCTTGCAAAAGCAGTCCCACTAAGAAAGTCCCCTTCCCATGTCCAAGAATACTCAGATGCAAGGCTGAGATGATTTTAAGTCTATGTAATTAAACCTATTACAATAAGGAGAATTGGGGAACAATCACAGTAATAATTAAACTGAAAATGCAGATAAGATGACTGGGTAGCTTCAAAATATATTTGCAGTTACTCTTTAGTTACCAGGTAAGCTCCTTTTTTAAGGGTCTGATTGTTCTCTTCTTTTTTCAGGATAACTCCAATTGATTTCACTGGGATTAAGAAATGAGATGGAAAATTTTGCAAGCAATGACGCAAGGACTCCTGCCTGACTGAGTGAATACATTATGCAGGACAGAGCTTTTTACTGCAGTCTAGCAAACTATTGAACATGATGGAGTTTCTTTGTTTGGTGCCATGCTTTTTAAAAATTCCATATCAAGACCACACCCACCCACTTCCAAATTGTGACAGTGTTCTTTCCGCTCACTGCTGTGGCGCCTCCTTATGATTAGTCTAGGTATTAGCTCACCACTGCTTTGATGCCTCCTCTCGCAGTTTCTCAAACCCCTTGTCGCAATCTCTCACTCAGTGGCTTCTCTCACACTTCACAACCAGCAGTGCTTCCTCCTCATGGCTTGGGGAATCAAAGACACTCTAACTGAACTGCCTCAGGCGGTGTTCAAAGTCCACTGGCCCTGTCTGTACAACTCCCCCATGGCTGGTAGGGGAACCCAGGCCCACACTCTACATGGGTTCCAGCCTAGGGGTTCTATCTTCGATAGCTAAGGTCCATGTGGTTTCGCCCTTGCTGCTGTTTTCCATATGCTTCTTCCTACTCCATTCTCTCAATCTGAGAATGGCGGCCAACTGTTTCCTCCTGGACCATCCCTTTCTGCTCTCTTTTCCCTGGCATTATACAAGCCCCTCCTCTTCCTGCCCAGATGAGCTTCAGGTTATATATCCAACACCACCCCCAGGGGCTTCCTGCAGCCCCTTCTGAGCCATTTTAACCGCTTCATGTTAATGTTTAATGTTTGAGGTGCTGCTGTTCTTAAAATACCTTGTTTGTGGATTTGTAATGAGTTGCCAGTAAACAGCAAAAAGGGCATTATCAATAGAAGGGGAAACATATTTTATTAACAGACCATCAAGGCTAATATTTCAAACCAGTCAAATCTCCTCTCTGCTGTTAATCTACAAATGAAATTCAGAGAAGAGAGATGAAAAGAGGTCACAAAACAGGTCACTTTTTCATTTTATAATCCCATTAAAAAGTGGGAAAAACAGAGAGGACAGATTTCCTAATGAAGACGTGCTGCTCCCCAAGCACAGCTAGGTTTTCTTTTAGCTCTTGGTCTCCTTTGCCGTTTTCCCACACTCTCTTGGTGTCAAACAGATTGCTCTAAAACATTAAAACAGTGATTTACAGTTTCACTTTCAAGCTTGTTGGGGTAGCTGACCCTCTAGGTAGCTAACAGTGGGTTATGAATTGAATTCTCGCTTTTAAATATTTGAATGTTCCCCCTTTTGTTATCATGATTACAGTAATGCCTACAGGGCTCAAACAAGATCAGTTGTTAGGCAATTTGCTTACATATAGTAAAGGGCAGTTCCTGCTCCAAAGAGCTTCTAAGTAGTTAAGACAGATGGAAGGTGAGAGGGGAAAAAAAGTATTATTTTATCAGTTTTACAGGTGCAGAACTGAGACATGAAGAGATTAAGGGTGAAATCTAAACCCCACTGAAGCCACTGGTAGTTTTCATCGACTCATAGATTCATGCATTTTAAGGTCAGAAGATACCATTATGATCACTGTCATAGTTACATGGTTGACTGCACCTCTTTCTGATCTCTCTGAGTGCTCCTTTGTGGCCTCATGCCCTTATATGTCTTGGAGTGGAATTCCACAGTTCTCCCACTCTTAGATTTGGATTTGGTTATAACACCCCATGTATGCCAACTGCTAATTACCAAGAAGGTCCCAATTAACACCTGACTTTCTTCCCTTTAGCAGCCTCTGACGAATGACAGACTGGCCAACAGCCTTCTGAAAAAAATTCTGTTTCTTAGCAAATGGAACAAAATATTAGAGAAAGTGATTTATAACAAACAAACAGCCTACATGGAGGTTTAGTTTCATCCAGTCTTACATTTCACTACAGTTCAGGTTAGACAGACTTCCCACTAAAGTTACAGGGGCAAAACAAGACCCAATTTACAGTCTTTTAAAAAACTAAAGCACTCCTGAGACCCAGTTTAATCCCAGTTCGCCTTGTAAAGAGTAATTCTGAGTCTGTTCCCACCTCCCACAAAAACTACCTTCTTTAAAAAATCCCACCCTCCTAGTGTGTCTCCAGTTCCAGTTACCATCTTGCTCCATGGCTTTTGTTACAGGGCAATGTATGAAATCTTCCTCTTGCCTGCGACTGGTTTCTTCCAGTCAACCAGCCAGGCCATTAAAGAGAATGCCCCTGTGATAGCTGGGCTGTTTGTCAGTTAGACCTGTTCAGCCTTCATATCTTTCAATCCTGACGTTCCAACATATCTTCTCAGGCATCCTATACATAAAACATTTTTTGACGTACAGATCAACGCTCACCAGAGAGAACCCGCATATTCCTCACAATCATCTAGCCTGATCTCCTGAACAACACAGGCTAAAGAATTTCACCCACCAATTTCTGCATCAAGTCTATAACTTCTATTAGAACTACAGCAGATCTTTGAGAAAGACATCCAGTGATGAGGGAACCACCACGTTGCCAGGTAACAAAAAAATCATTTTTTTTCTAATTTTATAGCTTTTATCATTGACTTCAATATGGACAGGATTTCACTTTAGATGACTTGCCCATGGTCACACAGGAAGACTGTGGCAAAGCTGAACCCAACTGTGGTGAGTCTCAATACAGGGCCTTGAGCACAAGACCATCCATTAATCCCCATCACCAAATCTTCATGTAAAACTTTCAAGCAAATTTTCCACTCTGTGATTTTCACACATTATGGAGCCAATCTCTCTCTCTCTAACACCCATTTCCTGTTGACAGTACAAATGACTGTATTTTCCCAATCTGTTTCATTTAAATTTCTTTGCCATATGCCACACACGCAGTCCAGATGAGATTATTTTAGCACTGATTTAGTTACCATCAATATTTCTCCGCAGGTTTTTGAACCAGTTTCCATGTTTTATCCTGTAAGTGGTGGAAGTTAGCTCCCCGCTTGTTTCATCTGCACATTACACAGTCTTTGGAACATAGTCTCACTATACTGTAGTGATGTGAAATGAATAACTAATGCAAATAATTAACGCATAAAAACTTTGTGGTAAAGATGGTGGGGTGGCTACACGTATAACATAACTAACACAAATTCACGAAAACACAACATGAAAAGTTAACCACTTACCATTACAAACCTCCATCTCCTTCACTCACAGGCATGCACCTTCCCAGCACCACAACCACACAAGATTAACTCTGCCTTCCTCAGGGATGCCACCCTTTCATCACCTTCTTTAACTGCCCTTATAAACACAATCTTTTACCATGCTCCTCTACCAACACAACTACTAAACTACTACACCTCTCCACACAATTGAAAAAGTTGGGAAATAAGTATCTGGTAAAGGGTTGGCACAGAGTTAAGGTTGCAGGGCATAGTCTGTGGTGTGCCATAGTTGTGGTAATGGTAAGATGTGTGCTTGTGGGCAAAAGTTAAAAGGGTTTATACTCTTAGGGGTGTTAATTTTTCTATCCTTGCTTTTGCCCTTTTGAGCCAGATATTTAGTGCGCATGTAGCAACCCTAGCTGCTTTACAACAAAGTTTTGTATATTAATTTCCTAGTTCTATTTTTAAATAATTATGGGTGGTAGAGTACTTAAAGGCAAGCCTAAATATGGATTTAGGTGTCTAACTTTAGTCACACAACTTTGAAAATGTTGGTCTTAGTACAAAACTGAAAGCTCATTTTCATAATAAACATTACAATGAAATTTTTACCTATCCTTGAACTGTGAGCATTACACTTCATAGCCTGATTCAACAGTGCATTGCTCCAGTAATATGAGAGCATAGATGCAGTTAAAACAATGTAATTACACTGCTGCAAAGTTGGAATAATGCTGGGCTGAATCATACTCTGAATGTAAAAATATGTAGATGACCCTAAATAAGAAAGTGTGAATGTTGGAAGTGGAGGAGTTGGAATCAGATAATCCACTTTCAGTACAAGAGGTATTAAAAGTGTCCAAAATTGCACAGACCATAAATAAACCACGTGACAGTGGTAATATTGCTTGGTATCAGCACAAGAGGAATGCATGTTTAGACATGTTTAGTATACTAAAGGGATAAGAAGTCTTATTTTGCAGAAGTCTTATTAGCTGTGAGGATAAATATAATCAATGTCTATATCCCATTGCCCTGTGAAACCTATAGGAGGGTGAACATTAGAATGAAGAACTAATGGCACTTCGCATTATTATTGTTTTTGTGAGGCCTTGGAAGAATAAGGCTATATTTGCAGTACGGAAGTAGAGTGCAGGAATAAAACATGTTTAAAACAAGATTAAACTGAGTCCTGGGCTACACTGGAAGGGGTGGGGAGGGTATTAACCTAAGATACACAACTTCAGCTACGTGAATAGCGTAGCTGAAGTCGGCATATCTTAGGGCGACTTACCTGGCCATCCACATGGCGGCAAGTTGACCACTGCCATTCCCCCGTTGACTCCGCTTCTGCCTCTTGCGGAAGTGGAGTTCTGGAGTCAATGGGGAGTGTGCTCGGGGATCGATTTATCACGTCTACAGTAGATGTGATAAATCGACCCCTGATAGCTCGATCACTACCCACTGATCTGACGGGTAGTGAAGACGTACCCTGAGTGGTTTGTTCCAAGAGAATGTTAAAATAGGAGTGGACCATAGAGGGAGCTGTTAATCGTAACACATCTGTCTGGCAGAGCAGCAGCAGCATTCTGGGAAGCAGGAATGAATGTGGGGGAGGAAAGTTTTTGGGGAGGAGTAAGACACAAAGTAATAGTAACGTTAAGAAATTACTAAGCCCTTAACCATTATCGGGGGACCGTATTCTTTCACAGAGTGATCTATTGGGACGTCAGAGCCAAAGGAGGAATCCGGATTGGGAAGATCCCTGCACAGACAGGAGATCCCTGCCTATTAAGAAGGCAGCAGGAGAAATGACTGTTTCACTCTTATTACAACAATAATATTCAGATTTCCATGAGAATGTTCCTATGCCTGTATATTCTTCCCTTCCCTTCCTCCTCATCAGAGCACAATACAGGTATGTTCTGCAGGAGAGAGGGATGGGGGTTGAGGAGAGGTTATTTCCTTGTTTATGCATCTTTTGCATGTGCAATTTGTGCCTGCAAAATTTGCCCGCACATTTTTTTTTTGCTCCCCACAGAATGAAATGTGGGTGCAGATCTGAGTGCCTGGACTTGCAATCAGAGGGGCGAGCACTCAGTAGGGTGTCCAGAGTACATTTCATGGGCCCATGTTTTGCAGGCACAAAGTGGACCTGCAAAAGGGGGAAAAAAAGACTTATTTGACTCAAGTCTAATACCTCCCTTTATAGTGCACTTATCACCATGGCAACACAAAGGGTGGTTGAAACATGCAACTAACCTTTAAGAGTCAGAAGCAGAAGGCGTATTTTCAGATGAGCTGTAAAATAAACAAGAAACGTATTTCACAAAGATAAACAATACAGTTCTGGTACAGAAGGGTCAAAATCAGAACCCTATCTTTCAACCATCCAAACTTTGGCAGGTTTTAGTTAAATGGACCCAAATCAAGCCTGCATTTGGTTTTGTAAACTCTGTTTGGGGCCTGATTCATGGACACTGGCTTAAAATCAGGATTAACTCTTTTGAAGCCAACAAGCAAAGGTAGAAGCAGGTCCCCATAGCCTCAATCTTCTCTCAGTGTACAATGCACAGATATTCCTACTTATACTTCATCGGTTTTGGGTAAAGAAGCACATAGAAGGGTCTTGACAGAAAGATGTTTTTAATGCTACTCATTACAAAAACCCACAGCACCCTGGCTAATAGAGAGTAAACACCAATAGACCGAAATAAATGTCTGGCTACAATAATACAGTTTACAAAGCCCTTTCTGCATACAGGCAGAGACAGATTTGCCACAAAGCTATTCAAACTTCAACTGCCCATAGGATTTGTGGTCAGGGTTGGCCAAGACAAGGGTCATGGGGTCCACTGGAGAACTGCATCTTACTAGATGGGCCTAGAGCTTGAGCTCACAATCCACCTGGCTCAGTAGTAAAAGTTGTGGAGCGGCAAACAAATTCCCTTTTCCTGCATCCTGCAACTGGGACTCTTTTATCTTGCTGTGCCAACCCATGTGCTCCCCTTGCTTTCCAAGGCCAGACACGTGGCCACCATGTTTTGTATGTGTGTTGCATTGCAGCTTGTCAGCCTGTCTCTCACAGGTTTGGTGTCCGTACGACATTGTAGCACAAAACCAATGATCTTTATTAACAATTGAAAATGCTGGTCCTTCATAGCTAGTCCTTTGCTAGGGAATTTGTTAGTTAGAGGGAATTCCAAAGAGCAGCTCACACCCCCACAATCAGATGGAAGGCTGAGGAAGAGAGTCTTCTACAGTGTAAGGCTTTGTTCTTAAATGGGAGAAAGAGAAGGTGAGGTCTATTCTATACCCAGCTACGTCAGAGTTACCGCAGTCAGCTATCCAAATACAGGCTCCCCAACAGCCAATGACCTCTCAGGATATAATACCCAGCAACCTAGAAAGCAATTGACAACTGTATTACATAGGGGAGTCACCTAGAGACTCAACAGCAGGACTATGGCTCTCTGTGTCTCATAGCAGTATCCCATATCCCTCCTGGTATTAATTGAATGATATGAATCAATTCAGCAAGGGCTGAGTGCTTGGTGCAATGTTTTCTCTGTCACTAAAGTTGCAGCCATTATTTTCCACAGAAACACCTCTCTGATCCTTGCAGAGGCACACCTCTGGCAAACATCACCATCCTCCAGATGTCTTCTGTCCTTTGAATAGAGTAGGTCCAGAAGTGACCAGGATTCCACAGCTCCGTGCTGCTTGCTCCAGGCAGACATCTGTGAATTGCAGCTAACATGTTTATCCTCTGACAGGTTGTCTTGGCTAGGATTTCGTCAGCATGTGTGACAAGTGACATGCATCATTCTTAGCTACTCTCCTTCACCCCTTACCATCATTGCATTGATGAATCTCCAATGTTTCTATCAGTGTTAAACACAACAGATGAATAGTATCTAGAGCTAGACACTTTTCTCTTCTGAAATATATCCCAGGCATACCTAGTCTGCTCAACCAAAGACTCTTTCAGTAATACTATTACTCCTTCAATTCATTTTTGTGGACAGCCAGGATAAGGTGATAAAAATGGTTATGAGACAAAGTAAAATTGGCCGTCTGGTGAAAACAGCTGCCACAAAGTTGTTTGTTTGTTCTGATCTGTAATAGATAGCACCAGGAGAGATTTATTTTTTCCCCTACTGTATCTGCAATGCTGATGTTCTTTCCAGCTCACATTAGTGTAAGAGAACAGAGATCTGCATTAGTATATCTAGCTCTCAGACGGGGGGCTAGAACAAGGGGTGCTGCTACACCCCTTAGCTTGAAATAGTAATAACACCAAATACATTATTTCTGTCAGCAGCAGTCCCACCATAAAAATTGTTCCAGTGTCCTTGCTCTGAGATCTTTTGGGTGACTGTGGAGTCTGAAATGATTGTCCAATCACTAGCCACTACATGGCACTAGATTTGCAAATAGTATTTCTACTTTCAAGCTTTTTTTATGTTCAGTTTCCAGTATTCTATTTAGGATTTTTTATGGTTTCAGATTTGTCAATTGATCCCGCAGGGTTAACTCTGAAGTATTTGTTCAGATGGAAAAAATGCCAAAAGCTACAAATTAAACGGCCCAAATGATACAATTGCCCAAAGTCGAAAAAAAAATTGTTTACAGGAAAGGAATCACTGAGGAATTTCCTATCTATGCATCAAATCAGCTGGTACATAATTATGTGCCACATAAAGAACTGACATTTAGCCATATAGAGTAACATTTTGGAATCAAAGCAGATGTCAAGCACAGTTAGCTCAAACTTAGTTATTGCGTGTCAGCTGATTATTGCCTATTTGACAGATAACAGTGTTAGGTTTATCGAGGAGCACAACACAAATGTTTGATGGTTTAAAAAGTTTTCTTGACTACTTGCACCACAACATGTTTAACGTTGTTGCAGAACATCACGTTACCCCCATGCGTTACCTAGTAGTCATATCATGAGAGAGACAAACAATTTACTGTTTGAATGAGTCTATTTACTACATTCAAATCAAATTTTGAAAGAATCATAAAAAATAAGAAGGCTATTTTAAGTTACCACTGTTTATTGTCAGGTTAATATTAATGCCAAATATAAGCTTATATATAATATAAAATATGATATAATATAGCATATTCCAATAAAAATATTTATGCAACATATGTCAAAAATTCTAGAGTAGACTATTCTTTCCATTCATTCTTCTCTTTTCTGTTGCTTCACCCTTGAATTGGGTCTCATTAAATGTTCTTTTCTCATGCAAAATTGATCTACAAAAGGCAAAAATGGGAACCAACCCCTTAGATGCTTTGCAGTCAGTCTATCTATTTGTCTTTTATGGTGAGCAATTCAAATCTCAGCTTGTAGAAATAACCTTATTAAGTATGCAAGCTTTTCTTTAGAAATGCTATCATAAAAAACACAGCTAAGTCATTAATCTTTTCAAAAAGCTTGTTGAGATCCCCATAGGCACTGAAATGGATCTTAACAGCCACATATATGAAATGTAGCACTGCAGCCAAGTGTTTTGCAGAGCTAAAAATGTGGGCAAATAAGACCATCAAAGCTTGCAAGCTTCAGTTGACAAGCTTGCTGTCTTTTCCACAAGATAAGGGCTTGGTAAACCTACAATGGAAGGTGAACCTACCAAAAGTAAACAGACAAATACAATATAATAAAGGTGCTAAAAATCATGCAGATTTGCTCAGCAGTAGATGCGGGGTGTAACAACAGCACTGCTTGAAGAAACACTCCGCTGTTACATAATGATATTTTCTAGAAGATTAACACCACAGAAAAATTAATGAGTAAACTTTCAAACAGCTAAAGAGGCCACACCTTTTTAGGGTACCTTTCTCTCAAAAAGGTCCTGAGAACACAAATCTGAGTACTGAGAGCCTCTAACTACCTGCTTGATGATGTTCAAAACGACTAAATGTATCCTTTTTCAAAAGGTAGCCCTTTCAATTGTCTTCAATACAAAGATGAAGATGTCAAAAGAGCTACTGGCAAAAAAAATCATTTGAACAAAACCCACAAATTCACTTCCCCAGTAGTCATGGCATACAAGCACTGGGTTTTTTTCACCAGCTGTGTGGGTGTGGAGTTTTTTTTCCACAAGAGTGTTCACACCATGGGAAAATCTTTGAACCCTCCCCTATCTATGTTTGCATTTGACATTCCTGTGTCACCATCTTCAACCTTTGATTTCCTTGTTCCTGCCTGTAAAAATTCCAGTCTCCTAGTCAGAGAATTGGAAAAAACACCATGTAACTTTAGTGACTGTTCATTCTGCACAGATAATGAACAGTCAAAGCAAGTAGTTTGCAACAGCCAGAAACAGAGAAAGGCCAGAACCATAGAGGTAAGGTCTAGACTGACAACAAACTCTCCTGACATTCAGGTGTGCTTGACCTGAGGTTTGATTCATTCCTGTTACAGTGCATCACCCACAAATCTGGATCTAGATCTGAATTTCAGGAACACTGGGACCTTTTTTAGTTAAAACTGTGAAATATTGCTGTGGGCTCAAACCTGCAAGATGCTGAATATCCACAAGTCCCCTTGTTTTCTATGGGAGCTGAGGGTGGCGAGCACTTTACAGCATGTCTGATAGGTA
Organism: Dermatemys mawii; assembly: GCA_007922305.1. NCBI lineage: Eukaryota > Metazoa > Chordata > Testudines > Dermatemydidae > Dermatemys > Dermatemys mawii. The sequence continues at coordinate 31,035,513 of ML677377.1, forward strand.
GGCTTGACAGAATTCAATGTTTAATTTTTTATAATTTCAATAGATAATGTTTATTTGTAAACCTTTTCATCTTTTATTTATTTATTTACATTTTCACAGCTGTCGCGAAATCATGGGAGGTCAGATAATGGGGAGAGTCAAACAATAATTATTTAATGACAGCAGGCATTGAGATCAAAAAGTTAATGTTTATAACTGTTCGCACAAAAATTGTCAACATCACATGTCAAAATATGCAAAACAAATATCTTTAAATCATATTCCAATATGTGCTCAAGAAGCATTTTTCCTACTTTGACAAACTGTAAATGTTGACTATTATTGATGGGAATATTTTCCTGGCAGTTTGTATATATACAGTGAAATCAACATTTACCAACATTTATCAATAAAAATCTAATCCTTACAAGCCTATATACGTGTACAGTGGTCACTGAGAATGACAGAGGTTAGACAGAGCTGGGAAAGAGCTTGGATTCAGCCAAAAACTGCCACTTGGAAGTGTCTTTCAGACAGAGAGTTAGAGTGGGCTTGATGGGAAAATAAGAGACAGCAAGTATGACATGAAGAGTAAGATACTTGCAAAACAAACCTCACAGCCACAAAAACAAACAAACAAAGAAACAAACACAAACTGATTTATTTCTATTCTGTAAGCTCCAAAGAGGCACTCTTAAGCATCCACCATCTTTGTTTTCCTGACTGACGTAATTACTGTAAGCATGAGCCAGGTGAATTTAAAAGCCTTTTAAAAAAACCCACATTAGTATGAAAATAATACACACATCAGCCCAAGATTTCCCATGCTTACTCAGTGCTAATGAAATGTTTAATGGCATGTAGGAAAATAACAAGTGCATTATCTGGCATTTTAAAAGATATACAGCAAGGGGCATAGAAGAATTAGAATGCTTGTTTGCGTTGAAGGAGAAATATGCAGCCTTTGTGATAAGTGTTTTTTTTTTCCATTTTACATAGGCATCTTTTCTGAGATTTCTGCAACCTGAATTCATGGTGATAAATTCATTTTTTTTTTAACGAGGTGTAAACCAACTTGGAAATATTTAACTACACACAGAATTATTTCCACGTTCTCTTGGCTTATTATGCAAATCAAGGAGGACTCTGGTATCAAATCCTGCCACGTCTTGCTGGAAAGGGTCTGAGGAGCTGGTCTGCTTCTAAACAAATACAGAATTTGGGAGAAACAACCACTTCGTGAGGTGCCTGCTTCTGAGGGGCTGCAAATAAAACCAGAAATACAGCAGTCGCATTTTAGATCGGTTACAGGATTGTTTGCTTTATAAATCATTGACGTGTGAGCTCAGCAGTGGCCACATGGCTCAGGCTATGCATCCATGGACCAATGCTCAAATCCCAGGGGACAGTCACCACTGTGCAGTGCCATTAGAGATACTCTGTAGCCACTCATCCTTGCCTTCTTACCCTGGACACTGTCAATGACTCTGCCCGCACTTCCATGGGTGGCAGTGGGATTGCACTGGGAAGGAAGTAGTCCCTGTGGAGCAAACAAGTGTTTCCAGCCGGGGAAGTCAGCAACACCTTGGGTGTCTCCCCTCATATTCCAAGCAATGACACTGAAAAGGAACTGTCAGCCAGCAAAGGAGTTTAGCTGCATGAAGATTACCCCATGTTGCAGCCACCATTCTCGCTCCTTGACAGGACTGGACTTCATCTTCACTGGGACTCTCATGTGAGTAGGGGTTTACTAGCTTGGTCTATGTGTAGCAGGCACATGCTTAACTCCCAGTGAGGAGTCTGACTTTCCTAAACGGGCTCTCTTGTTTCTTATAATTGTGTTAAATAAAGCTCCCACAAAGTGTGCATGGGTATCAAATTGTGGGTCAAGGATACCACCAATAGCACTTCCTTTTGGTCTCAGTCATTAGATTAGCTGTGTGTATACGCACCCTTTACTCTCATAATTCCAGGGCTTGCTCAATGCTAACGTAGCAGTTTTTGGGGCAGCTAATTCCTAGAGTTTGTCAGGAATTTTTCAATGATTTTTTTTTTTTTTTGCGGGGGAGGATGTCAGAAAATGCTGAATACTCTCAGCTCAAACTTTCTGCAGAAATGTACCAGTTTTGATTAACATTTCATTGGGAGGCTTCTCAGGTCCAGGATGGAATTTCTGGACAAAACCAGAGCGAGCAAGAGACTGACCAGAACCAGACAGAACAGGGACTTAAACCCAGGTTTCTCACATCCCCGGTGAGTGCCCTGACCACTGGTCTATTGACTAATCTGAGGTGGGTCGTAGTCTTATTCTCCACTTCCCTCCTCCCTCAAAAACATTCAAAAAGTCTCATTTTTGTTCCAGTGGAGAATGAAAACAAAGGTGAACACTTCAAAATTTTGTGTTAAACAGAATTCTTGTTTTCTAGACATGCTACTAATCTTCCTCCCATGCCAGCAGGTGAACCCTTAGCTTCAAAAGGGTTGGTGCAAATTACTTCCCAGGGAGAAACCAAGACCAGGTTGTGACTCTCAGAGTCAGTCTAGTCCCTGCCCTGGTCTTGGGACACTGCAGCTCCTTAGCTATATTGGATGGTACAATTACAAATCCGTCCTACAGAACACCATACAGTATATTGTGTGTTTTCATTTTGCTGCTACGTGTAAGAGAAACAAAACAGACCAGAAGTAGAAATTTAACAGAGTAATAACACCTTTCAATTGTCTCTTTTCATAAAGGATGTTCCCTCATTGATTAATTTTTTTATTAAAGCTAAACAGACAGTACAACTTGCTTGTTTTCTTAAATAAGCTGCAAGAGGGCGTGTTCACTATAAAAGACTGCATACAGAAGAGCAGAGGCAGTGTAGAGTTACAGTAAGTAACATTAAAGTGATAGCAATGATTTATTTTTAACCAAGTCCCCATGCTTGGCTCTCAGCTAATTCAGCTGTTAATTGGCCATCATTTTTCCCTATTATTTTTATAGTTATCAGTTTACCTCAGGTCTGTGGAATCATAAAAGCAAGGTTACGGAAAATTTGCTTTTGTTGAAGAATTACTCCAACACTCTATTCAATTTCCTTCCATTTTCTTAGTGCCTTTCATGGTGGACTTCGTCCCACATCTCACATGTGAGCTATGAGAGACTGAGAGATATACTTGCTAATGCAAAAACAATACTTCTAGTTACTGACCAAGCAGAGACTTATGACTAGGGGACTCACATCAAACCTGATTTTTATAAGTGAGGAGAATCTCCCGCTCAGCACCTTTGAAAATTAGGTCATTCACTTCTCTGTGACTGTTTTTCCATCTGTAAAATAGAAATAATATTGATCTACCTAACAGGAGTAGGTTGAGTCATTAATGATTGTCTGATTGGCACTGGCCACTGTCAGAAGAGGGGATGTTGGACTAGATGAACCACTGGTCTGACCCAGTATAGCCATTCTACTATTATGTACACACTGAGATTCTTAGATGGAAGATAGATAAAAGTCTAAAGTAGCAGTATTATAATTATTAGCAGCACTCTTCCAAGAAATATTAGTGTCAGCCTCTCATAGCAAAACTTAAACCATGGAAATTAAGCCTCATTTGGCGTTTCCTTGCGAATAGGGTGCCCAGTCAGCCTGCATGAAGAATCAGGATGAGGGAGAAGGGGGGGATGTACTAGGAGCCAATATAAGAAAAAGACCCAAAAATCGGGACTGTCCCTATAAAATCAGGACACCTGGTCACCCTAATTGTGAACTGGAAACTTGGTCCTTTTCTGTGAACCTTGGCTGAATTTCCTTTCCAGGAGATAACAAGGAATGATTAGTCTTTAAGTTGCCACTGGACTCCTCATTGTTTTTGTGGATACAGACTAACATGGCTATGCCTCTGCCTCTGATACTTGAGGGAATGATTGTCAGCTATTAGTTTCAGCTTGTCATGATACTATACATTAAGAAGAAAAAAATATATTTTAAGTCCAAAATATGACTTATTTCAGATTAAAGGAAAGCAACAAGGATGACCAATAAGTAAATTCTCCCAGAGAGAGCACATTGTGTATATCTCCTCTGTTAGAGTCTGCAGCAATTCGGAGAGCAAAATCTCTGCTCTCTATGCAGACAGGCAGAGTTCTTAAGAATTTAAATGTGCAGTGGACAAACAGCAGAAAAAAAAAGAACTTCATGTTAAATACCCCACCAAACGATATATGTGCCTTTTTAAAAACATCTGCAAAGATTGACCATTTGAGCTTAGTCTGGCTTTCAGTTTTTTACATTATTTCAGGTCCAAGGCTTGTTGAACCTCACTCAAAGCAAAAACCCCAGGTTTTCCAGAAATTGATTTGTGGGCACTGATTTGAATTATAAATGCAAAGGGTTTTAGCTGTGCACTTTTTCTAGAAATAATAAAATTAATAATAATAAATAAAATAATAATAATATCCTGTAATATTAACACATCGCCTGTATCCATTTGTAGCCCCACAATAACATGCCTGCATAGTCCATTTCTTCATCATGTCTTACCTGCATCATCATCTGTTCTAATAGGGATATAACTTGTTAGACATCTGTGTTAGATGCTCATATGGCAGGCTGAAAAAGTGTTTACAAAATGGCTTCATCGGTGACATGACTATGGGCTGACATGACTAAAACGCAGAAGTTGCTGAGTTAATGAGATTGTCACCTGCAATTTGATGGAGACAGTTCTGATTTAACAGGTGCTGTCTTACAGGCGGCCATGCTTTCTCAGTGAATGCAAAATATCTCATTTTCCTCCCCTAAACTCAGAGGCACTGATAGCAGAAATGATGCAGAGAAACATGAGCTGTGTGGCTATGATGAACAGCCACTACGAGGCACAGACTGCATTAGGCTAGTGATACTTTGCTTCCTTAAATAAGTCAAGACACCTGTGATTCGCAGCCAACATAAAGGGGCAGGGAGCATCCTGGAGGAAGAAGAGAAATCCTGCTCTGTCCCTGATTTGTCTGTAAGTGGCAAAGACAACCTGTTAGTGAATAAGGGATAGGTAGTGGCTAATCACTACTAAATGAGTTAATTATTTTACATGCACATACAAGCACAAAATCACTGCTAGGAACAGCTTTAATGAACATGGAGAAATCTGCAAAGCAGCCTTGAAAAATCTAAAGAAGCCCGGAACAATAATATTCCACACTGAAATTCATTATGGCATCTATTTGCACTGAAGATATTTTGTCTAGTTTTTAAAGCAGGATAGTGAAGACTCTGGGCTGTTGCTCCCAGCCCTACTACTTTACTCACATGTGCCTCACTTTACCCCTTGTGAAATGCATTTATTAATAATTATCTACCCCCAGAGAAGTCTTGGAAGGCTAATTTAAGTGCCCAACTCCCTTACACGCCTTTGAAAACCTCAACTTTAATGTTCATAAGTAGAGCTTATAAAAATATTTTGGCCCAGAAAAACCCCAATCTGTTGAAAAATGCAATTTTGTTGACAGCCCTTAACTGCTGAGCATGCTTTAACGTTGTTTCTAGTCCCTGCTTCAGATCAGCCAATCTCCCACATCCCAAGTGAAAGCCCTGAACACTGAGCTACATAGTAAGAGAATCAAAATCTCTTCTTGCTCTTTTCTCTCTCATTCCATATCAGAATGAAAAACAAATTTTGAATCACTAAGCGATTTGCTAAACAGGATTGTTGTTTTCCAGCCAGCCCTATTTGCAAGTTAGCTTGGGTTCTTTGGCTGAAAGGTGCTATATTATCACCTATTGGCTTGTCAACTGTGGTAATCTGCTATTGAGACTGATCCCACAAATGCTTACACCTGTAAGTAGTCACTGCTCATTAAGGTAGTCCTAGTGAAATCAGTGGAATTACTCATAACGGGAAGGACTAGTCTCATGAACAAAGATTTTTAGGATTCAAAGGAAACATATGGAGGAAAATCACATTATTGATATGGAATGGCAGTATATAATTCTGTTCTAAAACAGCATCTTGTAGGTGGTAAAAATAAAATATGGCATATGGAAATTCTGCTCTTGTAAAAAAAAAGAAATAAATCACTCAGCTATGGTTACATTTTTATTGTGATCACACAAAATTCACTTTTGTGTTAGCTTTGACCGACTAGAAATCTACCCTGCCAACTCCGTCATGGGGACTGGATGTGGAAATAATTATTTAATCAAGATAGTAACTGACAAGACTGGTGTTTTGATGAATTGGTATACAGAAAACTCAGAGACGATGAATCGCACCAACTTTAATTCACTAAACAATGCCTAACGTGTCCATTGTTTGGCTTATGAATTTTTCAACATAGTAGAATCATCTCATCTTATGTACAATGAAGTTGCCTAATCAATAAAGGATGGTGCAAATACAGCCACTAGATCTATACAACCTTGCACTATATAGCATTTTCCATTCTTAATTAATGTAACTGCATGATAGGTTGATCCAGCTACAGATCAGATTTGACTGGCTGATATGTAGAATTGACTTATAAGTCATTAGAGAGACCACTGGTGAATATGACCACATTTTCAGCCATATCTGGCTTATCTTTCTGGCTAGCTGGTTAAGCTAAACAAATGATCATGTAGCAAAGTCAGGTATCTTTCACAACCGCCATAGAGCAGAATAATGTATAGAGACTAAAACGCTGCAGGTCTGCGGCTCGATTTATCATATTCTATCCTTGCACCAAAACAACAGGCAGCCTTACATAAACTTCACTCCCAGTGAATCTACCCTGAAAGCCTTATGCAATATTTGAGTTAAAATCCATTTCTCCTGCTGCAGAATGGGAGGAAGAGAGGGGAAACCGTCACTTCGTTTTAAAGAAAAAGAGAAGTGTTTTTAACTCCATCCTCAAGGGCACCACCATGAATGTTTGCACAACATCCGATACTTCAGAACAAACTGAAAAATCATCCAGGGAGGGGAATAACTTCAAGGCCAGCCAAGTATCACAGATGTCAGGGTATACTGCTCCAGAGGACTTATCAAAATGTGGAGCAAAGAGCTTTCAGCTGTATATAGCTAAACTATCTGGGCAGAAACGCTTTTCTTCCAGCCACATTCTGTAGAAAGTGGAATCTGGTGCGTCTCAGACTCATTTCTAAATGTCTTTGAAATAAACCAAGAAAGCTTGATTCTAAAATCCCACTGCAGCCGCTGCACCTGTGCTACTGTGCCTGTCACTCAGGTGTGCAGGGCTCTGTTCTTCCTGTGATCTGCGGAGCTTCATCCTGGCATTCACAAAAGCACAACAAAACCTTCAAGACTGCAGCACTTGCAATCTCCAGCCACAAAACTGCCCTCCTAGCTCCTAGAGCTCATTCTGGGCTGGGGCTGTCCAGACTGCCCCACAATGTAGGTAGTACCTAGAAGGCGTTTGATAGCCTGTTGTGCATAAAAAACTAAGACAAAAATGGCAAAAGTTTCCATTCACTTCAGAGGCTCAGCTTTAGATGGAAGTAGGGGTCGATCCAAGCAAAATTGCATCCCTATGGGTACGTCTTCACTACCCGCCGGATCGGGAGGTAGTGATCGACCTATCAAGGATCGATTTATTGTGTCTAGTATAGACATGATAAATTGATCCCCGATCGCTCTGCCTTCGACTCCTGTAATCCACCAAGATGAGAGGCAGAAGCGGAGTTGACCAGGAGCGGCGGCAGTCAACCCTGCGCCATGACGGCGCGAGGTAAGTCGACCTAAGATACGTCGACTTCAGCTACACTATTCTTGTAGCTGCATATCTTAGTTCAATCCTCCCCACAACCCAGTGTAGACCAGGGCTAAGTGTCACCACGTTGGACACCCAAAAACAGGTCCATCTGAGCATTTCTGGGCATATTGATTTAGCACAGACTTGGATGGGAGGATACCACTAGGAAGACCATCTAGACATACTGCCATGAAATGGTCCATCCAAGCAGAAAAGAATCTTCTGCCCTTTTCCACTTCTTTGCTGCCACTCGGGTGATGCAAAAGGCGCACAGACCGGCCACATCCTTTGGCTGGGGATTCTTCTGACATGGGGGAGTTCACAGGGAACCACACTCTCATCCCCAGCAAAATGAGCATGTCAGGAGTGGGGATGTGGAGGGGCTGCAATGTGCCATGCTCTGGCTACGTTCAGCGGACCGATGGCCCCTGGGGGATCCCTGCCTGCTGGCGTAGGTTGTAGCAATCCATAGCTTTCTCTAACCTGCTCCAGGGCTGAGGGCTGGGCAGCGAATTAGAGATCTGTAATTGACATGCCCCACTCTTCCCCTGGTTCACTGAGTATAAACTCGGCAAAGCAAAGAATCCAGCCCAATATCCACTCAGCCATATGATGGATTATGATGAAAAAAAACCCCAAGGGATATTTCACTTGCCTGTCAGAATAATTCCTGCCCCAGAGTGAGAATTCTGAATGGCTGATAAATAAGGTCGGGGTGTTAAGATATGGGAGATGACAGGACTGTGAAAATAACAGAGTGGCTGAGTCTGAGAGGAAAGTGCAGAAGGGCAGAAAATAAAAGTAGAGTAGGAAGGGTGAGCAACATTATTTTCAAAGATCAGGAAAAAAAACAAAAACCCGGAGTTTGAGGGAAAGATTTGGATCATTCCTTGTTTTATCCAAGCAGGTTTGTCCTTCCCTAGCTTTAATGGGCTGGATATCAGTGCGCTGCACTCAACTGGATAGTTTAGTGGCTTTCCAGTTCCTTTCCAGTCTCCGAAAATTATGCAGAAGAGTCACTATTCCGTGACACTTTGGCAATCCATCATCTCTAATCATAATTGCACTGGGGAAAAAAAAACTTTCTATGTGTTATGGAAGTTTTTAAGACTAAATTGTTCAGATGCCATTGTAAGGAAACTAAACAGATGAACAATTTAATGTAATTCCTTCACTACTGGCTCATGTTTTCTAAACAGGAACCATAGATCATCTGAGTTTGAAGCACCTGAAGTACTGATTACAGTATGTTTTGTTCTGAGGGATATAGATCAAATGAGATTTTGTAATTCAATAGGGGTCATAGTAAAGTACAGGTTAGTTACAGTGGGTTTTGCAAGACCATTTACTAAAAGTTACTGTAAAATGGCTTAGGGGGTAGATCTTGGACAGTGCACCCCTTAGACACAAAGTGTGAACTAAAGCTGGCTTACTTTACCCCCACAGGATCTATCCCTACATATAGGGTGTAATGCTGCAGTAGCAACTTTTATGTGGAGCTGGTACGGGGGCCTGATTGGGGAAAAGAGAACTTGGCCAAAGAGTCCCTTGTTTTGGTGATTTGCAGTAGCTGAAATGCTCCCTCACGGTTCTTGACAGCTGGTACAAATCAGAGCAGCCTTCAGGCTGCTCTACATTGTGCCAGAGGGACTGTCTGAGAGCAGATCAGTCCAAGGTCAGATGGCTTAAGGCTACTTTTGTACCTTCACTTCTCAGTTGCACTGCATCCTCTCGAGCCTCTTTCTCTCATTTTACTGACACAATATGCTGTGTATCAGCAGAATGCAGAGCGAGAAAAAAATATTGAAAAGCAACAAATTACCCAGGACTTCACTTGTAGCAAGCTTGTGTAGGCAGCTGCGTTCCCCAGAGATCAAATATAGTCTGGAGAAGGGAAGAGGGTCATCAAGCCACTAGAGATCCAACTACCCCAATTTGAACACAAACAAAAAGGTCAATATCTGATCAAAAGCATCTCTCACCCAGGAGAAATCCAAATCAGGAAAATGAAGAGTGCTGCCAAATATAAAGCAATGGGGCAGATGCTCCCCTGGAGTAAACTGAGTCAAACAAATTCAAAGGAGATATGCCAATTTACAACAGCTGAGGATCTACCCTATGTTTTCCATAAAAAGAGCTATACAGAAAAAGGATAGTCATTTTAACGGTCATTAGACAAGACACTGAACTCTTACTTGGCCTTTCTTTCCAATTTGGAGTTCCCATGAGCTCCTTAATGAACCTGAGAGTTGGAGCCAAGTCAGACTAGAAATAACTGGGTCTTGTTTAAATAGACCATTTAATCTGCTAAACCTGTTTGCTTCAATATATTTTCTACTTTACTTTGTTTTATTTGCATTTGCTCCTGTGGAAAATGGCTGATTTTCCTGGTTAAGAAATGTTTTTTCTTCCTAAGGAATTCCCAAGTCTGTTTTCATCAGCACATAGAGCTATTGTGACTGGTGAAAATGGCACCAGAGAAACTGTAAAAACTGCAACAAGTCTTAAGGTATAATGTGTTATTTCAAACTACATAGAAAGACCCAGCATTCACGAACACATTTTTTGACTTACATCAAAGTTTGCAAAAATCTGTAGCTGATATCGTTCAAAACAAAAAAATGAATATATTGTCACATCTCTTTATCAAATCAGCAACCTGACATACTAACCATGTACCCCTGCCAGAATACTGTTTATTTAATATCACCATTTTCTTCCATCCCTGCAAACATTGACCTCAGACTACATCTGGCACCCTACTGAAATGTCAAAAAAAATCATAAATACAGCCACAGCAAACAGACTGAAAAGGCGCAGGGACAGATCCTCAACTTTTGTAAACCTTTGCGGCTCAATGTTGATGGAGCAATGACAGTTTATAGTAGCTCAGAATATGGCCCACAGTGGAAAAATCATAGTTTGAGGATCAAGAAACCTCAGCTAGTCCCCTGAACAGTTTGTGAACAAGCGAAAGTACATTCAGGAGAAGAGGCCACCTTTCCACTGACTGACAGACTTGTATTGTAAGCAATTCGAGGGGGGATTAACAATGTGGAAATGGTGAAGAAAAAACTAATGTGTACAGCACTGAAGTCAAGGAGAAGACTCTTGACAAGGACAGTCCTATGTTGTCCCATTTTTAGTCTTAGTTTCCTGTTTTCTGCCTGCCATTATTTGTGGATAGACCAGTGTCAGTGAGGTCAATGTTGTAACCATAAAATCATAGAAATGTTGGGCTGAAAGGGACTGTGAGAAGTCATCAAGTTCATTCCCCTGTGCTGAGGTAGGACCAAGTAAACCTACACCACCTATGACCAGTGGTGGTCCATCCTGTTCACAAAAACCCCCAGTGATGGGGATTCCACAACCTCCCATGGAAGCCTATTCTAGATTTTAACTATCCTTAGAGCTAGAATGTTTTTCCTAATACCTAACCTAAATCTCCCTTCTTGCAGATTATGCCCATGACTTCTTGTTCTACGTTCAGTGGACCTGCAGAACAATTCATTACCATCCTCTTTATAACAGCCCTTCAGATACAAGAACGCCTCACTTAAAGTCATCCTGGTTAATGCTGTTTTGTTTTTACGTTGCTGATCAATTAGGGAACATGCTCATTTAAAGTTGTGCAATGCTCCCTTCCAACCTTGTTTGGAAGCTGCTTGCTTTGTCCACTGCTTGCAGGAAGACCAGCCTGTTGCAGCTAGCTGGTGGGGGCTTGAAACCAGGGTAGACTGTCAGCCCCTCTATCACCTCTCCCCTATCAGCTCCCCAATCTCCTAAGTTCCCTGTGCAGCAGCTGCCCAGCAAGCTATCAATTGCCAGCAGTTCATCTGTCCCTCCCCCCACTGCCATGCGCTGCTCCTGCCCTCTGCCTTGGAGCTGCTCCCCCAGACTCCTGCTTGCTGTGTCAGGGAGATGGGAGGAAGAGGGTAGCTAATGTCAGGGTGTCCCCTTCCCCTCTGCTCCTGCACCCCGTTTACCCCATCGTCCATAGAGCAGGGGGGACACACGACAAGGCTCAGGACAGAGGGAGCTTCCTGGCAGCAGCTCAGCAAGCTGATCTAATTAACAAGGCAGTGTACTTAAGAGTAGGGTCAGCATACTTAAAGGGGAAATGCGCATCTCTCTTTCACACACACACACATACACACACACGGTGTGTCTCTCTGTCTCTGTCTGCCCTCCCTCCATTCCTGCTGCCTTGTAGAGTGTGTTAACCCTCGAGGGCTCAGCCAATTGCTAGTTCATCATTTAGCAATTAGGCATTCCCTGGGAAATATCCCACCCTCTGACTCCTCCACCTCAATCAAGCTTCACAATCATCATCACTGTGTACCAGTATTAAATTGTTTGTTTAAAACTTATACTGTGTGTGTGTGTGTGTGTGTATTATATATATAATGATGGAGTCAGACCAGAAGGATATAGGAGAGTGCTGGAAGGTAGGTATATCAGCCTCAGGATGTGCAGGTCCTTGTTCTCTGGATAGCCAAACAAAGGCTACTCCAGACCAATCAAGACACCTGGGGCCAATTAAGAACCTTCTAGAAAGGAGTAGAAACAGCTAGCCTGATTGGGACACCTGAAGCCAATCAGGGACTGGCTGAATCCAGATAAAAACCTCCCAGTTAGTCAGGTGGGCTGTGGGTGTCAGGAGCTGTGGAAGGAGGTTGTGCTGTTGGTGAGACTGAGTGGTGGACAACATATCATACAGAAGGAAGGAGGCCCTGAGGTAAGGGTGAAGTGGAATTTGAAGAAGCGGGGACTGCTGTGAGGAAGTAGCCCAGGGAATTGAATTGTGTTTTGTGGAGAAAAGGTCATCCATCTTAGCTGATACTATTAGGGTCCCTGGGCTGGAGCCCGGAGTAGAGGGCGGGCCCGGGCTCCCTCCCCTTTTTCCACCTTCCATACTGGCCTGTGATGAAGGTAACTCACTAGGTGGTGACTCTTGCCAATTATACTGAGAAAGGGAGGTCACTCTGGGGCCTAGATGAGTTTCTGAGGCCTCTAAATCTGCCAGGAAGCGCAGGACCCACAAGTACAAACTTGGAGCTTTGTCACTATATATATATATATATATAGTCTTTTGTCTGGTAAAAAAAAATCCCTGGAACCTAACCCCCTCATTTACATGAATTCATATGGGGAAATTGGATTCGCTTAACATCATTTTGCTTAAAGTTGCATTTCTCAGGAACATAACAACAGTGTTAAGTGAGGAGTTACTGTATTTGAAGACTGTTATTAAGTCTCTACTCAAACTTCTTTTTTCAGGGCTAAACATGCTCTTTTTTTTAAGTTAGGTTATCTAGACCTTTTATCATTTTTGTTGCTCTTATCTAAACTGTCTCCAATTTGTTCACATCTTTTGCTAAAGTGTGGCATAGCACCTAGAATTAAGCACAGTACTCTAGTTACAACCTCACCAACTAGAGCAGGACAATTATCTCCCATGTCTTACATATGACATTCCTGTTAATACACCCCTAGATGTTATTAGCAATGTGTTGCAGCTGCAAAAATGGCTGACATATTCAATTTCTGATTCATTCTATCCCTCGGATTTTTTTCAGCACTATTACTGCCTCGCCAGTTACTTCCCATTTTTATTTGTGTGTTTGATTTTTCTTTCCTAAATGAAGCCCTTTGCATCTGTCTTTATTTAAGTTCACCTTGCTGAATTCAGACCAATTCTCCAATTTGTCAAAGTCATCTTGAACTCTAATTTTGTCCCCTGTCCTCCAAAATGCTTGGAACCCCTTTCAGTCTGGTGTCATCCACAAATTTTAGAACTATACTCTCCCCTCCATTATCCACATTGTTAATGAAAATATTCCATAATACCAGATCCATGATGGAACCCTATATGGCTACCCTATATACACCTCCCAGTTTGACAACAAATCATTGATAATTACTCATTGAGTATGGTCTTTCTGTCAGTTGGACACCCAACTTATACTGATATCTAGTATGTTAGATAGATAGATATCCTTACTGCATCAGTTTAATTACAGGTGTAATATTGTGTCCACAGAATTGGCCCCACCAAATTTCAGACATAAAACAGGAGTTGGCATTTAGGTAAGAATGAAAAATCAAGCCCAGCTGAGGTATATACTCTCTGTGTTAAATAAAGATCTATACTGACTTCTCATAATCACTGCAGCAAATTATAAATGGAACATGAAATGAAAAATTCCTGCTGAGTGCATAGAAAAATATCTAGACGGTGGTCTGGAGTCAGAGCATTGCCATGTAATTTGCTTACATACGGTAGTTGGCTCAGAAGCCGACAGAAAAGCCAGCCTACACATTTCAGTTGATAAAACAGCCTTCAACAATTTATGTGAATTTTCATTTATTTTTCAAAAGATCTAAGGGACCATGCTGCAAACAAACTTCTCTCTCAACCCCACCTAACTCTACAATCCCTGTCATTAATGGAATAGAAAAGCAAGTGCTTTTAAAGGGCACTCATATTGATGTACAGAAAGTTCCTTACATGTGTTCTTATAATTAAAAAAAAAACCCACCCACTCAACAGTCATTTCCCATCTGAGTGTTAGAAACTTATAGAAATAGTTGCTAGTAGTGGAAGAAAGTTACAGAGGGATCACAAGAATCAGGTGATGGCTAAATTTGACTTTGATTCTACATTTTTAAAGTTTTATTGATATAACCACATCAGTGCAGGGTAGTATTTTTGACAACTGAGCTGTACCAATAAAAACTCTAGTGTAGACATAAAAAAATACAGGTATAAAAGTACCTACTACTGGTACAGCTTATTTCAGTTCATGAATTAAAATAAGCCATACCCTCATATACACTTTCAGATCAGTATAACTTCTTCTACACAAGGGATGGTTTTGTCACTCTCTATGCTGTCACAGTTAAAGCACTAAAACTTTAACTTACAGACAAGGGCCAAGTCTGACAGTCTCTGGGCAGCAGATTTCTAGCTGGGATAAATCCATGAAACTCTCTTGGCTTCATTGGTGCTACACTGATTTACCCAGATAAGGATTTGGTCCTTTTTTTGTAGTAATAACGATGTTGTTCTAATAATATTATCTTTCACTTAGAGCCATTAGCCAACAATAGAACTGGGTCTAGATATACTGAATTCCTCTGATGCTGGCTTGGTCTTGAACCTATCAATAAACAGAAGCTATTCACATGATCTATGTTACTGGGAGGGTTGTGCCCTTCATGTAATCCAGCCATTTGTCACAGGCTTGAAGGACAATCTGTCATCTATTGCCAATGATGGTTGATGTGGATGGTTCAAAGAGCTGGTAAAATTTAGAGGAGGGGACAGGAAGGGAACTAAAGGAGCCTCAGCAAGGCACTGAAAGTCAGAGAGTACCCCATGGGACTGGATGAACTCTCTATGTGGAAAGGAAGATAGGAACGAACACAGTGCTCACAAATGTGATTTGAAGAGAATGGCGGTGCAGTATAATGTTATTAGTGGGATGGAGAGTCAGGACTGGTTGGCCCTTAAGCATTATTGAAATAAATAGGATTTGTATTGGTAGGGTTATTTTTAAAAAAGCATGCCCCGAGGCTGTGTGTTGCATAGCACTCCATATACACTCCTTCCAAGCCTGATATTCTATGATTCTGTGGGGGTTGGACTAGATGACCTCCTGAGGTCCCTTCCAACCCTGATATTCTATGATACACATAGAGTTCAGGGCAAGTGCACGTCCATGCAAATCCCAACCTGTGCAATAGCTTGAGTGCTGCACACCTGCAAGCGAAAAAGGGCATGCACGCAAATCATTGCTCCCATTGGAAAGCCTGAGTGTTAGTGATTTCATTGTTTAGTGCAAAATGCAGAGATGTTGTTCTGGTTTGAGTAGACATTCAGGCTTTTCATCTAATTGGAAGCACAATGTTGATACCATCATGTCCTTGCCTTTAATATATTAGATTGGGGAAATTTATTTCAACATGTCCTACAAATCAATTCATACATTCATACCTAAAGTAAATCTAAAGGGCCATATTTTCACAAGTCCAGCATCTTTTCTGGAGGCACATTTGCACATTTAATTCAGTTGCAAATACAATCTCTGTTTCTACATACCACCTGATTGCAAGGATAAATCAGATCAATTCAGATAAATCAAAAGCACAAGTACTCAGTTTGGGCCTGCTATTCATTTTTGCAAAGGCAATTTTAGCCTGGGGGAAAAAACAGCTGAACTTTAGCCCTATAATTTATACAATAAACATACCTGATGCCACTTTTTTGACCCAACAAATATCCTGATGTAGAACAGACTTAAGTAATGGAAAATGAAAACAAGGAATACGTTTATTTTGACAGAGATAACAGACTTAAAGCTCACTAGTATTTAATGTGATCAACAAGACAAAGGATGAAAACCTGAATACAATCAGCTTCATTCAGAATTTCAACATTATCTGGCTTTATACCAATGATTAGATACATCAGAAAAAAGACACAAGAATTCAGTGGGGCCGTGGGCATGATTTGTATGGAAATACTTTTTTCATAATGCTTCTCAAGCCTTCACTTGGCATGTGTCATTTTTCGTACTATAGATTCTCAGGGTTTTTTTTTTTCCCTAGCTAACCAGCATAGACATATGTAAAACCACAGACATCTGCAATACCATAAGCTTCAGAGCTAAATTGAGTCATGAATCAGTGGATTATAGCCATAACACCCTATTTGCAAAACATCTGACAACTATTTAATCACCCCATCCAGGTGAAAAACAATTTCCAAAGGAAAATAGCCTGAATCTCTACTTTAAGTTCTCATCAAAGTCTCCAGAATTAATTATGAATTTATTACACTTACACAGTTCTGTCTTTTCTTTTTTCCTCCCATTATCATCCCTGTCACACAGAAGAAACTCGGCCAGCTGTACAGTATTCAGCAAAAAGTGCCTTCAGATTACATTGATGCAGTCTCCCAGTTCATATCCTTTTATGCATTGCTTTCAAACACTGTCTGAGGATCCCTCTTCTCTTTCTGGATCTCTGTACTTGCCCTACCATACTCTGAAAACTGCACATGAAATCCTTGGTGATCTTTGTTACTGTGCAGTGAATTGGAAGTAGCAATTTCAAGACACAAGGGACCTGACTATGAACCCTCCATACAGCATAATAAACACTCACTCACGTATACAGTTTCACTGAAGTCAATGGGTCTACTTGTGTGAGTTATTCTGGCCCAGTTAATCGAACTCTAATCTCAGTTACGTATGAACAACTCCACTGAATACAATGGTGTTGCACAAATGAAATGACAGCAGAATGTGGCCCACTATGGACAAATTGCTTTAGCACAGGTCTGATATTGCTATTTGCATAGACAGCTACATATTGGTGCAAGTCCTGTCTTCGGTTACATGTGTAATAACCAGACACTAGTTTAATGCATGTGGAAATGTCTCCCTCTTGTGGCTTGCTTTCATAAGAAAGCATGAAACTTTCTACCTACTCAGGCTATGGGCTGGTCTATACAAGGGCAGGGGATCGACTGAAGATACACAACTTCAGCTACATGAATAACGTAGCTGAAGTTGGCGTATCTTCAGCTGACTTACCTGCCGTCCTTCAGCTGACTTACCAGTTGGCGGCACGCTCCCCTGTTGACTCCATCTTGCCCCTCATGGCAAGCTGGAGTTCCGGAGTCAACGAGGGCACCGTTGGTGATCGATTTCTCGCGTCTTAATGAGATGTGAGAAATCGATCGCTAAAAGATTGATCGCTACCCACCGATGCGGCGGGTAGTGAAGATGTACCCTATGTCTACACTACTACGGTAAGTCAACCTTCGCTACACAACTCCAGCTGCGTGAATAACATAGCTGGAGTCAATGTACTTTTGGTTGACTTACCGCAGGCTCTACACCGTGGGGGGCCACTGGGAGAAAATCTCCAGTTGATTTACCTTACTCTTCTCATCGGGAGTAAAATAAAAGTGTCGACTGGAGAGCAATCTGCACTCGATTTGGCGGGTCTTTACTAGACCTGCTAAATCGACCACCTGTGGATCGAACTCAGAGCATTAATCATTGCCATAGCGTAGACCTGTAGCAGTGGTGTTACTTCTCAAGCGCACTGGTAGCGGCTTATGCTTTTGGCCCTGTCTTAAGCCTGTCTTAACTTTAAACACATGAGGGTCATGGGACAACTCACGTGCTTGAAGTTAAACGTGCTTATGTGTTTTGCTGGATCAGGTCCTTGATGCTGAAGGCCTCAGGCTCCCTGATGACAATCCTGCTAGCATATATGTAGCCATGCCTCATTTCCCATGCATGGGAAGCTTTGTAGGAGAGGCACCCATGCACACAAGGGGAGACTCTTGCCCTATGCTTTGCTATCCAGCATAAGAGCATGAAAGGAGGGCATGGCAGAATGGAGAAATTGGGGAACTTATTGCTTTTGGCATTTTCTCTTGGTTTGGAAAAGTTATTAACCGCCCAAAAGGGGCAATGCTAATTGAAATTGAGGTGCTCCAAGGAAAGAGGGTCTAAAAGTAAAGGCGGCAACTAGCAAATCCTCTCTCTTCTTCCTAAAGGGCTTTGCCATATGTTTCCATTTCATCCATTCATTCATCTCAATTTTTTTCCAGTATGAAAGTGCGTGCTTTGACAATTATGCATGGTTGTTAATTTGCACTAATATGTTAACTATAGCAGCATTGTGTTTAGGGCAGTGCAGTAGCTATGCAAGGATCTACACACTACTTTCCTTAATATTAACATACACAGGACTTGACACACTTGGCTTTTACAATGAAAAGTAATGCATCTATATGTATATGTATTGGTGTAATTGGAAGAAATAATGCAAAGTATTACAATGCAAATACCAACGCAGTGACTTATTTTATCACAAGTTGACTCAGCTGACGTACACAAATAAACAATTCTCATTGTGTGCACATATTCTTTGCAGCTCAGCACATGCACTTTTAAAGTCTGATTTTTGATGTCCTACCATTTGGCAGGCTGGGCCAGGTTGCTGAAGGACAAGCAAAAGCTATACATCGAGACCTGTAAGGTCACACAGATTGATAGTCAGGGCTTTTCTACATAGGGAAGTTAGTACTCAGTAAGTTAAGGTGTGAATTTAAAGTGCACTAGCTACTAGCTGTCAATGTGCACATGCTTATTGCACACTGAGGGCTGGTCTCCACTAACACTATAAGTCTATCTAAGTTACACTACTTCAGTTATGAAAATTGCATAACAAGTCGACATAACTTAGGTCAACTTACAGTTGTGTCTACACTGTGCTATGTTCATGGGAGATGCTCTCCCATCGACACAGCTTTCTCCTCTTAAGGAGTTGCAGTACAGATGTCAATGGGAGAGAATTCTGCCATCGACTTAGTGTGTCTTCACCAGATCTGCTAAACTGACACCGCTGCATCAGTCGTGCAGTGCCAAGTTAGCCAGGAGTGCAGACAGACCCTTAGGCCAGGTCTACGCTGGGGGAGGGAGGTCGACTTAAGATACGCAACTTCAGCTATGCGAATAACGAAGCAGAAGTCGACGTATCTTAGGTCGAGTTACCTCAGCGTCCACGCGGAGCGAGTCGACCGCTGCTGCTCCCCTGGTTGACTCCAGTTCTGCCTCTTGCAGCGGTGGAGTTCCAGAGCTGATGGGGAGAGCGCTCGGGGATCCATTTATCACATCTTCACTAGACACGATAAATCGATCCCTGATAGATCGATCACTACCCGCCGATCCGGCAGGCAGTGTAGATGTGCCCTTAGAGTCCCCTTTGGCAGTTCAACTTAGCACACTTCCAAAATGTACTAAGTTAATGCACGCAAAAGCACTCAGCATGCAGTAAGAATGTTCACATGGGGCAACACTGCAAAGTAGATACAGGCGTGTCGTGTCTTGCACAAGGGTTCCATTCTGTGGTTACCACGTAAAGCGGAAACCGCGTATAGCCAAAACCCATTGACTTCAATGGGAGGCGAAATTGCACCCCCTGCAGGAAGTTAAAAAAAATCTCCTTTCTTTTTTTGTTTTTGCGAATCGCATAAAGTGGAAATCGTGTAAGTTGAATCAGCATAAGATGCGACATGCCTGTAGTGTGCTCAGCGACTTTGGGCTTTTTCCCCAGTTAGACAAGTCTCAGTCCTTTTGCTCAGTTACCTGGAGTAGGAAGACATCCAGGGCTGGTTTAAGTCTATTTACCTCACACCAGGAATGAATTTGGTCTCAGGAAGCTTTTCCACACATGAAGTCATTCATTTGTTGCCCTCTAAGCCTCACAATTTGTAGATTTTTGTGGATTTACAATCAAATTTGTCTATTTGTGAAATTGTTTCTCTCTCCTCTCTTGCTGTGGGCAAGACCGTCACATACAACAGGGAAAAGTAACTGACAATGAGGAAGAAAGATGAAAGGTACTTAATAGTGCTTTCGAATCCAAAAATCAAAATAACTGGAGAAAAGAGAGAAAATCATATTTTCACCCATTTTTATTGAATTATAGTAATTTTAGATGATGCTCGGATGTACAGGAGAGAGAATGCTTACAGAGAGAAATATATACTTAAACTGAGAACATTTCTTTAGAAAAGCAGCTCATGAAAGACCTCATACATGCAAAATGTTATTTTTTAAAAATATTATTGCTGCTTGAAGAACATCCAATCTTTTCTGCTCAATTACTTGATTGTACTGGGATTTACTTTACTTCTCTATGTAGAAGAAAATTCATAAATTTGGTATTACATTACATATATAACACTCTCTCTGTTGCTTTCAAGTAACATGATGCGTATTGCTCAATTTGCATTGATCAGAGCATGGCAAAACCAACATTCAAGTCATGGCTGTGAAAAACATGCCACAGAGTGACATCTGGTCTCCCCTGTGAAATCTGGCTATTGTAGGGGTGTCGCGGCATTGCCACCCTTACTTCTGCACTGCCTTTAGAACAACTGAAGAGTGGCGGCTGCTGGCTGGGAGCCTAGCTCTGAAGGCAGTGCTGCCACCAGCAGCAGCACAGAAGTAAGGGTGGCAATACCGTGAGTCCCCCCACAATAGCTTTCCTGTCCCCTTTTGGATCAGGACCTCCAGTTTGAGAAACACTAATTTAAGGGCTTTGCATGTTTATATTTTAAAGTACATATTTATGATTTCTGACAACACTGTCAAATTTAAGATTTAAATGTCTGAAATCATGAAATTCAAGATTTTTAAAATGCCATGGCCATGAAATTTACCAAAATGGACCATAAATTTGGTAGGAGCTCAGATATGACATGACGAATGGCAATATAAAATGTCAAGATAGTTACTTCTAATCTAACACCTACTGAAGTCAACAGAACTTCCAGCAACTTCATTTGGATCAAGTCCTACATGATTTTTCCTCATTCCTTGTCTTGACTGCAGTGAGACTATTCAGAGTGGGTAAAGCTGAGTGTGTGTGTATATGTGTCTTTACAAAATTAGGGCATTGACATTCACCTCTTTCCCCCAAGGACTTTGTATTTAAAATGTAAAAAAATAAAATTAAAATTAAAATCTTTAATTGTTAATTACCTGAATACATATCTCAGAAATGTTCATTTGCAATTATGAATGCAAAATGATTTATTTATGAAGTAGAGCAACATGCAATATATAACAGTTAATTAAAGCTAGCTTGTGATTCACATTCATTAAAGTTGAATGATTTCTTAATAACTAGCAACACTGTATATCTAATTTTGTTGTGACTCTGGAGAATGTTCAGTGCACAATACTAGTGGATTTTGGAATCAAATGACTACTAAAATCAAAGTTATTCCAAGTAGTTATTATTCCATTAACAAGCAAATGAGTTATAAATTAAACCTTTTTTTGCCCAGAATTTAGTATAACAGCAAAATGGGTTTTTTAAAATTTTCTATGAAAATATTAGTTTAGCTGATGTAAATTCATATGTCGTTATTGCTACCACAGGTGAAAAATTAGGATTATATAAGGCCTACATAAGTTCCACTCGGGTTAAAGTAGATGGTGTAGCTAAAAACCTATGCATTGACGTTACTGATGGGAAAGAAAGAAAAAGCTTCTCCTTTGAAGCTGAGTTGGTCCGCTTTTAGAACTATTTAAGCCATGCCGATTACTAGTTCTTAATAGGCTGCTATCATTTTCCAGAACGAAGAAGTTGATTAGCTACAGTAAGCAATGGGGAGTGTTACACAAATTCATATGCTCCTTCAGTTTTCTAAGGCCATGAAAAACAGTGTGGTGTTCAAAAAACTTGGATCAAAGAAGAAATCTAAGAATGAACATGAAAAAGAATGTACTGGAAATGAGCCTACTTGAACATAATCCCTTTGTGGCGATTATCGTGGGCAAGGTGGACATCTAGGCCAACATTTTCAGATCTGGATACCTAAAGTTAGGCTCCAAGGTGCATATTTGGACACCTAAATAGAAGTGCTCTGTATCTGAGAATTGCTGAGCATCCATCCACAAGTTCCACTGAAGTCAACAGGAGATGCAGGTGATCAGCACTTTTGAAAGTTGTTGATCAATCTTTGGGTCAATATAAAGTGAACTCAGACAATGAACAATCTCATGTCCTAAAACTATGAAAGTAAGTTCTCTAAAAAATAATATAGAGACATCTAGAAATATAATGCTTTGTAAGTAAGTATCAGGCATATTTATATTATCAGCCATCTAAAACAAATTATTTAACTGTTGACATTAGCTGGAAATTATCTGAATGTGAAGAAGTTCAAAGTGTATGAATATGAATACAAGTGTATGAATATGCCAGGCAAGTTTCACATCATTTTCACTAAATTCAGTTTAAATTCAAAATGAACTTTTTTTCCATTTTTTTTTTCAGTTCAGCCCCCTGCACTGAAAAAAATCTATTATTTGCTCAGCTCTAACCCCCTGTGTACTGGGCGCAGACCACAAAAACACCAGAGAAAGGAATTTAAAGATATACTAATAATTTCCATAATGGGAGCAACTAGGAGGTCAGCAGATGTGCAATTGAAACTGCCTATTGCAAGTGTGTTCAAATTCCCTGAATACCTAGTTCCTAATGCAACTGCTCATGCACATTGACATAATCATAGATTCATAGTTCTTCAGGTATCATTTCATGACTTAGATCCTTTGCAATTGTTTCAGAGTTACTTAGTTATGCTTCCAAGCTGGCCAAAATGCCTTTGCCAGCAGTGTTTTGAATATCCAATCTCATGTTCTAATAAAGAAAACAGAATTAGCATATTCTCTCTCATGCTGACTATCTGAGGATTTGGAACTTTTAAATTTGACCCCCATATTAAAGGGCATAAGGCCTTGACTTTCACTATATATTTTAATTTAATTTTTAATGTGGTCATTTTTTGCTGTAACTCTTACATTTATTCATAACACTTTTCTCAGTTGCAGGACAGGACATCATCCACCCTGGTCAAAAAGAGAATGATTATGAATATTGTATATATCATTATTGCATAGTTACCACACTGCAAAGACAGAAAAACTCCAACATAGGAAATCACTTCTACTAGAGCCATTCCATCAAAATAGCACAACTGCAGCACTATGAGCCTGTTCCAAAGTCTGCTAAAGGCGAATGGAAGTCTTTCCAGACCTTATGGTGAATTAATTACTGAGGAACACAAATATCAGAACATGTGTGGTACAAACGTCAGTGAGATTCAGGCAGAATATGAGGACAAGGATAGCTGAAACATACAAGAGATGGGATTTTGCTGACAAGAGACTGCATTTGTGACACAAATTTAAGATGCTGGCGAATCAGTAGATCTGACCTTAGCAACATCTCTTGATTGGCTCATTGCAACTGGCTATATGTTTTTGCCGAATGCAGAATCTTTGATTTTCTAGGATTGTGGTATTGGTAGAGGAACGAAGAATTTTAACTACTGCAAGAATCAACCTCTTCCAACTCAGGCCTGGTCTACACTGGGGGGTGAGGGGGAAGGCAGATCAACCTAAGATACGCAACTTCAGCTATGGGAATAGTGTAGCTGAAGTAGATGTATTTAGGTCGACTTACTGCAGCGTCTTCACGGTGTTGAGTTGACTGCTGCCACTTCCCTGTCAACTCTGCCTGTGCCTCTTGTGGCGGTGGAGTGCTGGAGTTCATGGGAGTGTATTCGGGGATCGATTAATCGTGTCTAGACTAGACACGATAAATCGACCCCCAATAGATCAATCACTACCACCGATCCAGCGAGTGGTGTAGACCAGGCCTCAGTGCCATCACTTGGGAGTTTTGAAGGTTCATATTTCACAGACTTCTTAGACTACACTAGTGGCAAAGCTTGGGCCATACTGAGGAGCCCGACCACTGTGTAGGAGTGCACGAGAGCTGGGTGCATGAAACCTTATGAAACAGTAATGAATAATGACAGTCCCTGTGCTTAGCTATCTCTCTTGTGCTCTCTTTAAATGTGCTGGGGCCTGATTCCTCAATCCTTCGGTCTTAGAACTCTCCTTAGCAGATTCCCTTGGAAGTATGGGAAGTTCCTTCTGAGCACTTATTTGTGGGGAAAAAAGACTTTTATTGTAGACTTGATAAAAGAAATTGGACGGCGGTGA
The DNA here is from genome assembly GCA_007922305.1 of Dermatemys mawii. Classification (NCBI taxonomy): domain Eukaryota; kingdom Metazoa; phylum Chordata; order Testudines; family Dermatemydidae; genus Dermatemys; species Dermatemys mawii. The sequence continues at coordinate 31,059,837 of ML677377.1, forward strand.
TTTATTATGCAAATCCAGCTGCTCCACATTCTTAGTCCTGCAGCTAAAAATATTTTAATATTTTTAAAGTGTCACATATGCATTCACAGTAAAGGTTTTCATCAGTGCAATGAAAACAACTCAATCATTTTTGTCTGTCAAACTATCTGAAATAACCAGATCTGACATAAAGGACAAGCAGCCATCAGGTTGTTTTTTTCTTTTAATTTCTGAAAAATCACACACATCAACATCATAAGCCATGTTTGAGTTATAAACCAGGCTTTGTCAAGATCTTAAATGTTAATGTTCAGCTCGGGGCAATGTTTTTATATATAAGCCCATGAAAAAAATGGATTTATAATGGAAATACCAAAAGACCCAGCACCTAAAATCTCTAGAGGTATTTACTCACCTTGTTTGCAAATCTCTCTTTTACAGTCTTATAGAAGCAGACATCCACGTTAAGAACTCTAAAGCCATATGTCAGTGCCCTGGTGCACAGTAAGCAAATCGAATTGCACATGGGTCTCAATAGAGAAAATATTTTGTAAAAGAGTAAATAATACATGGGAAGTGTTTTACAAAAATGTAGGTTCATAATTAGCACACTATGGAGTGCCAGAAGCATCTCAATGGTTAAGATTGTGCTGAGGTTGGCAGTTAATGTAGAACAGAAATCATTCACTGTTTTTCTACATGTTTAGCTCAAACTGCAATGCAAACACCTCACAGACTAACTGATGTTATATACACTTTTTTAGGAAGGCACAGTTCTGAATTTTTCCAGAAAGCATTTGAACGTGGTCCCTTCCTGGTAATTGCTCTGGAACGTCTCACTTTTCCTTATACTCCTGCATCTTTAAAAGTTACAGCCCACCCAAACATGGGTTTTGACTGGGAGCTTTTCTCACACCTCAGAGGCAGCATAGGAGGAACGCACAGAGGTGCCTGTTGAAGAAGTGGACAATCAGGTGCTCAGGGCTTCTGTCATTGATGGGAAGAAGATGAGAATTGACCTTGTGATAAATAATAGATGGGGATGGCAGGATGGGGCTAAACAGTGGAGAGCTTTGTGAATAAAGATAGTGTGGGTTCAGTATGCTGGAACAGGGGAGCCAATAGACACAATTTAAAAAGAGAGAGCTGCAAAAGTCAGAACAACAATCCACGTTGATCTTGGCAGCAGCATTTTGAATGGATTTGGGGATCAGTGAGGTTACAGACATATTGAATCCATCTTGTAAGTTTACTCATATAATACTTTCAGTTCTCATAAGCTAGTGTGAACTATGGGAGGCAATGCCAAGAAATGAAAACTTATAAACTGTTGATTCCAATTTGATCTTGCAGTGGCTATAGTTTGGGGTAAAATAGAATCTTTGCTGAGCATCATTTTTGCAAATTTTGACTTTTAAGCCTGGGCTACACTGGGCGGAGGGGGGTTTCGAACTAAGATACACAACTTCAGCTATGCTGAACCTGGGGGTCCTCTCGGCCACAAGTCAACCACAGCGGCTCCCCCATCAAGTCCGTTGACTCCTCCTGCTGAGGTGGAGTACAGGTGTCGATTCAGGGATCAATTTATCATGTCTAGATGAGACGCGATAAATTATCCCCGATAAATCAAATACTACTCGCCGATCTAGTAGGTAGTATAGACGTACCCTTCGTCTCATCCTTCCTGGAGTCATCCAGTTCTGTGGATCAGTGAAAACAAACACCATGGTGTAAGAGACTGTGTTGTCAAAATACCTAGCCTGCTGCCACCCCTCCACACATCCTCACTGATTAAGGAGCTTACTAAATCTCCTAAGGAAATGTGTTTTATTGAAATAAATGCACAGATGTATTCACAATAAACTATCAGAGCACAGGTGAATATGGAGTACACTATATCAATGTGGTTGACTTCAGAAGTCTCTTTCAGTTCATTAGCACTCTTGGCTCAAAATTAGGAGCAAGTTGGCATACACAGAAAAGTGCTATTTGTGTGGCTCCACAAAATGGTGAGCACAGCCACTTCGCTCTTATTTGAAATACTCTCAAAGCATCTATTACATCTCCACTTGATTTTTTTTTCATACTGTGCACTGGATTTGTAATAACAACTGTCTTGATATATTACTTATAGCATTATTCAAATTCATGGAGCCACATTTGTTTTCATGTTTCCAGCAAAATTATGACAATAGAACTAGATTACTGAAATGACTTCTTCACGATAGGAATGCGGGTAGCTTGCTTTTTTTCCCATAACTAGTAACACCCATTTTGCTCTTTTTGGTTCAGTCACTGAGATGGTCTGCTTTTTTCTGTATGATGTAGATTTTTTAGTAGCGGTAGGAAAAATACAGTTGAGCCTTTGTGTGGGTATATATACAAATAATATTTTTTATATAAAATTGTACTCTAATTTTGCCTGGAATCTTTCTGATACATAAAGGGCTATGAATCAATTCAAATCAGCTATGAATATGTGGGATATTTTCAACATGAGCTGGGGCTAAAAGACTTCGATAGATAGAAAGCATTCCCCCAATTCAGATTATGTAGCTCTCCACTGACATCCTTTCAATTAGATTAATTGTGAACAATATATTCAGTTGTTTTAGTTCCTATTTTCCCCCACATCTGTGATTTATCTGTGAACAAGAGATCATTATTTTCACAAATTTGTCTGATATTCAAAATTAACTGATGAATATTTTTTTTTGCAAATATATAGGAGATGTGAATTTTTGCAAACTATTCATAGTAAACATTCAGTCTATTGTTTGCTATTCAGATTACGTTGTTTGAGGTTCATAATCAGTCATGTAAGTTTCATAGTCTTATTTCTGTTCCTTGATTGATATAATTGTTATAAACTGCAATCACTTTCACCCCAAATGAATTTTGTTGTGTCATGAAACAAATTTACTTTCTAGATTCAGGAGTGACAAAGAGTCCTGTGGTACCTCAAAGTATTAGAACATAAGCTTTCGTGGGCTAATACCCACTTCGTCGGATGCATGC
>ML677377.1:31063233-31232020 GCA_007922305.1 Dermatemys mawii
CTAATACTTTAGTTAGTCTTTAAGGTGCCACAGGACTCTTTGTCACTCCTGCAATTCCAGACTAACACGGCTACCCCTCTGATTCTTTCTAGATTCAATAATTCTTATTCACAGACCTAAAATCCTCTATTCATAAGCATTTGGACGAAAAGATTGAATTAAAGCTTGCTTTATAATTTGGCAAACATATTTACCTTCAGGGTTTCTTTTTTTATTAATATTATTATTCCAGTAGAGGTCAGTGACAGCTGAAAGAGGGTAGGCAAAACTGGCATGGAAATGCAAAAACTGAGCTGTAAAAGGATTAACAGAACCAAATTAACAGCTTTGAAAGAGACATTATCTGACAAAACAGATGAGGGGAAACCAGACCCCGCTATGATGAGGTGCATCAGCTAGTCTCTAAATTGAACTAAAATGTTGACAGATTCCTGAGTTTTTGCTGATCTGGGCAAACCAGGAACTGTTCTCTTCACAGTCACTAGCATGCTAAACAGTTACTGAACTCTGCTGCAATAGACACCTTTTCATTCTGCCTGCTTTCTCTAGCGGTCTCTGCCCACCAGTATACATGAATTTCATTGAGGAGATGTGAGCTGCTGTATTTCTGTTCAGCTCATGCTAGCAGGTGAGATTATTTTCCATTTAACAAAATGGAGAAAGGGGGTCACTCAGTGTTGCATATTTCATGAGGCACCCAAACTGGAAGCAATCAGAATTTTGAACATCTGCAGCACTGCCTCAATTTAAATGATCGGATCACTTCCAAGTTCTGCAAGTGATTTAATTTGAACATGAGTCAAAAGACACATTATAGCAGGGAGCGAAGCCTTGAGCGATTTGCAATTGTACACAAATTTCACTTAAAATACAACAAAAATTATATGAGATGTTCAGCAATGTCAAAGGGTAGCTAGTGCCTGTGAGTAGACCAGGCCCAGTGTCAAAGTAGGTGGGCCCAGCTGAACCAATTAAAGGGGGCAGGGCTAAATCCATGAAGGTGGGAAGAAGAGGCACTATTTGGTTAGGTTGCACCTCAGCAGAGGAACCACAGAGGAGTAGAGCTAACTCCTGTGTGAGGTCCCTGGAACAGAAGGCCAGATGTTCAGAGAAGTAGCCTGGGGCTGGTTTTCCAGAAGGGAAATAGAGCAGGATGTCTGAGAAGGGAAGCTGGTTGAGGATTACCAGAGGCCTCTTAGAGAGGAGGCTGTGAAACTCTAAGGGTACATCTTCACTACTCACCAGATCAGCGGGTAGTGATCAATCTATCAGGGACTGATTTATCGCGTCTAGTGTAGACGCAATAAATCGATCCTCGATCGCTCCACCTTCGACTCCTGTAATCCACCAAGACGAGAGGAAGTAGCGGAGTTGATGGAGAAGCGGCGGCAGTCGACCCTGCACAATGAGGACATAAGGTAAATCGACCTAAGATACGTCAACTTCAGCTATGCTATTCTCATAGTTGAAGTTGCATATCTTAGGTTGACCCTCCACCCTACTGTAGACCAGGGCTAAGACAAAGAGTGAGCTGAGAAACTGCTGTTGTCTGTTGTGTGTCTATACTTGGACAAATAAAACTACTTCTAGGAGACCTGGCACATCAGAGGGTAAGCTAGGGAGAACCCGTGCTGCGTCACATACGGTGGAGCCGACTCCGTGGGTGCTCCAGGGAAAAATTAGTGGGTGCTCTGCACCTACTGGTAGACAAGCTCCCCCCACCCATACCCCACCTCCTCCTCTGCCTCCTCCCGTGAGCGTGCCATATCCCAGCTCCTCTGCCTACCTCCCAGTGCTTCCCGCCTTGCCACCATGTTTGGTGTGCTTGGAGAGAAGAGGACCAGCATGAATATGTCTCCCTTAGGACAGGAGGCGGGGAAGAGGTGAGGTTGGGATGGGCATTTGGGGAAGAAGTTGGAATGGGGCAAGGAGGGGTTGGAGTTGGGTTGGGGACTTTGAGGAAGGGGTTGGAATGGGGGTGGGGCAGGGGCTGAGGGGGCTGGTCAGGGCTGCATCAGGCGGGGCCAGGGATAGAGGGGTATCGAGCACCCACTACCAGAAGCAGAAGTCAGCACCGATGAGGTGAAGAATGCAGGTACTTAGACCCCTGATATAAGGGGAGAGTGAGATGGATCTCTGGTGACCAGTGAAGAGGGTACCAACATGCCAGGTGCCGCAGAACCACCTTTATCCATGAGGGGGCATTTGGTTGGCAGCCACTGTATTGCAAACAGATAGCACTGTAAACCATACATAAGCAAAGAGAGGCTATGTCATTAACAATCCTCACAGAGGAAATGGGGTCCATCCCACAAGAATGGTAATGCGTGCCAGCCCATTGCTACTTCAGAAACATTTTATTAATAATAATCAAGTCACTGTAGAAAACTAGCCATGACTGATGCACCCTTTCCTCTCAAACAACATAGGCCTCTATCCTTACATAAATTACATGGAATTTAATGGAAATTCCTCCGAACCATTTTATGTTTCCCCATAGGAGTAGATTTTCCTCCAAGTTAGGGAAGTTTTGCAAAGTTTTCATGTGGAAATAGGCCACCTTTGTAGGCTAGTGGAAGATCTCCTCTAGGTAGTGGCTCCTATGGTGGCTTAGAGTTTCCATAACACCTTCGATCCTGGAACACAAACACCCACACCTGCCGTAAATGGCAGTAAACCTGCTGTTTACTTAGCCAGACCATGGCTAGAGAAATGGTATGGCTGAGTAAACGGGTGTGGTCCAGGTGCCCCCACAACCCTGAACTTCCCAGCTGCATCAGCTTCTCTGAGCTATCGGCTGCTTGCACAAGTTAGAGCAGCCATTAGGCCTGGAGATTATCCTGGCACAGAGTACCCTCAGGATCAGGGGAATGCAAAATCACCTTAAAGCTACACAGACACCAACCTGTACTGACTTCCCTCAGCTGGAGATGGTGAGCAGAACTGTAGTACTTAGCATACTGGTATATTAATATACAGCCCATAGTCTTAAAATGTCCTAGGTCCTTCAGAGAGCTTTCTGCCCAGAGGAGAAATTGAATAACCTTGAGTTCCTATTTTTTTTTAAAGAACCCTTCCTTGGGGCAGGAATTGTAAAGCTCCAATACTGCACAGAGGTGTTTGCTCTTTACATATTCCAGCAAGGCTGAGAAATGAGCTGCTTGCTGCTGCAGTGCACACAGCAGAACCAATGCATTGCAAGGGATTTCTAATTCCTTGCCCTCAGCACGACAGCTCATTTATGCATCCTATCAGTGCTCTCTCTTTACCTTGTTTCTTGATGATACTAAGACTCAATGACTGCATGGGGAGAATAACTAACAGTATTGCTCAGGTCCTTCTCGGGTTATGCAGCATGGATTGTTCGTATTCCAAACTCTTTTGCTTCTTCTGCCTTTATTTCAGGCCTATGACTTATAGAATTCTGGACCAGTTTGGTCTCCCTAATACTCCTAGTCCAATATTTACAACAACCTAAACAAAACCAAGGGCTATATTTTCTAAGAGCTATACCTCTGTTCTCTACTTCCCTGTTTCTTTGCTTTTTGGAGAGATCGACTCAGGAGTTTGGGGAGAGGGTATATGCTAATTATGCTCTTTGTCTATGTTTTAAGTAGCAAACATACTTAGTGTGTTAATCGCTTCTGTGCAATTTGATTTAGACAATAATTAAGTATTGGTTTGTTTTTATTAACTATCCTTACTTTGCTATGCACTTAACTAATGCATAGGTCTGGTGCTAACCTACTGTGCATCCCTCAAAGGATGTAATCTTTATGTTCAGGGAAACGTAGATTATTTCTGGGTTTGGGATGGAATACCAGGGCTATATTTTGGAGCGCTCTGTCCCTTTAAGGCTTGAAATGCTGTTGAATAGATTAGAGGGATACAGTTTTAGTGAGTAGGGTGTGGTCACAACAGAAGTGGTGCATGCACAGGGAAACCATCCAGCACTGGGGTTTATACAAGGTTTGCTGGATTTTGACCAAAAATTTAACAACGCACTTGAAGGTAAAACCACCCCCTGCTCTGGGACTCTAAGATCTGAACAGGGATGAACGTCACCCTATGTTCTTTGTACTCTGAGAAGGCACTGTCCTTTGCTATCACCTCAGCTAGAATATTTTTAAAGCAGAATTGAAATTCTCTCTTACCAGAAAATCACTCTGCTCAGTTGAAGAATTTCACCCTAGTACACATTGTGGTAAGTAATCCAAAGCCACAGGCCCTAGGTATAATTTGTAGTTCATGAAAAATATTTTAATAAAATGTGAACTATTAGATGTTATAAGCTCTGAAGCATTATTTAGTATGTCAAGTATTTTGTTGCTGATGGTTCTCAAGGTACCCAGGAACGCGGGTCACTGTTACCCTTCTGACTCCTGTGTAAGGGAGTCTTGCTTGTCCTAACACTTTCCATTACACCACCAGCCTTTCAACCACCCAAGTTCTTGGCTCAGGGCTATGCCAGCCTTGTTAACCTGTAAGTTAAAGACCACAGGTGCACCACAGCACCCCTGAAGTGGCAAAGTTTGCAGCTGGTACAAAATTACTCAAGATAGTAAAGTCCAAAGCAGACTGTGAAGAGTTACAAAGGGATCTCACAAAACTAGGTGACAAGGCAACAAAATGGCCATTGAAATTCAGTATTAATATATGCAAAGTAATGCATATTGAAAAAAATAATCCCAACTATCCATACAAAATGATAGGGTCTAAATTAGCTGTTGCCACTCAAGAAAGAGATCTTGGAGTCATTGTGGATAATTCTCTGCAAACATCTGCTCAATGTGAAGCAGCAGTTTAAAGACCTAACAGAATGTTAGGAACTATTCAGAAAGGGTAGATAACAAACCAGAAAATATGACAATGTCACTATCCTTGGTACATCCACACCTTGAATACTTCATCCAGTTCTGGTCAACCCTTCTGAAGAAAGATATATTAGAAATGGAAAAGGTATACAGAAGGGCAACAGAATGATTACGGGTATGGAACAGCTTCCGTATGAGGAGAGAATAAAAAGATTGGGACTCTTCAGCTTTGAATAAGGTGGAGAGGGATTGCTCAGTGGTTTGATCATTGGCCTGCTAAACCCAGAGTTGTGAGCTCAGTCCTTGAGGGGGGCCATTTAGGGATCTGGGGCAAAAAAAATATCTGTCAGGGAACAGTACTTGGTCCTGCTAGTGTAGCTGGATTTGATGAACTTTCAAGGTCTTTCCAGCTCTATGAGATAGGTATATCTCCATAAAAAATAGAAACAACATTGAGGAGTTAGGGTATGATAGAGGTCTATAAAATCATGACTGGTGTGGAGAAAGTGAATAAGGATGTGCCATTTATTCCTTTATATAACACAAGAACCAGGGATCACCCAATGAAATTAATAGGCAGCAGGTTTAAAACACACAATAAAGGGAAGTATATCTTTACACAATGCACAGTCAACCTATGGAAAATATTTCCAGAGGATATTGTGAAGGTCAAAAATATAACTGAATTAAAAAAAAAGAGATAAGTTAATGGAAGATAGTTCCATCAATAGTTATAAGCCAACATGGTCAGGGATGCAACCCCATCTCTTGGTGTCTCTAAGACTCTGACTGCCAGATGCTGGGATTGGATAACTGCGGGGGTAGGGGGTGCATCATGATGATCGCCCTCTTCTGTTTATTCCCTTTCAACCATCTGGCATTGGCCACTCTTGGAAGACAGGATACTGGGCTACACAGATCATTGATCTGATCTGGTATGGCCACTCATGTTCTACTATGTACACGCTCTCAGAGAGAGATTGTAAGATGATCAATAATAATGGTTGCAATTTCCTCATCTAGAAGGTGCTACTTCAGAGTAAAGTATTATTTGGAATATAAGTTGTTCTTCCTTTTACAAATGGAGGAAATTTCATGGCAATGAGAGACAGCGCAGCCCCTGAAATTTAAAATTCCACCTGTCCTGGTGCATCAGAGATAGCTTCTTGCACACATCCCTGCAAGCTGAAGAAACCCATTGATTAAGAATGAGTTTCTGGGGAAAACAAGACAAAACAAAACAAACCCTTCCCACTTCTGTATGATGGGAGAGCTTGTAAGGTCCCAGTGTTTGGTCTACAGGCCTTTTTCTACCTCTGTACTTCTGAGGGTTTCTAAAGCCAAAGAAAGGGGTGGGGGCAAAATCAGAAATTTCATTACTCCCTGAGCAAAATGTGATCAAAACGTGCACTGGCTTTTTGTGGTTACTAAAATAATAAAGAACACATACTAAAATGGCCATAAGCAATTTTTGCAAATGTTTCTCAAAAGTTTCTCTGTTGAGATGCCTGTGTGAATTCCCCTTCTCTCCCGATTCTTGTGCTTTCAGCATGAATATTGCAGCTTGCGACTCTGGATGTGATTGAACAGGAGAAAGCAGTTTGAAGCAAACAGCTGTAACACTGAGCCAGCATGGATTAAGCAACAAGCAGGCTATGTGATCTGAAAATAACCATTAAGGACATATTAGAAGAGTATTGACATGGAAAATAGGGCCATTCCTTATAGATAGTTAACAAAGTCATGTTAAATAAACTAGAGTCATTGAAATGTAAGCCTACATTGCTAGAAAATGAAGGAGTAGATACTTTTTTTTTTTTGTTTAAGTTTATCCTACATCATTTCTCTGAAATTTGTCATGAACTCTTTGATGGATAATTGCCTGATGCCAATGAATGCAACTAGTTACCAGTGTGTGCCTTGGAAATGGGGATTAGTTTCAACAAAGCAATATATATTACCCGTTCTTCAGCCAAGGAAGCCCTACTGTGACCACAGCTTGCTTCAGCTATAAAGGAAGCTGGGCCTGAAATTCATCTCAGATCTGCTTAAACTTGTCAGGGAATGCCTAAATTGCAAGACTGAGGTCTCCAGGTGTATTCTGGATTATCTCTGCAATTTCTTATGGAAGAATTTGAACAATCTCTGCACATGGACTGCCCATTGAACTATAGCCTTTTAAATGAGCTCTAGAAGGATTTTTTCATATCAACAACTTCACCGTCTCTGCTATGAAACTGACCTAAGAACGCTATTCAGATCTGTATGTATTTGACCATAGCAACTCTCATTTCTTTTGTATTAATAACTCTTACAGTTTAGTTAATAAGGATTGGCTGGAAGCATGTATTTGGGTAAGTTCTGAAATAGTCATTGATCTGGTGGGTAATATGTCCAATCTCAGGATAGGTAGAACTTTATATACAGTGAATAAGGTTTTTATTACATTAGAGTTGGCTGTCTGGTTGGGAGCCAAACGCTGGATTGCTTAAAGGGAACTGTATTTTGGTTTGTTGGTAACCAGTAAGGTATTATAGAAGCTGTTTGGTTACTGGCTTGGTGCAATCTAATTATAGAAGAAACCACCAGTTTTGGGGATTGTCTGCCCTATTCTTTGCAGTTTGCCCTGAGCATTCTCAGTATAGCCCCTCCAATGACTACGGTCACATTGGCATAGTAATGGTAGGATACACATTACCATGGGTCAATTGGGTTTTGGCTCAGAACCGCACACATGTCAAAAGTTAATTTTGATATTGAGAGTTTAAAGGTTAAAGATTAATTACAATAAGTGAGCCACTATCCTATGAAGATCTTGACAGAAAAACCCTAGTCCTGGGAGAGCAGAATGATCTGTCACAACCTGGAAATCCATCTCATCTCAATAGCAAAAATTAGAAGAGGATCTGTCCTATTTACAAAGATAAGATATAGAGGAATTTCTGTCTACCTTTGAATATCTGTGTGACGTTCTCCATATTCCAGATCGCAGGAAGGGCACAAACCACAAGGGAAAAATTTGCACTATGCACCCCAATTTAAGAGGGATGAAGGGTTTAAGGGCAAACCTAACCTTAATATGGTTTAAAAAAACACGCAAGGGAGCCCAGAGTGTAAAACCTCTTACCCTTAAGGGAAACTGGTTACCTGTCACCAGTGTGGAGTGACAAATCACATAAGACTAACTTGTACATCTATTAAAGAGAATGTGCACCCTGTACACGCAAATTCCACATTTGATATGAATGCTGTTATTATAGATGCAGATGCTAACTGTGTAAGGCAGTAACACCGCCATCTTGTGTGCAAATGCCATTACTTGAACCTCAGGCGATAGTCCCATAGACGTCATTAATGCTGCATATGGGGTTAGTGATATGGAATCATGGGAAGCCTCAAAATTAATGGTAAGAGCTGTTTAGCATGGTGCAATACAGCATCAGCTATTACTTTGGTAACCGGTGTTATGTTTGTGAGGAAGACAAACTAGCTGATGGAAGCATAACCCTTCTGGTCCTAGCCGAATTGCCTGTAACTGTGTCTTTGGCAAAGATCCACCTGGAATTGGAGAATTTTAATGGTGAATTTGTGGTAGGTGTTAGGGATCATCTTCTGGCCAATGTTCTAATTGGTAATGACATTATAACTCGGATGCATCTGGTTAATGTCATAACTAGGTTCCAACAACAAGGCCGTTCTGATGCTTCTATCTTGCCTGTTGCTGAGTCAAGATATGACAACTTTGTTTCATCAGGTTGACATCATGACCAGGACACAAGGAAAGCATGAAGGTAATTTGACCGTGTTACCCACTACCAGTGTCAAAAAATTATGACACGGAGGGAAACGCTTTTAAGCTTATGTTTGTTGAGAATGGCAATCTGCTGTCGCCAGTGAGAAAAGCTGCAGAGGGGAGGAGACAGCCTCTAGCCCTTTGACTATGGAGACTAACAGTTTGCATGAAGAGGGTTGTGTGGAAATCCTCCTAATACGTCCAAGTGATTCTGGATTTCAGTGAAACTCAGAAGGCATTTATTGTGGCTCAACAGAGGGGTGTTTCATTAGAGCAGGCCCGGGCCGATGCTCAGAATAATGCCCCAACAGAGGAAGGAAGAGGAAATAGCTATTATTTCTGTTGTCCCAGAGTTGGTTCTGGATAGAACTGAAGCACAGAAAGATTCTGTTGCTGTTCAAGGTCTTTGAGAGAGGAAGGAGTTCCTTAGTGAAGTCTTTGAAGACAGTCAGAAATCAATAGTTGTGCCTAATGAGTGCAGGGGAGAATTGCTCCAGCTAGCTCTTAATGGGCCATTTCATGTTTGTTCATAAGTGCAGTGTACATAGGTAAATAGGTTCTCTTGGGGGGAAAAATATGATTTTAAGGGATGGACAGCAATGCAAAGTTTAAAAACCAGAACTTAAAGCAAACGATTTTTCTTTTAAGTGGGAATAAATAGATGCATTTGTATTCCCTTCTGCACAATTCATTGAACCTCATGTTTAAAAAGTCAAGGATAAATGCCTTTAAAATGCTTCCATTAAAAAGGATAACCATAGTGACTGTGTGTAGTTTGCTTATGCCTGACTTTTTTGTACTTGGAATTTCTCTCAAACATATGGTATTTGCAACAATACTGCTAATTAAGAAAAGGGGCAACAGAGAGATTATCCATATTTTTATAGCCTCTGTTTGTTGTGTTCATACTCAGAGGACAAGACACTTAAAGACAATGTTATGAAATCTTAGGTGATCATTTTTGTTTGTTCTCTAGCTATTTAAAGGTCTGTTTGTCCATATGAAAACTGAATAGGTAATTGTTAAAATATACTATCTTATACTGAACCCATCAGTATAGTACAAGTTCATACCAATGTCCACTTCTTTCTTTCCCCAGGGAAATAAAGAAGTTTTGATGTCAGAATCAAAGGGGAGGAAATAGGTTAAAAAGAACAAGCACTGAAAACGAGAATGAGATTTTCAAAAATGGCTGCAGGATTTAGCCACACAACTACCATTAACACTAATACCAATGAGAGCCAAGTGGCTAAAACTCCTACCCAAATCATCTTCTGAAGTGCCAAAGGCTGGCAGGGCCTTTGGTAGCCCCTGGTGAGGTCGCTGATTCATTATAAATGAGGAAGTTATATAAACGTAGCGCATATTTGAGAAAAACATTTGTTGTTTCTGGTAGCAAATCGTTATTCCTCATACCTTTGTATAACCATATTAACCAATTACCACATTCTCTGAAGAGTTATTACTAGAAAACTCCAAAATGTTGCTTTGTGTGTCAGAATGCATGACTACAATCTTTCGCCTCTGGAAATGCTGATTTAAAGCTTTCCTTAGGCTGTGTGTGAAAATTAATTTGGCGATCACATGCTTACCCTGGAAACCCATAAAACTGACACACCGATTGGCAAGACTGGCTTACATTTTCAAAAGCACTTTAAGTCACTTTGGAGCCAAATCTCATTAATTTGGCATTTTAAAAAAATGTTGGCCATGGTCACGTTTAGTCGATGAGAGACCCCAACCAGAACAATAGGGGCATTCTGCAGGTATGTTGGTGGTAGTTTGACCAGATAACGAGGGTGAAAAATTGGGATGGGGTTGGGGTAGGAGAGGTAATAGGGGCCTATATAAGAAAAAGCCCCAAATATTGGGACTATCCCTATAAAATCAGGACATCTAGTCATCTTAGTTGGTGGGGCTGTTCAAGGAAGCTTCTATTGCACCTCTTTGCAATAAAACTTACCATTTTGTCACTGATTTCCACAAGTACTTGTCTATTTAATCCTAATGGCTAGGAATCCATTGGAATTCAGTGGACATTGGATGCCTAACTTCTTTAGGCACCTTTGGAAATCCTAGCCTGTCAAACTCGAACATTACAAGAAGCTAAAGAACATGAAACAGTCTAGCTAAATATTGAGTTTAAATGATGGGGCACATTATTTTAAATGTATTCTTGTGAAAATCAATGCCATGAGGCCAGATTTTCCAAATGGCCCTTTATTTTCAATGGGAGGTGGTCACAAGATTGCCATCACATTGCAAGGAAATGCTTACAAGGGCCTCCTCTAAATAAAATAGCATGTGTGAGTGCATTTACATTTATGCCTAAACACACAAAGTCCTAGAAGGGTAGGGCCAATAAAATAATATAAGGGCTATAGTATGATTTGAGTCACAGTCTTGAGCCAGGAGTAGTGTATGAGTCGTACCGCTATAGGAGTAGCACGCTGCTTCCTCTGCTCTCATGGGTTAGTAATTTCCTATCTGTCTATGCCATCTTTAAATAAATACCTGCCTCTTTGTGCACTGGCTCAGCTGCTCTACAGAGCAAACAGAGAATAATAGAGCCAACTCCCTCCAACCTACTCTGGGGAGGGAGTAAATAGGCACAGAGCCTTGCTTATTCCAGCATGCCTGGATAAGGATATAAGCTGGTTTGTTATTCCTTCTCACTCCCCTACACAGGCTCATAGTTCAATCACAATCTAGTCCTAAATTATTTAGTTAAGCAGTATATATACACGTTAATAGATATGCAAGAATTGTAGTGAATACACATCAGAATATTTTTTGAATCTATAAGTCCTCTGAATATCAGTACCATTTTCAACTGAAGTTCTAGGATATTGTGGTTTCACTTGATGTCTCTAAATTCTGATAATCTTTTATTCATGTGGCTATGATTGAAGATCAGAAATAAAATCTCCTTAAGAAGTTTACTTGAAAAAACTAAGCCAGTGACTCTTTTTCTGATACACAGTTCTTCAAATATTCCAGTTAAAACTCTTTCACTTTCTTCCTACTCCCTTAAAATATTGTTTCCCTGAATAACCCCATGTTGTTTTTTGTTTACACTAGTTAAAATTATATTTATATTGCCCTATTTTACCCAGCTCTTTCTAAATTAATAACAGCTCCTTTAAGTGGGGTAATCTGATTAAAAATAACCTTTCCCCTCCCTCCTCCTCTTAGAAAACATAAATTTTCTAGGCTCAGTTGTTTGCCTTGCTGTGCTACCAGCTATACAGTAATGGATTCCTAGTATTGCCTTTTCTCTCCCTCTTCTTGCATTGATTCAAATTATTGAAATTATTGTCGCTGGACTGCAGGGTGTCCTTTAATGAAGTCCTACCAAAACAGCACACTTAGCACTATACATTTGCTGTACCCAGGCTTTTGATAATTGCGCTTGCCAATGTAGATAGCTGAAATATTTTTAATGGCTAAGATTTAAGCTACTGCCCTCTTTTGTTGGAGGGGCTTCATGCTAGCTGCTCTTGTCAGGAGTATTCTGCCTAGCACACACAGCAGTGCCTTCTGCCACATACAGGGTACGGTGTGAGCCCTATCCCCACCAACTCAGTGTCATGAGCATGAAGAAGGATGGGAGCACAGTTGCCCTGCCCCCTTTGGTGAATCTCGCACGACTTCTAGCTCAAAATGTTTCTCCTTCTTGCTTGCCAGAAGTGCTAGAAGCAGAATGATGCATGGCCCTCTCTATGACCAAAGAGGCTGTATGGACTTTCTTGCATATCTAGGCATAATCTAGACCTACCTATTTAAATACTGGCTTTCTTATCCCTATTGTATATGCGGTGGATTTTTTTGGCATCTGGTGATCAGGTACACCTGTGCAAAGTGAAGGCCAAGTGGGTAGCATTCTGATGCGGTAGCATTTCACCCCCACTTTTCATTCATTCTAGACAAGGCTAAATGACCACATTAGTTGCAAGGCAATGGAGAATCAGACTCAGGCTCATAATTCTCTGACTTCAGCCAGCACTAAGGCCTCACTGCTACATTTGTGTCTTCATAGTCATTCCCAAGGCCTCAGATTGTTCTAGCTAAATTATGACTTGGCTGCAAGATTAAGTAGAAGGTGAAGGAAATTCAGAAGGAATATGTCAAGAGGAAAGTAAAAAAATACTGGTTGTAGAAAGGTTTCCCAGCTTTGCTCTGATGTGAAAGGTCATCTTAAACATATATTCAAACTTTGCTGAGTTTTTTGTTGCACTAGAAATACAAATCATCACAACATAGATGCTTTTTTGGAAGGAGGTAAAATTAATCCATCTAAAAAGCTATTTTACTGCTGAACAACCAATTAGTAGCATACTGCTGGCAAAGTCCCTGCAAATTATATTGTTTTTTCCTTTCAGACTAAGTAGAATACAGCGCCCCTTTTAAAAGCATTCTTAAGGATCGTTTACACATGTGAAATATTAATCTCATGGTTAGTAATGCTCTTCTTTTACTTTTCTTCATAAAATAATAAGAAAACCCATTGAACCAACATCTCTCTCCTTTAACATGTTTCACTGCTGTCTTTTTTGTGAAAAACGGAATATTTTGCGCATTGTTTCAATCCTTCAAAAGGGAAGGCTGCTGGTTTTGTTCCTCCACAAAACAAAAATCAGTTTGTGCCACGCACACATAAACGAAATCTGGTGCAAAATAAACCAGCTGAATTCCTGAGATTTTTTTTAAGACCCAGTAGGACCCTTATGATCATCGAGTCAGACTTCTGGAACGACGCAGGAAGTAAAATTGAATCCTCTAATTCCTGCATCAAATCCAATAACCTGTAGCTGAGCCAGAGCACAGCTATTAGAAAAAGTATCCAATATGGTTTTAAAGACTTCAAGTGATAGTGATTTTACCACGTCCCGTAGTAATTTATTCCAATGGCTAATTACCTTCACTGGGAAAATGTGCATCTCATTTCCAGTTTAAAATTGGTCTTTCACTTCCAGCCATTGGATCTTGTTATGCCTTTGTCTGCCAGATGAAAGAGCTGTCTAGCATCAAATATATCTCCTTCTTTGATGTACTTCATTCTCCACGTTCTAATAACAATCTCTCTAGTGTATGTACCTTTAACTGTTCATATCTACTTGCTGCAGTTACAAATGGCCTCTTCATTCAATCTATTTTCTAAATGTATTTTCTCGGCCAGTCAGAAATACATTTGGAAAAAATACAAAGACTCGCTAATGTTACCTGAATCGTATAAGGGTCTTCCTTTTGCCAAGCCAGTTTCTTAATACTATTTTAGCAACTAATCTGGATAAACCAAGTACTTTCTACTGTATTTAATTCATTTTGGCCAATCTAGCTTTTCTTAGGCACAAGTTTTATTTTGCTAAAGTTGCTTGAACAGAATGTCACTTAAGCACGTGCCATTTTTATAAGGGAGCAAGAAAATTGCCTTCGGAGCCTAATTGCTGTTTCTTTTAGGTGTGTGACAGGCATCTAAAACTTTGATTATAAAGCTCCAAGTAAGCGAGCACTATGTCTGATGAAAAAGACCATTTTTGTTTTTGTTTTTCAAGTCACAATTACGCTCCATATGCGCCCAACAATAGATGCCTTCAGAGGCTCCACAGAACATCCTGAAATCCTATTTTGTGATGATTAGCGCACATGGTGAGAATCTTCACCTAGCTTAATGCTAAATTCAGGAGTGAACATTTGCATCCCTGCTCATGCAAACATCCTCTCTGCTATTGGATCAAGTTTATTCTGCTTTCAGTTTGTGAGTCAGACTGAAGAATATGACCCTAATTCACAAAGAAAACTATCCGAAAATGTACCACGTATCTATTATATTGCCATGTAAGTGAATCAGATTAGATTTGTCTACAGTTCTGTGCAGGAATCAAACATGGGGAATTGTGAAGCACTTTTGAGTCTTTAAGTGGAATGAGCTTCTGTTCAACAGCTGGCTATTACATGAGTAGTCAAACCTAGTTATTCCTTGCTTGACTGACTTGTATGTCAGCGTATTTCAAGGACTGGATTGCAGATATCCTTGACATGTGTGTCTGGATCTTTTTAGTGTCATCATTTGTAGTTTCCAAGGCCAGAAGGGACTACTGTGATCATCTAGTCTGACCTTCTGTATAACATAGGCCATAGAACTTCCTCAAAATAATTCCTACAGCATATTTTTTGGAGAGAAAAAAAATCAGTGATCATGAATCCACCAAGACCCATGGTAAATTGTTCCAGTAGTTAATTACACTCCCTGTTAAACATTTACAAGTCATTTGCAGGTTAAATTTGTCTAGCTTCAACTTTCAGGCACTGGATCATGTTATACCTTTCTCTGCAGAATAGAAGAGCCCATTAGTAAATATTTATGCCCCATGTAGGTACTTACAGACTGTAATCAAGTCACCCTTTGGTGTTGGTTAAGCTAAATGGATTGAGCTCCTGGGGTCTCTCACTATATAGCATGTTTTCTAATCTTTTAATCATTCCCATTGCTCTTCTCTGAATGCTCTCCAGCTGAATTGTGAACACCAGAACTGGACACAGTATTCCAGCAGTGATCTCACCGGTGCCAAATACAGAAGTAACATTACCTCTCTACTCCTCCTCAAGATTCCCCTGCTTATGCATCCAAGGACTCCATTAGCCTTTTAGCCACAGCATCACACTGGGAGCTCACATGCAGCTGACTATCAACCATGGCTCCTAAAACTTTTTTCAGAATCACTGTTTCCCAGGACAGAGTCTCCCACTTGTACAGATGGCCTATATTCGTTGTTCCTAGATGAATGTATTTACATTTAGCTGTATTACAATGCATACTGTTTGCTTGTAACCAGCTTACCAAGCGGCCCAGATCACTCTGTATCAGTGACCTGTTCTCTTCATTATTTACAACTCTCACATTTTTTTGTGTCATCTGCACACTTTATCAATGAAGACAGTGTTTTGTTCCAGGTCATTAATCAAAAAGGTTAAATAGCCCAGAGCCAGGAACGGATCCCTGAGGGACCCCAGTGGAAACATATATTCAGAGAAAATTCTCCATTTATAATAGCCTCGAGATCCTTTTCTGCTTATTTCTTCCTAGGCAGAAATTTCCCATTTTGTATTTGCGCAGTTGATTATTCCTTACTATGTGTAGTAGTTTGCATTTGTCCTTATTGAATTTCATCCTATTTCAGACAGTTTCTCCAGTTTGTCAAGATTATTTTGAATTCTAATCCTGTCCTCTAAAGTGCTTGCAACCCTTTCCCTTTCCATCCACAAACTTTCATCTGCCATTTTGTTTCCCAGACACCCAGTTTTGTTACTGTAGGTACATTTCAAATTCACATTGTAGTTATTACACATGATATGTACACAGATCCCATTCTTGACACCGCCCCTTGATTTTTAATCTATTCACCATTTAAAAGCTGCTGACACTGTATTTGTAGATAGCATGCTCTATTGAACTGATCCTTTTTGGCTATGAGTGTGAGAAGGAAAAACAGGAGAAGGCCAGGGAGAATAAAATTCAAGAAAGAGAGATGTAGTGTTTCATTGATGGTAACACTGGACAGGCCTGAACCTGTACTCATAGGAAGTGCAGACATTAACTTCAGAAGGAACGAACCCCAAACCCGCTTCAGTCCCACTCCATGTATATCAGACACTTAAATCATTGTCCTGGGGGAACCTCAAGATCAGAACTGGTGAAAGAGTCCAAACAGCAATTTAATAACATTTTCTCAGGTAAGGAACAAGTTTTATTCTCTGTTATCTATGGGAATCACACAATTTGTTGTTTACAAGTATTCAGATGGCTCTGCTAGGAATTCATGAAAAAATGTGTGAAATCAAAAGCTTCCCAAACTTTACCAAAAATGACTACTCATCCAGAAAGTCTCATTGGGAGTGTATTATTCACTAGTTATTGTTCAATATTTGTCAGCCTGGTTATCAAAAAGCTGAAGTTAACATTTTTCAAGCTACCTATTGTCTGAAGATTTCTCAAAATTATTAGGTGAATATTTGTTACCAATAATGAGCACGAAAATCAAGGCAGTTTTGCAAACCAAAACACTGAACTAAATTCATGACAAGATCAATTTAGAACAAGTTACCTGAGCATCTCTATTAATAAACCACCACATATTTGAAAGCCCCTATTTTTTTGTGTATAAGTCCAGAATAATCAGAGACATATGGTCGGTAAAATATCTGCAGCAACATTATGGGGAGTTTGGCAATTCAAATGTGTCCATCACTGATGTGAGAAATAAGATTTTGACTTATGATTAAGTAAAACACAAAATGTGCTCTGATTCATCGCAATGACATTCTGACAGAATTAGAAACTCAATGTTTAAACTCTAGCTTCATGAAAAGTCTCATCATAGAACTTGTGCAGTACCAAAAAAGTTTTTGAGATATCATGTTGATATGCAGTTATGATATTAATAGCTTTGCTACCAGTAGACATCTGCGCACGAACCCTCTATGCCCCTCTAGTTAAGAACCCTGGTGTAACTCACAACTGGCAATTATATTGCCAGCTGGTGACCTTGTTAAAATCCTCTAGCTACACAGGAGGGTTAAAAAGCTTTGATGGTGAAGATCAATTGACAAACACATTTCTCTTTCATTTTCAGCAGAAGCTAGAATGTATCATCCCAGGAGCAGTACCTGGGGCTCGTCCATTAAGATCTTAAGCACTCTCAGCTTCTGGGTCCCGGGTTACTAACAACTCTTATATCAATGTGCTTAAATTTAATGTATCTACTACGTACACATCTTTGTTTTAAAAACTCTGTAATTTTGTGACTTAGAATATGTCACACACACACTAGAAAACTGGAGTGCAATCCCAAATCCTCAGAAGTCAAGGGCAAAACTGTCATTGACTTCCACAGGGCCAGGATTCCAGCCATTGAGGCTAGATATAGGTTGCCTACCAACTTTCAGTGCCTACGGACTTTTAACTATTCACCAAGATGTTCAGCTGGATTGTTCTTTTAATCAGCTGTTCTATTCAATAGCAGAGGAAGATATTTACAGCCAAAAAGTGAAAATACAGCTCTCTTTTAAGATGACTTACAATTTTTATTTGAATTCTTAGCATGTTTGCATCTTTTTACATGTGGTACTTAAAACTAAGCTACCACTTCTCCATTTAAGTAGATACTTGTGCTCAGAAAACTACATTGTGTTGACTGCTTATTGATCTGAATCTTTTGACTCTGGTCAAACTGATAGTAATAAATCATGTTTGCTGAAAATTTAGCCTCTTATTCTGACTAATTCATGGATCTATCTTGATTTCTATGACAGTATTCATCTCTGAATTGTTCACTTTGAGTATTGACAAGTCCTGATTCATGGTTTGTAACTTGTATAGTATTGTTTCCATTCCCTGGGGGGATAACACACTTCTAAAATAATAAAACCAAATAGCAAAAAGTGAACATCGTGCTCTCTGGCAAAATTTCAGACAAATATTCATGCTAGAATTCATGAAACTTCATACTGTCAAACATTTCCACCAATACTCAGAGTTGACCAATGAATAATATAACTCACGGCAATCTGCAGAAAAGGAGCTAGGGGTTACAGTGAATGAGAAGCTGGATATGAGTCAGTGTGTCCTTGTTGCCAAGAAGGCTAAAGTCATTTGGGGCTGTATAAGAAGGAGCATTGCCAGCAGATGGAGAGACATGATCATTCTCCTCTATTCAGCATTGGAGAGGCCTCTTCTGGAGTACTCAATGTCAAGCTGGCAGCTGATATCAAGCGGAGTGCCCCAGGGGTCGGTCCTGGGGCCAGTTTTGTTCAACGTCCTAATTAATGATTCAGATGATGGGATGGATTGCACCCTCAGCAAGTTTGCGGATGACACTAAGATGAGGGGAGAGATAGATAAGATGGAGGGTAGGGATAGGGTCCAGAGTGGCCTAGACAAATTGGAGGACTGAGCTAAAAGGAATCTGATGAAATTCAACAAAGACGAATGCAGAGTCCTGAACTTAGGGAGGAAGAACCCCATGCACTGCTACAGGCTGGGCACGGACTCACTAAGCAGCAGTTCTGTAGAAAAGGACCTGGGTATGACAGTGGGTGAGAAGCTGGATATGAGTCAACAGTGTGCCCTTGTTGCCAAGAAGGCTAATGGCATATTGATCTACATTAGTGAGAGCATTGCCAGCAATTCAAAGGAAGTGATTATTCCCCTCTATTCAGCATTAGTGAGGCCACATGTGGAGTATTGCATCTAGTTTTGGTTCCCCTCCTCCCCTGCCCCACTACAGAAAGGATGTGGAAAAATTGGAAAGAGTCCAACGGAGGGTAGCAAAAATAATTAGGGGACTGGGGCACATGACTTATGAGGAGAGGCTGAGGGATTGTTTAACCTTAGTCTGCAGAAGAGAAGAATGAGGGGGGATTTGATAGTTCTTTTCAACTACTTGAAAGGGGGTTCCAAAGAGGATGGAGTTAGAGTGTTCTCAGTGGTACAAGATGACAGAACAAGGAGTAATGGTCTCAAGTTGCAGTGGGGGAGGTTTTGGCTGGATATTAGAAAAATGTTTTCACTAGGATGGTTGTGAAGCACTGGAATGGGTTACCTAGGGAGGTGGTGGAATCTCCTTCCTTAGAGGTTTTTAAGGTCAGGCTTGAGATGATTTAGTTTGGGATTGGTGCTGCTTTGAGCAGGGGGTTGCACTAGATGATCTCCTGAGGTCCCTTCCAACCCTGATAGTCTATGATTCTATAATTCACAGGAAACTGAACTTGGTATATTCATTTACAAAATCTTTAATCAATCAGGTTTTTGGGTTTATTTTAAATTATTCAGTGTGCTCTGTTTGTTCACAATGATTTGGACAGAAATATGAATGTTGACACCTTTACCTTATGTATTAATATTCCCCCTCTAATTATTATAGAAGCAGAACCATCATTGTAGCAAGCAACTTGCATGAAACCTGAAGGGAGGAGCAGAGGTTGCAGAAGATGAGAGTTTGGAGGAGTTACCAAAAAGCTAATCTCTGTGCAAATGGCTGGAATGCTAGCTGCAGTTGCAACACCTCTATAAATAGTCCTTCATTAAAGAGCAAATTTACAATAGCCAGGCTATGGCACAATTGCTCCAGCAGCAAAGGCAAAGCCCTTATGCCCACATTTAATGCTAAGCCTGTGAGTAGCCAATGGCCATGGGAAGCAAGAAAACGAGTCATTTGGCCTTGAGCTCTATGCAGCCGATAGCTGGTATTGTTCATATACCAGTACTGGCTTGTTAGGTTTTCATGACTGTTATTGTTAGTTCTCATCCCTGCCTTAGTAAGTCTCAATGTTGAGTCCTGGTGTTGCTTTCCATTTCCTATTTAGTTATGCTTGATTTAACCTGTAATGGACCTTCAGCCACTCCAATTACTTATTTTGGAGTGGATAAAATAACCTATGGTTATGTTAGTACAGGTACTCAGCTGGTGTTAAATCCACACTGCTCCAGGATCTGGGGCATATACTATACATGTATTCAGATATATTTTTGATCTCCCTTGGTCCCTCACTTGTTTATTCTTTTTTTTTTTAAGCTCAATCATTCCCTTCTCTCATTCTTATTTTCCTTCAATTTCAAACACCCCTTTATGTCCCTTTATCTTGAAGTCTCTCAACCTCACCTGACTCCTAACCACTGTATTTCCCGACACCGTTTTGACTCTCACCTGATGACATTAATGGTCTACTCCTGCCCCTTGACTTCCTCCCATCATGCTATTACCCACTTCACTTCTCCATAGAAACTTCTCCCTCTAAATGTGCTAATGACCTCTAATTACCAAGATCTATGGT
This sequence comes from Dermatemys mawii, assembly GCA_007922305.1. Lineage (NCBI taxonomy): Eukaryota > Metazoa > Chordata > Testudines > Dermatemydidae > Dermatemys > Dermatemys mawii. The sequence goes on from ML677377.1 coordinate 31,083,673, forward strand.
CTTTTTCTTTCATCTTCATTTTCCTTAATTGTACTCTGTCAAAGGAAGTAAAACATCACCTCCCTACTCACCCACTGCCCGGACCTCTATAACTCTTTGCTTCCCTCAGTATTATTATTAATTACAGTATGTTTCGCCACATTGGTAGGTGAGCATGGTGTTTCAAAGATGTGAGGCACTTACAATACATACCTTCTCTAGGTTCTCTCATCACTCTTGCATGGGATCTTCCTCTTCCTTTTCCCTCCTCCTCCCTCTTAGCAGAGCTGGCTTTAATATTTTTGCAAGGCCTGTGAACCATATTATATGATAATTATGGTTTGCCCACATTGTTAATTTTCCTAAAGGTGTGCACAGATGTACTTATTGTAGATGACTTAGTTCAAGCACAGTTAAAGTACCAAAAATGTGTGTTCTGATACCCTTTAAAAAAGGATATATAGTACCTGATTATTCTGTACCTCTAATCTGATTACACCTTGGTCCTCCTACACAGGTAGATATACTCCAGAAGTGGAAACAGTTCTCTCTCTTTACACTCTGTTCCATGCTTATCCCATATTTTCAAATTATAATTGCCAGAAGCTGCAGCAAATTACCTTCATAGATGATAAATGCTTGTATTTGAGCTGTGATTATATATGTCCTGGGGCAAAGTTAGGTTTCTGTGGCAGCTGGAACACTGATTTTGACGAGCTGCTGGGAGTTAAGCTATCCCCTTAATGTTTTCGTTTTGCAATTGTCATATGCAAATATAGTGATTATTCTATTCACTAGCAAAGTGAACAAAGTCCTAATTTATTGAAATAGTCCAGAAGCAAGCGCCTACTGATTATCCAGATCTAGGTGGTTCTCTCATCACAGCCTTTGAGCTTTGTCAAGCCAGGCCTTAAGAATCTCTAAGGATGGAGATTCCACCTTCTCCCTAGGTAACCCATTCCAGTGCTTCACCACCCTTCTAGTGAAATAGTTTTTTCTTAATATCCAATCTAGACCTCCCCCACTGCAACTTGAGACCGTTGCTCCTTGTTCTGTTATCTGCTACCACTGAGAACGGTCTAGATCCATCCTCTTTGGAACCCTCCTTCAGGTATTTGAAGGCTGCTATCAAATCTTCCCTTACTCTTCTCTTCTGCAGACTAAATAAGCCCAGTTCCCTCAGCCTCTCCTCGTAAATCATGTGCCCCAACACCCTAATCATTTTTGTTGCGCTCCGCCAGACTCTCTCCAATTTGTCCACATCCTTTCTGTAGTGGGGGGACCAAAACTAGATGCAATACTCCACATGTGGCTTCGCTAATGCTGAATAGAGGGGAATAATCACTTCCCTTGATTTGCTGGCAATGCTCTCACTAATGTAGCCCAACATGCCATTTAGCCTTCTTGGCAACAAGGGCACACTGCTGACTCATCCAGCTTCTCACCCACTGTCATACCCAGGAACTTTTCTGCAGAACTGCTGCTTAGCAAGTCCGTGCCCAGCCTGTAGCAGTGCATGGGATTCTTCCTCCCTAAGTTCAGGACTCTGCACTCATCTTTGTTGAATCTCATCAGATTTCTTTTAGCTCAGTCCTCCAATTTGTCTAGGCCACTCTGGACCCTATCCCTACCCTCCATCTTATCTATCTCTCCCCTCATCTTAGTGTCATCCGCAAACTTGCTGAGGGTGCAATCCATCCCATCGTCTGAATCATTAATTAGGATGTTGAACAAAGCCGGCCCCAGGACCGACCCCTGGGGCACTCCGCTTGATACCAGCTGCCAACTAGACATTGAGCCATTGATCACTACCCATTGAGCCCAACTATCTAGCAAGCTTTCTATTCACCTCATAGTCCATTCATCCAATCCATACTACTTTAACTTGCTAACAAGAATACTTTGGGAGACTGTATCAAAAGCTTTTGCTAAAGTCAAGGTATATCACATCCATCACTTTCTCCATATCCACAGAATCAGTTATCTCATTGTAGAAGGCAATGAGGTTGGTCAGACATGATTTGCCCTTGGTGAATCCATGTTGATTGTTCTCAATCACCTTCCTCTCCTCCAAGTGTTTCAAAATGGGTTCCTTGAGGACCTGCTCCATGATTTTTCTAGGGACAGAGGTGAGGCTGACCGATCTGTAGTTTCCCGAATTTTCCTTCTTCCCTTTTTTAAAGATGGGCAAGATATTTGCCTTTTTCCAATCATCTGGGACCTCCCCCAATCTCCACAAGTTTTCAAAGATAATGGCCAATGGCTCTGCAATCACATCAGTCACCTCCCTCAGTACCCTTGGTTGCACTCCGCCCCGTGGATTTGTGCTCATCCAGCTTTTCTAAATAGTCCTTATCCTATTCTTCCACCAGTGAGGGCTGCTCACCTCCCCATACTGTGCTGCACAGTGCCGCAGTCTGGGAGCTGACCTTGTCTGTGAAGACTGAGGCAAAGAAAAAGCATGGAGTACTTCAGCTTTTTCCACATCGTCTATCACTAGGTTGCCTCCCCCATTCAGTAAGGGTCCCACACTTTCCCTGACCACCTTCTTGTTGCTAACATACCTGTAGAAATCCTTCTTGTTACCCTTCACATGCTTTGCTACTTGCAACACCAGCTGTGCTTTGGCCTTCCTGATCACACCCCTGATTCCTCGAGCAATATTTGAATAAACCTCTCTAGTCATTTGTCCAATTTTCCTCTCCTCGTAAGCTTCTTTTTTGTGTTTAAGTTCACCGAAGATTTCTCTGTTAAGCCAAGCTGGCCCCCAGCAATATTTTCTATTCTTTCTGCACATTGGGATGTTTTGTTCTTGCACCCTCCATAAGCCTTCTTTAATATACAGCCAGCTCTCCTGGACTCCTTTCCCCCAAACTTAAGCAACATGGGAACTTTTTAATGCAGCTGGAGGTGGGAGTAAGAGGAAGAGCAGATCTAGTTTAGTTGCTGCAAGTTGAGCTTTAAGATTCTGATCTTTGTACACCTGGAGGGCTGACGGCATAGCTTTTCATTTTCTAGAATTTCACCCATGAGCCCAGTTCTGTGGGGTTGGGTACTAATGAATCAAGCCGTTACCGATGAACTCGCAGACAGCAGATACAATACCATAGCAGCATTTCACTCATCTCTCAAACCCTTGTGTGTTACTCTCTAAATGAACAAAGACAGACAAGGTCAAACATCAGAATATAAAGTCCTTTGTGAAATGTTATTCATATACAGCAGATTTTTAATTAATCTACTTTAAATGCCAAAAATGTAGATATATTATTTTATTGTCTCTTGTGTCTTATTCAGCCCTTTTCTAATCTTTGTGGTGGTGTTTGAAAAGGACCAGAAATATAGCAACCAATTGAGAGAGTTCAGATTCACATCTAATTTTTTTGCTCACATGAAAGAATAGAATTATTTTCCTTAGCAGCCTGTTGTAGAACAAAAATGAACATATCAGACCAGTTCTCCTGCTACCTGTATTAACACTGAGCTCTTTCAGGAATGATAAGGTTTTCTTTTCTTCTATTTCTCATTTTATCTCCAGAAACACACTTCTCACATTGTCATTTTAAGACTTCTCTTATGCCTCTGTCTCATTTACAGTTTCCACTCTTCTGTCGTGTTTTACGAAAAGCTTAAATTCAACTTTAATAGATAAGTAATCATATATTCAATTTCCAAGAGCATCTTAAAAACAGGCACAGTAATTGGGGAAAAGGGGAGAGACTTGAGCAGCAACTTCTAACCAATGTGATTCTACCCCTGGGTACTCTGAAGCAAAGAGTTTCTCATGAACAGCCTGTCAGACAGAAAGATGTGAATTGCAGGTGCCTTTTCCACTATTGCCTTAAATGTTATTCTAAATTGCTGCCTTCTCTCGTTTTCATGGGAGCTTGCTGCTATTCTGTCTTTCCAATTTCCCGTTAGCAGCATTGAGTGAGCCATTCATAATGTATAGTTTATTTGATTAATTTAGCTCACTCACCTAATTAATTGTTGGCTGATACATTTCAGCCCACGTGTTTGGGAACTGTTTGGTTTTTCATTCGCTAACACCGCTGGGTGACTGGTCATCTTAGCCACATGGTGTGAAGTGGTAATTTTCTGATCTCTGAGCAAATGAGTGCAACTAACAAAGAGAGGAAGGGCAAATCACAGGGCCTTGGATTCTCTCAGGGGAAGAATAGGCACACTTTGAGAAGTTAGGATGGCCTAACTTTGCAAGAATAGGGATTTTCAGGGCAGTTTAAACTTTTTTTCTTCTGAATCTCTAGAGTTAGGCTTTGCCTGGAACTCAGCTGAAAGACTTAAGGTGCTGTTGTTAAGCACTGTCTCGCCACCTTATGGCCAATGGTTTAACTGGCCACATGGCAAGCCCAGTGATCAGGACACACAATGGTAACATACACACAAGTCTCCTTTGCCTTTCCTCATACACGAGTTTTGCATTTTGGCTGGACCTGAAGGTCAGTGCCCAGGTGCCTACTACATCTATCTCCACCTGAAATGGACTCTGTTTAGTCACAAAGTGAATTTCACGTTCTTTGGTTCTCACAGATGAAAATTCTGTGCCAATTCATGAAACCTTTCACAAATAATTTTCCCCACTATTCATCCAGTTCTACCCATTGATAGTTTGGGGTTTTTTTAGCTCCCTCCTGTCACTGTATTTCCAGGAGATCCATGTTTTTCCATTGATGGCTGCTGACTGCCTTTTGTCCCCAGGACACTGCCAAGTAGAAAGGCTAATTTTAAACTATCTTTTACTGAAATCATTGTTTAGAAAATGCAAAAGAAGAAAATAAAAATGTATTCTGCAAGAAGCCATTCCCCTCCCCTCAATTTTAATTTTTCCCTGGTTATCTCATTGCTTATTATCTCAAGAGTTCATCCATCTCTAAGAGTATGTCTATACTGCAATTAAAATCCTGTGGCTGGCCCAGGACAGATGACTCAGGCTTGCTAGGCTCGGGCTCACGGGCTGTTTTCAGTGTAAATGTTCAGGCTAAGGCTGAAGCCTGGTCTCTAGGACCCTGTGAGGTGGGAGGGTCCCAGAACTTAGGCCACAGGTTCCAGAGCTCAGGCCGGAACCTCGACACCACAATTAAACAGCGCTGCAAGCCCGAGTCAGCTGCTAAGGACCAGCGACAGGTGTCTAACAGTGTAGACATAGCCTAAGAATCACAAGAACCATGCTCATTCTCCTCCAAAAGATTGGAAGGTAAAACTCCAGTTTGCATTGATCTCATGTGTCAGTTTCATTAATACTGATTTTCTTAAGCTGATTCACCCCTTGTTCAAGCTCCAAAGTACATTACTATATAACACAATAGTACAGTGGGTGTGCATGTAGCATTCTTAAATGCTAGTCTCCCGTTTAGCTTGAAACAACTGACCTTACCCTGTCAGACCATCAGCAAGACCTTAAGGTTAAAAATGATTCCATTGATGCTTATGAAGAGCATCCATTACTTGATTCCAGACCCTACTCTCTGCCAGACATTCCTAACAAGCCTATAGGCAGGCTCCCAGCACCTGTCCTTGCTCTGTCCAGCATTTAGCAGTGCATGTGGGATTAAATCTTCAATTTAATGGATGAGGAACCTCATCAACAATTTCTTTCCTTTGCAACATATTGAAATATTCTGGGCATTTAGCCCGTTTCTCCTCCACTTCTTTTCCTGGAGAGAGTTTCCCAAATCAAAGTGTTGCCTTTTTGTTGTTTTTAACCATTCGTGTGTTTTAAGGGCCCAACGTTTCAGGACATTGAGCGCATTAAACTCTTATTAGTGGAGTTGAGGACACTCAGACATACAAAAGGTGCTCAGCACCTTGTAGGATTAGGTCTTAGGTCCTGGTTTAACCACTAGAAACCAGAAGTTGTTCTTAATGACGCCAGGTATGACAATGCACTCGATTAGCTTTCTCAAGGCCGACAGACAAAGAGTTGGGACACCCAGTAGAGCAGAGTCTGTCAAGCACTTCCTTTCCAGGACCCCATCCCATCTCCCTGGGATCTCCCAACCCATTTGGCAATAGGGTAGCTGTGATTTCATGGAATCATAGAATGTCAGGGTTGGAAGGGACCTCAGGGGGTCATCTAGTCCAACTCCCTGCTCAAAGCAGGACCAATCCCCAACTAAATCATCCCTGAGCCAAGAATCCAAGCTGTAGAAACACCACTTAAGCAATCCCATAATTGATCCTGCATAAATCATCATGTTTTCCCTGCAGTTTGTGTCACTCACATTTCAGGTTTTTTTTATTTTTATTGATTTCTTTCCTCCCTCCCTCCCCCAATTATTCCCAAGCTACTTCCCATTCTATTTTAGCTTCATTTCTCAGGTCGCTCTGTACCTTCATTTCACACCGATTTCTCCTGAAAAATTACCTCTTTCCTTTCCTTATTTTTTTTTAACCTGAGAAGCCAATGAAAAAGTTAGAATCCTAGAATCATAGGGTTAGAAGGGACCACAAGGTCATCTAGTCTAAATACCTACCAAGATGCAGAATTTATTGTATCTAAACCACCTAACGCAGTTGGCTCTTCAGACTTGTTTTGAAAACCTCCAGTGAAAAAGTTTCTATGAGTACATGCCGAATTTGAACCTATTTTTTATTTCTTCATGCAGTCTGCTTATGAGAAAGGAATTTTGTTTTGTGCAGCCACAATCAAATTAAGTCTTCACCATAAATCACCTAAAACCTAAGTGGACATTGTGAAATGCCTTTTATTTTAATGTGATCATTGGTCACATAAAACACTTTTTGTCAGAGAAGTAAATTAAATTGGAAGAAGATTTACTTAGCTGTTTTTAGCCCAACAGTTCACTATAGCTAAGTAGAGGAACTGCCAAATGCCTGTACTTGAATTAAAATGTTAAAACAGCATGTTAATCTTTCCCCAAACACCTTGGAGTCTGTTGCTAACCTATTATATAGCAGTCATTTAAAAAGAAATTTAAGAACTTGCTGTTCAGAACCAAGTCATCTTCATAGTTGTGATGAAGAGCCAGTAAATAGTGAAAGCACTGGATGTGAATCTCATTGGAGGGTGTTACAATGGATAAGTCTGAGCCTCACTAGTATGAATCAGCTTAATGGGCACATCAAGGCATGGAGTTTTGGCCTCCTCTTGCCAAGTGGTAACTCCATTCAGCACAGCAAATTCAACCTCCTCTAAAGCCTCTGAATGAGCCATGCAGTTACTCAGATATGCACTAGTGCAGGGAGCAGAGAATTGGGCCCATGGTTTAGAGCAGTCATTTATTAATACAAGTTGTGGGCACAAATCAAACCTCAGAAGTGAATATTTATTTTGCTGGGGAGGAACAGAAAGGACAATTTACAGTGCATAGCTATTCCGTCTCTCTATGATGGGAGGAGCGCAAATCCTCACACCCTCAAAGCACAGGTTGTTTGAAATCCAGATCAGCCCAGTCCCTAACTGTTATAGCTAAGGACTGTTTCCCCCCCTCCCCCACCAGAATACACTGCATTGGTATCCATAAGAGAGGAATGAGATTGCCAGTGCTGGGCTAGAAAAGATGTCCATAGTCCCTTGTTAAAATTTGGGCACTGAAATGTTGACATAAGTTTGGGATGAATTTGCCAAGCAAAGGTAGTTTTTTTGTTTGTTTTCCTCCTCCTGGAATTCCTGTAAAAATATAGTCCAAAGTTACCAGGAGTAAAGCCCGTAATAGACTCTCATTGACTCTAAAGGTCTTCAAGTGAGGCCTACTGGGTGAGGATTGGGGGTTTAGTTTTAAATACAACAGACGAGTTAATACAAAAGGAGAATGTGAACTCCATTGGATGACAAAGAAATCAGAAGTCTTAAAATAGAATGGTGAATTAACAAATTATTACTGCATTATTTTTTCCTGTAGAAGACAGTCACAGACTTCTGATTCTGAGGCTACATTTTATACAAAATCAGAGGAGGAAGTTATGGAGCCACTTAAGGAATTTAAGGTCTTGGTGCACAAAAGTATTTTAAGCAAATACATAATTTTAAGCACAAGTATTCCCATTGACTGGTTCTAAGGACCTGAGTCATTCAAGTCAGTGAAACTACTCTCGTGGTTTAAGTGCTTTGTTGTATTAAGTGGTGTAACACAGCATCCCTGCACCACTGAAGTCATAATAAAAGCTGTGTGAAAGCTTTGGAACAAAACTTTCTGTGGAGAAAAATGCAGATTCAGTGCCACCAGAACATTTCACAAATTTGTGTCCATTTCACCAATTTGCTCATGTAGAAAAAAAATTGTAAAATTTGAAACTTCTTGTTTTGACATTTTTCAGATTGTTTTGATTTTTTCCATTTAAGTCGCCTTTTCAGTTCAAATTTTCCTCATATTTATGAAACTAAAAATGTAAAAAAAAGCCACTTGATATAAATGAAATGTTTCGTCTTGGTCAAACTACACATTTTGCTTAACCAAAGCATTTTGCTCAACCAGACACTAAATATTTTCTGACTTTTTTTATTTGCTGAAAAAATTGAAAAAAAAATCCTCACTGAACCAGTGAATTCAAAACACCATTACTGACGCCACTCTAATTAAGGATTTTGACGTCAGTCGGAGCAAATCGAGCTCTACTGCCATCCTGCCCTGCTGAGCTGGTCAGAACATTTTGAAGCACACAGTTTAAAACATAAGGGAAAAGCATTATGGCAAGTTTGGTCAAGAAGCCCATTGAAGTGAGTGGGATTCTCTCCATGGACTTCAAATGACTGTGGATCTAACCATGTTACTTTTAAAAGAACAACTTTTAATTAAAATAACATGGTGGCTACTACTTTTTTTTTTTAACTAAAGGCAGCTCTGGAGAATTTGGGAATAAGAAATTGTAAACTTCATCTTAGTATCAGGCAAGCTAACTGAGAACCTAATTAAGGATAGTACACAAACATTTGGCTAGAGTGTAACATGAAAGATCAAATAGTACTTCTTTTGATAGGGAAAATTATGCTTAACTAACCTGCTGAAGTTCTTTAACTACTTGTTTTTAACTTTTTCAAAGGTGACCCTGCCGACTTAATGTACTTGGAGTTCCAAAACCCTTTGACTATGTTGTTCATGAAAGATTAAGGAAAATAAATAACCCTGGGTTAGGGGGCACAATCTTGTTGTCAATTAAAAAATGGTTCAGTGATAAGAATTTAACATTTATAATGAACAGCTGCTCTGCACAGTAGAGGGGAGTTAATAGTGGAATGACCCCAGGAGGCACATTGGGAGCAATGTTCATTAATATGCTTATTAATGATTTGGAGAAGGAAGTAGACAGTGAGTCAGTGATGTTTGCTAGCGACTTGGGATGTGTCTACACTGCAGCTTGGACTATGCTTCCCAGCACTGGTAGACAGATATGCTATCTCTGCTTGAGCTAAAAATAGCAGTGTTACTGGGTTATCATCAGAGTTGCTTGAATTAGCTGCTCAGGTACATATCCGGAAGGCCCAGGTGGCTGGAGGTCCAGGTGGCTACACTATTTTTAGCGCAGTATGTGGAGCAGAGTTTGTGCGTGTCTGTCTACTCAGGTGGGAAGCACGCTACTAGCTGCTTTGTAGTCATATCCTAAATTGTTCCGAAGGCCTGTGGGGTGAATTTCAGCTGAAGTGCATTGATATGATTGCCTCTGATGCATGAAGTGCGAACCTCCAGGGGCATTAGGCTATTGGTCTTGATGACTGGTCTAGCAAATTCAGTGTGGCGAAAAAAGAAATCCTAAGAGAAGATATGAAAATGCTCTGATGGTAAACCGTACATATCTCCACCCTGCAATCTGCTGCTGAAAATCTCCTATCTTAGTCCTCATTGCCTTCCAGGTTTGAAGGCTTATCTGCGCACTTAGAGGTTATTCGTAGCTAACGCTTGTCAGTTGAGATTGCTCAGGGAGGGCTATAACAAGCTCTGTTAAATAGAGAATGTGATATTATACCCAGTATTCTGTGAGACATTAAAAAAATAATTCGAATAAACTTTCAAAAAAATTTAAAAAAACCTCTTTGATGCAGCAAGGGCCCACTCACAATGTTTAGTTAGTACAAGTCAATAAATTACATTGTATCTACTTTTAATTTATCTGATTAGAGTCCTCCCTAAGCCACCTCACCTGAAAACCATGGCTGGAACTAAATGCTACCAACTTCAGTAAGCATCAGGATGATGATCATTTCTATGCTGAATACAAATGCAGATGTGTGCAGAGCAAATCAATCTTTTCCCTTACTTCTTCAAGCACCTTACTGTTTTTCAGACACTCTCTTCAACAACCAGGATCAGGAAGAAGGTCACCTCTGACTTGGCCCCACATTTCCAGCTATGTTGGTTATTGGGATTCAAAGCCACATTTCTAAATACTAAAAGGTGATCCTAGACAGTGGTGAACAGTGACCTAATTTTTAGATTATTGCATCGGGAACGATTTTGAGAAATTCAAACAGTTGGGGACTTTATTTTAGATCTGCACTCCAGAGGGTTTTTTCAGCTGAAAGCTGAACTTCGTGCTAAATATTAAAACCAAGTAAGCTTACAAAAACTGCATCAGATCCATGACATTACTTCTTGGATGGTAAACAGATTTGACTGTCTCAGGGGGCCAGCTGCTTTGTGTTGGCTGTTTTTACTTTCCAGCGAAATCTGCTCTTATAAATGTTTCTTTCAAAGAACATGAAAGATGAGATGACCTACAAGATTAATTTATATTGTAAGCTACAATTTATGGTACCCCTGCACTTCTCTGTATCTGTCTGCACAGTATAACCATAAGATAATTATTTTGGGGTATTACCCAAAAGAGGTCAATGGACCCATTCTCTTTCTTTGCACCAGACTGAACTCGGAAGTCTTTTTCTACACTTTATTATTGTGTTACCCTAGTGCCTAGAACCCCTTTGTGTTAGGTGCTGTGCAAACACAAAACAAAAGACAATCCCTGTACCAAAGACCTTACTTTACTGTAGCCCCAGCTCCATCATAAAAATATACGTATTTTAAAAATGCTATAAAGGCTAGGATGAGCCACTGAGGATGCTATCTAGCAATGAACTCAAAGCTACTTTAAGATGCATCACTCAAAAAGTTATAAATACTATTCCAAACATGTGATTGCCTTTGAAAACTTGATGGTCTTCTTAGATAAATAGTTTGACCTCACTATTTGCAGTCATCTGTGTATTCCCTGTAGTCAATAAGGCCAACAGCAAGTATAGGAATGGTGAGGTCCTTCCGCAGATGCTGAGGTTATCCAAAGCAAAATCAGGGTGGTTCTAAGTGTGACCACTTTTGCAAGAGCTAAATTTACTCTAGGTAACTGCCAGAGGAACCCTGCACTAGAAGTTGCTAGCAGAAGTCTGCCAAGAACAAGAATAGCTGTGGAAGTGCAAAGCAGCATCGCTTGCATCATATTCACAGAGGAATTGGCCACTTGCACGCAAGGGGGAAGTGAAGGATTTCTGGGTGCCTAGGGAGCTTACAGCAGTGGGGAATCCCAAAAAGTGGTAAAATCCCCACCTGCTTCCTCCAAAGCCTGGCTCCAGGGAACCTTTCTAGTCTACGGAAGTGTAATGGATGTCAAGGTGTCAGGTGTCCTCAAATATGATTGATTGGGTAGAATATATACCCCTTTTACCAAAGGAGGTGTATCTAGCTGGGGATCTACTCCCTGGGGAGAGTCAGGCCTATAAAAGCTCACGACAAAATCAACCCTGAAATGTATTTTCAAGGCCAATGATGGCATGAGGAAGAAAAAGAATCTGGGGCAAATGGGGGATAAGAGACATTGCATTTTCAGCTAAGTCTGTGAAGGAGGCATTACAAAAAACCAAAACCAAAAACTGTACCAAATAGGTGCCTGAGTGACACTGAACAACAGTAGGAACTGAGGATGCTCAAAACCTGGTAGGATGCCAGTACCTTGGGATACAACCTGATGTTCCTAGCATAGCCTTTTACACTATTTCACATGGATATTTGATCCTAAACCATGCATGAATTTGAATGGGCAAAATAAGTCTTTGTCACAACATTAAATGATACTTTGCATGAACCCACACATTTAGTAATGTACCCTGGAGAAAATGTGTCCAGATCTAAAAATGCAATCATTAGTAAGCATGTCATCGTGCTCAGTATGCTGTAAACAACTGGAACAGATTGGCATGGCTTGCCCTTATATCCCTTAGCCCTACATTAATTTTCATCAGGAAAGCAGGCCATGACTGTAACCTGCTAAGCAAAATTGTAGCAGTGTTATCTGTAAACCACCCCCAAAATATTTTCTGAAATTGTCAAATATTGGCTGAATAAGCTCTCTATGTCCCAGCTCTTGCAGACTCAGGGAAGTGCTTATCTTTCCATTACGTGTACATAAAATCGCTAACTATAACACAGGTGAATGACCAATGTGTTTATGCTCTCAGGCCCTGATCCAGCAAAGCAAACAAAGGGACTACTGTGCACTGAGAGATAAGCCTGCCACATGGGTGCATTAATTGAAAAAGAAATAATGCTAGTTAAGTCACTACCACCAGGTAGGCACCCAGGGATTCTACATTTTAAAAAGGGTGGGGAAAAGCACTAATTGAATCAAGCTGGTCTGAAATGCCAATTGACAAATCCCCACATCATCAGTTACCACCTCCACTTGTGCAAACATGAGAAGCAAAATGGCAGTGGTTAAATATACCAAACAGGAAGAACAGTGAGTTCTGAACACATCCACAGGAAAGTTCCAAGCTGGGACGTAATTTCACAGATGAGCCTCCCACTCCTTACCCGCTGAAAAATGTCTGTCCTTGAGCCTGTACAGAATGAACTGTAGAATGCAAAGCAATGATAGAACAGCTGATCCAGGTTGTCTTTGCAAGATGTAAGGCAGAAGATGCTTTTGAAGAGACCTCAATCCAGCAAGTTGACACCTCCAAATTAAAGCCGGTAATTCCCCTTCCTCCCCTTCCCCATGCTGGAATAACAGTTTTTTTTTCTAATGAGTAGGGAGAATCTTGAAAAAATGGTCAACATTATCAAAATTCCATGAAAAAGTGATTTTTTCCAATTAAAAAAAATATCTAACCATACTGAAAAAAATCAACATGGCTATTGAAATGTTTTTGTTTACTAAAAACCAGGCTAGCTATACATGAGAAAAATTATTATGATTTGAATAATATTTTCAATAAAAAATAAAATATCAATAAAGTTGCCAATATTTTTTTTAAAGAGTGGTCCATGTCTAAACCATGAGTTTTCATTTTTCCACTAGTTCTTCTTGAAACACAGTGAATACAAAAAGAACTGCTTGCTCATCGTGGAAGTAAATATTTTGTGGGACTGTCCGGCTAAGGCCTGTTGCAGCAAAGCATTTAAGCAGACCTTTAAACTTTAAGCACTGAGATATTCCCAATCACTATAATGGGAGTAGTCACTTATAAGGTAATCATATGCTTAAATGCTTTGCTGCATTGTGGCTCAGATCAGCAATCATGCAACTTATGTGGCTTCTGGAGCAACACCAAAGGAAAGCCAAGAAGAAACATTCTGTAATATCAAAGCTGGAGGTGATAGGGTATGGTTCATAGTGTCAAGATCCAGTTTAATGTTAGTGAGCTAATGATAATGATGCATGCATACTGGGGAAAGAAGAGAGGAGTCCACAGTTATTTAACAGCTGACAGTGAACCCAGTTCTCTAAAAGAGAGAAGTTAAATCTTTAACCATTAGCTGACGCACTTCTGGTAAGTGCCTCAGCCACTGCAGAGCAATATACCCACCATTCAAGGCAACATTTCATATGTTTTTTCCCCCATGTACCAGTTATATTCGATAATATACCAGAGGTTAACATGCTGTTCCAGCTAACACAGCAGCTTGAAAAGCTACAGCTTCTTACTACAATCAGATAGCTAGAAATCCATCATAATGACAAAGCCTGCACATATTTCGATGAATTTACCACAGGGACTGTGAATTTCCCTTTGGTAATTGCTTATGGAGCAGACACATACCTGTAGCCTCCTTTCCCCTTGAATCTTTTATCCTCTTTCCTAATCAATACACATGCATGAATCCTATAAAAATATATTAAAAATGGCAGCTTAAGTAAATCAACCATCCATATCTCTAATCTCACACACCCTTAGGCAAAACGGAAATGTACTGTAGAGCACTGATTTCTTCATCTGTGAAATCCCATTTCGTAACCTAATAAATTGGTCATGAGCATAAATTGGGTATTTTTTAACATTGCACTTACAGTCCTTAGAAAATTTAACCTATTTTTCCAGCATGAGCTTCTGACAAAGAATAAAGGAAACCACAAAAGGAAAATATGAGGAGAGAAGAGGATGGTCAGAAGAGAAAATATAAAACAAAACACATAATGCACAGAAATTCCATCTAACCATCCTAAACATTCTAATGTAGCACTTTCATTGCCACATTGTATTGTTGTATTGAGTTGGAATTCTGAAGTTATATTACACAAATGACCAGCATCCCAACTTACAATTAAGTTACTGGCTCTTTACCATGTTATTCAGTTCAACACCCACCCAGTACAGGGCTCCATAATCCCTTCAGTACATGAAAAGGAAACAATATCCTGAGGTCAGAGGGAACCTGGCACAGCAGATGCCATCGCTGCGTCTACACTGCCGCTGGGAGCAAGCCTCCAAACTTGATTAGAAAGACTCATGCTACTCCAGTGGGGCTTGAGCCAGCATACTTAAAACAACAGTATGAACACTGTGGCTCAGCTCTGGTCCACACTGAGGGTGGGGGCAAAAATCGACCTCACATACGCAACTTCGACATATTCAGATCGACATACCTCGGCATCTTCACAGCGCTGAGTCACTCCCCTATCCACTCCACCTGTGCTTTTCAATGCGGTGGAGTTTCGGAGTCAACGGGAAAGCGCTCGAGGATCGATTTATCATGTCTAAACGAGATGTGATAAATCGTTCTCCAAAAGATCGATTTCTTCTGCCGATCCAGCGAGTTGTGTAGACCTGGCCTTAGACTCTTAAACCCACCAAGCCCCCAGGGTCTGAGTTTGGGTGGCTGGCCAGAGTTACGCTGGAGCCACAATGTCCATGGTGCTATTATTAGTGCACTAGCTCAAGCCCTGTTAGTGAAAATCCGTCTACTTGGGCTGGGAGGTTCACATCCAGCTGCAGTGTAGACATAGCCCCAGAGGTCGCATGTGAGCAGCAGCACCAGGCTGAAGACTGCAACCCGGAGCTCTCTGTATGACATGAATAGGAAGCTTGACTCTGATGTGGAAGATGGGATTTTTGAAGACCTGAACATGTTCAGAGTGGCTGGTTGTTTGGGAGGCCGCACAGAAGGAGGCTTTGAACGTCCATTACATTGTATATTGTGAATAGTTTTGCACTTTACATGTGAATGTTATGATAGTGCCTAGAACAAAGGATGACTGCTTAATATGAAGCAAAATGAATACAATTAAATAGTAAAGGCAATCAGGTTTGGCACTGAGGTGGAATAGAAAGGACAGACTTTGACAACGTCAAAGAAATGGCAAGATTTGTGGATAGGGCAGTTATGGAGAGAGAAGACAATAATTACATATGGGGTGTGAAGCTGTCCTCAGTGGCCAAAAAAGAAAGATGTTGGAAATGTTTCAGAAGCAGATGAAGCAGTTCCAGTTTTGCCCTGTTCCATTTAATCCGGTAGCAGGAGACTCAGGAATTGATGCTGGAGAGGAAGTCAGCGGGAGAGAGTCTGAGAGAGTGGATGAAAGGAAATACATCTTAGAATCATTAACCAACTAACAGGTCACTCAGTGCATAGGCACAAAAGGAGCAATAAGCAAAGGCAGAGTTCCAACAGAAAACAGTAGAGAGTAGAAAGGAGGAGGAACATTGTAAAAAAAAAAAATCCACTGCAGGAGTGGTAGTAGGCCTATATTTGGCCCAATTTGAGAGGTGGGAGGTAGAATAAGCTAGTAGGCACAGTGAGGTCTGGAGACAACCCTGGTGTAGGAGAATGAACACAAGCACATAGGATGAACTGGCAGCTAAAACACCAAGTTGTCTGGTTCAACTTTGGAAGAAGCGGCCACAGCAGAAGAGATGGTGGAATAATTACAATCTAATTATATATCTTTACATTTGGGATTATTTCCCTTGAAACAAGAGATTTTTTGAGGAATGGTTTTAAAAAAATCAAAGCTTTAAAACTTTGATGAAAACTCTTAGTTCTGTTGCTTAAATCATCAGTTGCTTCACAGAACATCTGCAACCCAGTGGAAACCCACACAGAATTCATCAAACTGCTTTGCCAATATTCATCATTTTATCCACCATCTGTTGGGAACTGGGGATGCCATCTTGTTTCATTCTGTACAAGTGGACCCTAAAATAACTCCTTGCGAAAGGTTTTAGAGTTTGACATCTGCTGTGAGGAGAAGGAATTCTAATTGTATTGTTTTAGGACATGTGATGGTGCCTGAGGTAGAAATATGTCCTCACCAAAAACACATAAACGTATTCAACTGACTTCTCATCAAGCTGAACAGACCTTTAACATACCACTAATTTCATTGTAAAAAATGTTGTTTGGGTAGAAACATATCTCAGCCTAGGCGGGACTCTTTCTGTGCATTATCTTTTTGTATCGAAAAGACAGGGGCCTGACAAAGAATTACACCCCTTATGGTTACTAGGGTAAATTAACATGACATCCAGTACAATGACACTCTAGATACAAATGTATATTATACCTGACCCTCCAGGCATTATATTAGAGCAATGGTCAAATGTCATGATCTATAAATACACACATACTTATGTATCTACATATATCAGAGGAATTGCAAATGTGTCTAAAGGATGGGAAAATGGAGGAAAGAGGTGTGAGAAAGGAGAAAGCAATATTAAAAGCATTTTAAAAGAAAAAAAGAGAATAATAGAAAAAGGAAATATCATACCAATATGTCCAAGTATGGGTTAAATCTATCCATAAAAGTTAATAATTGCCTGATAGGAAAACGTGCTTTCCACAAAGGGCCCCACATTTTAATCATGGTAATGTCCACACTGGGAATTAAAGGGAATGCAATCAAGTGGATAGAGAAGGGAAAATTGGATTTCTAAGGGGAAATCATGGCTCCATTGACTTCATTAGGAGTTTTGTTATTGACTTCAATGAATCCAGGATTACACCCCTGCTTTCTACTCATAGCAGTGCCACCGAGCTGCCCATCAGTGTCCCCACCTGTAAAATTGGCATAATGCATACCTGACTGCCAAGGGCATTGTGCGTGATAATTGTATGGAAAGTACTTTGCAATCCCTATATGAAAGGGCTATTTAACAGCAAAGTGCTGTTCTACATATTAAAGAAGTGAACCATATCAACCAGTCTAATGTCCTGATTCCGCAAAAGAAATCCATAATTATGGAATCTCATTAATAATTATACTTCGCACTTCTCAGGTGCTCTTCCTCTGGAGATCTCAAGGCACTCTACAAAGGAGGGCCACTACCGTTGTCCTCACTTTACAGCTAGTGAAACCGGACCAAAGAGAGGGGAAATAATTTGCCCAAGGTTACATACCATAGTGAGTAGCAGGAGCCAGACCCTTGGCTTGTCCCCTGGAAAACAGTGTCACACATTGTTCTCTGTTTCCCTGAAGCCTGTGACCATTCAAAGCATATGGGGAAACACTATGTTCTCATTCAGAGTCCGTGCACACGGCACAAACTCCTAATTAAGTCAATGGGAATTATGCCCATTTATGTCAGGGTTGAATTTAGTCCAAAGACATTGAAAGACCTTTACAAGCTGCAGGCAGCTGGGGTAATACATAAATTGGCAGTAAATAACTTATTTGGCAGTAAGAACATCGACACCCAAATTTTATAAACCTTTAGGGGATCATTCAGACAAACCCAGATGAATTAGGATAACGCCTCTGGCCAGCAACAGTGAGCACTTCAGATTTCTCTAAATGAACATCAGAGCCAAACCCCACACAGAGCTAGAATTGTCAGCTGCCCAGAGAAGGGCAAGGACAGAACTAAGGTACTCGGATATAGACGTTGGAACATCATTTGTACAGAAAGATATTTCCTGGGCTGGATGCTCATCGGGAGCACGTCAGTCAGCATGGGGCTATGTTAATTTTCAGCTCAGGATCTGGTGCCATGTATTTTTCTTCTATCTAGTCTATATGACAGTCTTCTGTGATCCTACATTGCATGTAATTTGCCCCCTATGCTATAGGTTAAAGGCTCCACTGGCAACAAAAATAAGAGAGGGGTGAATGACTGTATAGAATATAAGAAGTGAGCCAACTTTTAGCTGTCTCTTTGAAAAAATACCTAAGTGTCCACACTCTTACACTGATTTTACAGCCAGACGGTTAATGCAGTGACATTGGTATAAAGCCAATGTAATGGAATGGAGAATCGAGATCCCGGTCTTTAAAACAAAACTAGTTGACATGTTTTCTTTTCTTTTAAATTAAAAAATGGCTTCTTTTGACCAAGTTTTTCATTAAAATCATTTATTTTGGGACAGAGAGGGGAAGGTTGCATTACAACAAAAACTAGAAAAATATTTTTGCTGAAAATGGTTTTCAGTTTTTCACTGAACCCCTGAAAAAAGGAATTTTCCCCCCATTAATTTTTAATCTTTAAAAAAATTCTCACAAAAAAAGCCTACTACTTTTTGACCAACTCTACTGCTTTTGTGGTGGCTGCCTATTGCCTCCTTGAGATAGAAGTTCTTCCACTTCATATCATTAGGGTTTTTTTTAAACAGATGCCCTTGGACTTTACAAACAATAACGACTACAGTAGTGTCCAATTTAAGGATCTAGCAAATCTTTACAAAGACCTTTTGACACCACTGGAAATGGCAATGAAGAAGGTGTCATTATCCTGAGGTAACTGACTTCAACAAAATTCTATGCAGTTTTGTTGTAGATGTGTTGGTCCCAGGATATGAGAGAGAAAAGGTAGGTGAGATAATATCTTTTATTGGACAAACCTCTGCTGGTGAGAGAGAAGCTTTTGAGAAGAGCTCTGTGTAGCTCCAAAGCTTCTCTCTCTCTCTCACCAACAGAAGTTGATCTATTAAAAGATATTCTTGCCCACCTGGACCATCAAAACTGTAAACCCTACATCATAAGTTCCTTCTAATTATGAATCCAGTTTGAACAAGGCACAGTAAAACATATAGAGCATCTTGCACTGCTTCAGCAAAGTCTTTGGTCAAATGTGAAATGCTCAACGTTACAGTGAAATGGGAATACTTTCTAATGTTTCTAGAAAGGACACATCTTATGTCCCTTGCAATAAGAAAAGTAAACTGTGCAAATCCCCAGGAAGAATTCTGTTTCCCTGAAGCCTGTAACCATTCAAAGCATACGGGGAAACACTATATGGCCAAAAGCATTGTGAAAATGCTGTCAAAGCCATCTGTACAAGGGGACTTCGTGCCACAAAACAGTCTTAAGGGCACGTCAAATCTGTAGCTCAGTATAATTTCAGTGTTTAAAACTACAATAGATGGCTTCTGTCAGGAGCCTGTCCATGTAATAATTTCTCTTGCAGAATTTGTTTATGCTGTCTTGTCATTGTCTCCTCTTCTCCTATATCATTTAAACAATCAGATCTTTATCCCAAAATATGAAAAATACATAATTTCATAATACTCCCCATGCTGTCCTTTAAACCTGCATTCATTTATGTCAGAGAATTATAATTTAGGATTTTCTTAAATCTTAATTCTTAAATCTTAATCTTAAATCTTATTTTGTTTTGCCATAGGAACAATCTTTCCATTATATATTTTCATGCAGTGCCTTACACAATGGAGCTGTGATGCCTGATTAGGATATCTAGGTATTACTGTAACGTCATTAAATAAAATAAATAATACTAACAATGCAAATTACTCCTGAACTGTCCTCAGTACAGCTTCATATTAGCCAGGTTCCTGGAAGCTTTAAGCGTAGAGTATGAAACTCAGGTGTGACTATGTTATCCTATTTCAGTCACTTCTTGCTATTTGTGTGTATATTGTACACTCTAATTATTGTGGTAAGAAAACTTCACATTAGTGTCTGCATTTATTTACCTTTATTTCCATCCTACCACATCGCTGGTGCAAACAAATCCAAAGAACATCTTCCTTTCCTTGGTGCTGGATATACAAAATGCACAGGATAAAAATCACTACATGAATGGGATTTCTAGATTCTGCTTATGGAATGGGCTCTTGGTGGATCAGCATACTGAGCCATCTTCAGCGGAGTAATCTACACTATCGTGGGTCTTAATGCTAAAAAGTAGACTTCTGGGTTACTAGCATGGAACATTTTGTGTGCCTTCGTTGTTACAGAGACATCACCATAGAGAGTCACCAACACATTTCTGGACATACTTTATTTTCAAACCTAATGCACTCCTAACAGCACTCCTAACTCCTGAAAACCGCTGAGCCTCCAGTACCACATCACAGGCACAGTCTATCCTTTGGACACTAAGGACACCATTCTTCCAAAGCACCAGTACCAACCTCCGAGGGAGAATAATATTTTCCCTTTTACATTAACTAAAAAGGAAGAAAAGGGATACTATTTCTTTGAGTTCACACCAGTGCAAACTCTTGCACAAGACACCCTCCATGAAAATGGCTAACAGATGGGGGAGCAGTGTCCTCCAAGAGAGTAACCCTTGTCTTGTGTTAAGGAAACTTTTTTTCTACTCAAAAAAACTTTTTTGACAAGGAAATAAAGATTTAAAACCAAACAAAAACAGCCGTTTGGTGATTTCTTCCCTGTCTTTTATGATGGTGCCAGTGAAGAGCTTAACTGCGGGAGGCTCTGGTCTCCACTTTCTTTAAAATACATGTTTAACTTCTAGGCCAGATTCTACCACCAGTGCAATTGATTTCAATGGAGCCACTAGGTGTAAGGATGGAAGAACGTGTTGCTGTAGGAGGATTTCTGTGATCATGCTTTTCATTTTAAATGTTTGCCCCAGCACACACTTGTTCAGTCACTTTAGTGTCCGCTTGAGATATGCCAGTATATTTTCATATTGATTTAAAATCAGAGTAGTTTTCTGCTGCTCCAGGCTGAGTTACTTCATCTGATACAATGTTTCTGTTCTTCCCTAAAGATGGATTTGTGATAACTTTCATATTATCTTCCCTTTATTCTCTTTTTCATTGTTTCAAAACACAATGTTGTGAATTCTCAACCCATGTTCTCACCCTTTTAATTTCGATTTTCAATCACCTTCTTTGGCTCATGCCATCTAGCCTGCTGACTTTTTTACATCTTCCTTTGAGCATCCCTGGACTATTGCTTTATTTTTTCTTTCACTGTTAAGCCTGCGCTATATTTTCTACTTTCTTCCTCAGCCAGTATTTGGAGTATGTTACAGAGCCCCTTTCTTAGGATACTTCTCCCTTTGAAACTGGATCAGCAAATTCATATGGTTTTACTCATTAGCAACAGATGTTAAGGGAACGTAGGTTAAGCTTTAGATTTAAACAAGTCTCTGCAGGATTACAAAAACGCTATGATAAACAGGAAGATGGAAACGCTAACCAACAAGGGCATCCCATATTTAACATGCCTTCTGTTCTGGCAGAGATACACTTGACTACATTGCCCTGGTAGTCCAAAAAAAAAAAATGGGAAAAAATCAATTAAAAATTAAAATAAAATTTTGGTAGATTGCTAGCGTTTAGACAAAAATATATTAACCTACTGATGGCTAAATTCTATAGACATGCACATACTATGGTAATGAGGGGTCCTTCAAGAAAACACTGCAAATAAAAATACTCTTCGGTATTGCTTCCATGAACATTTCTGCTGGCAAGTTTGTTTGATTGAGTATTTATGGCAGGTACACATACCAGAGGCACTAGCCAGAATTGGTTTAAAAATATGCAAAAAGACTAAAAACAATTGTCACCATTTTTCATTGAGGTTTTGACATTTTTTCATTGACATTTCAAATTGCAAAAATTACTATTTGTGAAATCTCCGGTAATTGCTCAGGTCTGGTTAGTACCTTCTAGAAGACATTCAGAACATCCCCAGATCAGAGCCCAGCTTTGAAAAAAATCTTTCACTTACTAGCATGGAATAAGCCTGTTTTGGGGAAGAGACTAGTTTTCCAATACCATAATGAATGTACTAAGAATGAATTTGTCGATGTTGGCACCTGGGAGTAATTTTTTATTTCACTGGGTTAGCATGGCATATGCTGCACCTTGAGAGGCATTCGATATCTAATAGGATTTGAGCCACTTAAGGCATAGCAAGCATGCACTTTTTGATTTGTCCACTTGATCAGACATCGATGCTAAGATGGCATTGTTTTTTGCTCAGAACAGATTTGACCCATGCAAGGAAACAATAAAGAAAGAGTGATGGGTGTCGTGGAATGCTAGGGTGCAAGAATAGCCAGGATAGAAACAGAAGAAGCAAAGTGGCCCATCACAGATGTGTCCATGGTTGCATTACACGCAGTACAAGCCACAGAGAAGCTGGAGAGGCAGACTCTAAACTACCTAGGTGCCACGAAGCAGAGTTTCATGGCTTCCCCTTCAATTGCTCAGTTCAACAAAGGGATTTAATCCCTTGCCCAACTCTGAGCAGTTCCATTGAAGTGAATTCTTCATGTTAGGCACATAAATAAATTCTTCACTGAATCAGACCATGGCATCATAAAAGGAGATTGGGGTTGGGTGGGAGAGATAGGGGTTAGGGTCGCCAGTAGTTTTCCGACTACACAACTACTCTCTCCAAACCCTCAGAGTGGCAGGGAGTTACTAAACAGCCATTATAGCTTAAGCAGTGGGAAGGATTCTGTTGACCCCTCCTAAGCCAACTAAAATGATATGTACTAGACCATATTCTTTGAAGAGGCTTTTCACGGTCATCCAAAATTTAGCCCCAAATTAATAAATTATGACTTTTTCCTTTGCAGATAAAACTATATAAATTGTTCCAAAGTGCAGCAAAGAACCTCTGCCCCGTTCCTTTCAGAATTATCTCCAGCATTTGTTCAAAAGGACAGATATCAAAGTAACAAACCACTACACATGCTTTGTGGGTTTTTTCAGAATTATGTGAAAAGGGGCCTTTTGTCGCACTGACAAAAGGGTATTTTTATAAATAAAAGAACATGATTGCACACTTTAATAATATACTGCAGTGTCTGAATACATATGTTTTTCACTCAGCATGATTCTTTGTGAGTAATGTGCAATGCAATTGTATCTTGATCGAAATTCATTTAGTACCTTACTTAACCCAGGGCATATATTACCCAGTAATTGCTTTGTAAATTTATGGCAATTATTTCTTAGGAGCTTCTTTAGCATTTCCAACTTTTCTATGGCACATGCAAAATAAACACTGTGTACTATCTGCAAAGCATAAACAACCATGGAATTACACTGCAAAAAGACTGCAATTATTATTTAATCACACTTAATTATATGGGTAATGTACCTTGAGTAAGTGTCGCTGAAACTGGAAAACAGATACTTCACTGCAGTTACAAAAATGCTATTAAATCTTTAAACAGAACGTATGTCGCGTAATATCATACACACTGTTCTCCTCAGATGTTTCTTTGTAATTTTGCTAATCAGATTCATAAACAAGCTGGGATATCCCCCATTGTTTATGGTGAGTTTGTTAAAAATGAGAAATGGTCCCATGTTATGAAGTTGGGTGTGGAACCAAATCAATGTCTGAAGCTCTTCATTTCAGGAGCTTTGGTTCTGGATCATCTCTAATACGAATGTGTCATTATTAACTCTGAATCAAACTTTTAAAGGGTCTCTTAGAGTGTACACAACACATGTAGGGCACCAATGATTATTTTAGTATGTTCTGAGTATCACCACCACCAAAAAAAGAGTACTTGTGGTACCTTAGAGACCAACAAATTTATTTCAGCATATTTCACCACCAAGCGTACTATACAGTACAAAGAAAAAGTTCACAGAGGAAGACATGCTCTAAAGGTCCTACAAATGAGGGGCTCAATCCTGCACATTGCTGAGTGTCTTCTGCAAATAGCAGCACTCTCAGGTTCCAAGGAGGCTCAGCACCTTGGAGAATGAGACTCTACATTTCACAGCAGTTGAGCTCTGCACACATGTTTATTTTCATCCACAAGGACCTATTTGCCTGGGCAAAGGCAGCTGTTCTGTGCACATACAAGTATGTGTATGTGTATGTTCAGAGGTTTTATGAAAATGGAGTAACTTCATTTACACTACTTTCTAATATAAGAAAAAAGGTACTAGGGTTTGTTCTAAACTGTCAAATATGCTGTCCAGTGATCAGTAAAAAAAAAAAAGGCAATTCTGTAAGTCATTTCAGAATTGTCTTTTTTTTTTTTTTTTTTACTCAAAACTGGACAGCATATTTGACAGTTTAGAACAAACCCTAGTACCTTTTTCTTATATTAGTTTCTCTTCCATAACATGCTAAGCTTTGGAGCTAATTGTTACCCAAACATGTGAACAATAATTTAGTATAAAAGAGAAGCAATACAGGGAAATGCTATGGGAAGCATCAAATGTAATGCTTTAATGCAAACTCAAGGAGATGTCCTGAATAAATTATGACTAACCCTCATCTAATTTAATGGCAATCTATGAAAATGGCAAATTTGATGATGCTGACACTTAGCTTTATGTGCTTAAACCTGAGTGACAAATGTCAAGTAGTGTAAATGTAGTTACTCCTTTTCTTCTGTTTTGAGACCTGAATGCCAGAGTCATATGGAGTCATTCAAGGCCTTTCCTTCTTCCCTGCTACCTGAGGAGTCTTCCTTCCTCCAACCTCAAGAACAGAACGGGTCAAAATGTTCTCACTGAAACATTTTTCCAACAAAAAAAATAGCTTTTAGACCAAAACAAAAACTTGTGCAAAAATTTTTCATTTGGGTCAACATTTTCTGGTTATTTGACAAAAAAAACAGAAATCAAATATTTTCCAGTCTTCCCCCTGCCCAATTTTCAGTTAGAGGTTTCGTTTAAAAAAACTGAAAAAAATTACAAAATTGATTAAACAACGACTCTTTTTGATTTTCTCTTTGCATTTAAAAAAAATCTCAGGGATGTAGGGAGAAGGAACTTTCCAAGCTGTCCTACAAAAATAGAATTTACATTTTTTGTCTGGCTGTACTCAGCTGGCACTTCTACATCTTCAACCTGCCTCTCCTGGCCTTTTCTCTTTCCCTCTGGCACCTCCAGGACATCAGCTTGCCTTCGTGTGCCTTCTACCAGACAACTCCTCCTCCTCCTCTGCTCAAATTCAGTAAGATCCCCTTGAACTGACCTTCTGCCTTTCTCTTTCTCCCTGCTTCAGCTCACCTTTAGGGCACTTCCTAACAGTAAGTCCCCGTGGAGGAAGGAGAACAGATACACACTTTTAAATTAAGTGGGACATAGTTTTCTGTGATTCAAGAAAGATTTTTTTCCACAAATTATTTTTATTTAAATCCTGCTTTGATGTTATACATCATGTTTTCTTTGATCTTAGAACATTATTTACCTCACAAACATTTCATGCCTGTGGAGAATGCTAAACAACTGTGAATCGCTCTTCTTTCTCCTCCTCCTAGGCATTCATTCCTTCTCTCTGACTGATGTTCTACCACCTCAAGGTACTTGATTTCTGTCCCTTTATTGATGCTTCATTGACTATGGAGAAAAAGGCAACCAAAGAGGATTTTTGAGGGTAACACACAAAAAGAGTGGGAGTGAGAGATCTAAGAAATGCTGAGGAAGACGCAGGCCAGAGATGACAAGGTGCAATTAAAAGCAAGCTGGCTCTGGGGGAAAGGTGAAGACACTGACAGACTGATTAGCATACAGGGGAGAAACACTGAAAGACAGAGAGGGTTATTTAGGAAATTAAGTGTACAATTAATAAAAAAGGGAGAGAAATCCTATCTCTGGTAAAAATGAAAAATCCATAGTAAGAGAAAATAGCTGAAGGCAATTACTGGAGATATGGCTAACTGCCTGGCATATCATGTGCTGGAAACTAATGATGAACAATAGGAATGAGGCTAAATCCTGCTCACCTGACATTTGTGAGCTGTCCCGGTGACATCAACCCAACAGCGGCTGGGGATTCCTGGAGAAGGGATCCTCTAGGCCCGTGAATGCAGGAGCCATGCCTAGGCTCAGTCCATCCCTTGTCAGTAGGACCTAGATTGCAGCTAGTTCTACCCCTCTGCGGTTGCCAAGTAGCATCCATCGAGGTGACTCACAGAGTTGACACATCTCTGAGCTATATTAACTGCCTGGCAGATTTCAGTGGGGAAATATAATGGGCAAGCATGAGGCGGTGCTGTGGAATTCCCCAAGTTATCTAGTCTGTCTCTACCCAGCTCTGACCCTGCCTCCAAAACTCTACCAGGCCCTGTGAAGCTAGAGTGGAGGGGTATCAGGGGGACATCCTCCCAGAGAGGGGATGATGCTGCTGAGGACTAGAGACCCATGAATTAATGTGAACAAAATGCTGGAGTTACAGCTATGATGTTATCTCCCTCCAGAGGAGGAGTAGGGGAAGCTGTTGGAATCAATGGGCCTGAACCAAACCCCAGCGACACCAATGGGAGTTTTTGCACTTGCATCAAAGGGCTTTGGATAAGACTCAGTAAGAACTGCTGGGATTGGGAGGTACGTACAGACAGCCCTCAAGCTCTGTCACCATTACCATACATTGTCTCGTGTACACTGGAGCCGTTAGGCTGGGCTCCACACTTGGTCAGATGGAGAATCATGATTATAAGAAAAGACTCTGTCCCCGTAAGTTGCTTTTGGTGGCAACTGGCTACTTAAGGGAGAAAATGTTTCTCTTTCTTAAGAGGGAGAATTTGTTTTGCTCTATTAACACATCCAACCCTATATGGATTTTTATTGTATTAAATTATTAATTCATCTTATTATTAGCCATTAAACTATCTTGTTGCTGTGGGTATATAGGGCTGATTCATATATTCCACTGACTGTCTGGGAGGTTAAACATTTTTCACCACTGTAATAAACAAACAGGAAGAAACTTACACAAGTTATTTTAAATAAAAGATTTGAACAGATTTGCCTTTTTTCTCTGTGATGTCAGCTATTTTAGAAAATGGCTTTATTACATCCTCAGATCAGACTCTACACTTATCATTTCAAATACAGATAATACGTCCTTCTACTTACCAACTTTAAGAAAGGAGGATTCCAGAGGACACATTTAGTTTATAAGACCTAAGCACTCCGAGATCGACATATGCAGAACTGGAGATGACAAGAGAGGATTTAGGTAAATATTCTGAGGTATTCGTTATAATTGTAAACCCTCATTTTGATTTCACACCAGTTTTCCAAGACTTTATCTCCCCAGAGCCTCATCTTCCTTTCACATCAGTGGCCTCGATAGAGTTGGTTTAAACTTACACTAGTATATATAGGATCCAGATTAGACCTATGCTCATTTATTTAGGGCTTGATTGATGGCCAGTTTAGCAAAGAGTGAGTTCAGCTGTTATTCTGAGGCACTTATACAGGCTTGCAGCTTGCTAAAAGCAAATGGATTTTTTTTTCTTGACTCAGGCTTTTTTTTTAAATTACTCTAAAAATAAATGTACATTCATAGAATAACAAAGTACTAAGGCATAATCCTGGAGAAAGACCCGTGCAACTGTAAC
The DNA here is from genome assembly GCA_007922305.1 of Dermatemys mawii. Taxonomy (NCBI): domain Eukaryota; kingdom Metazoa; phylum Chordata; order Testudines; family Dermatemydidae; genus Dermatemys; species Dermatemys mawii. Next base: position 31,111,382 of record ML677377.1, read on the forward strand.
CCAAAGACTACCACACCAAAAGTAAGATAGTGAGTATTACCTGTTTGTGCTGAGGATTAAAAACAGGATGAGGATTACATTGTCAGTGCTTTATACACATTGTGATATGTGCTGATGTATTTTACTGTATTTCAGTATTGACTGACTGTTCTCCTTCCCCAGTGGCTGAAATGGCTATGCATCAGAAAAAGCCATAAGGCTCAAAGAAAAAAAAAATACCGAATATCTCTAAGTAGTGTGGGTCATCACGGTGATTCATGCACTAATATTATCCATTGGAAAAAGAGCTATAAAAATTATATTACTCAGAGCAAGACCTTCCTAAATGATTGAGGCACAAAAGGAACTTAAATAACCCACCATATGCTAACCCTTCTCCCCCCACTACATAGGGGGCCATTCCAGGGTGGGCTGGGGGTGGGAGATGGAGTGTTTCAGGTGAGGGGGGCTGCGGCTGGGGCCGGTGAGCTGCCAAAGCAACATCTTGGGAATTATGTACTACTGGAAATTAGAGCAGCCTAGAGTCTGCTCTAACTTGTGTTTGGGCCTAGCAATCCCCAGAATCAAAGGGGGAGGAAAGGTGGCAGAAAATAGCCTAAACCCAACCATTTTACCTCCAGAAACTCCAAGCACTGCTCTAGCGTATCTGGGATCTGGCCATCAGCATTTTCACATGACTGTTCTGGTAAACAGACAGCATAAGATTAAAACATAATTTTTCAAGACATGATTTGGGATCCTGTTTTCCCAGTTAGATTATGTAGCGTTCTGGAAGTTCAGTGATTTAATTGTTCAGTATTCAAGCTTTATGGAGAAAACTTTGAAAAGGTGAACCAACTGAAAAACTGTTATTGTTTTACCTCCCTGACATCAGCCTCCTCCCCCCAACACACACTTTGGATCAATATCAGATCTTTTATTGCAATGGCTGCCCGGCCTGATCTTTGAAAAATGCTCTAGAAAAAATACAAAAAAATGTGAAATTAAAAATGGGGAGGAAAACGAACAAACAGCCTTCAGGCTTCAGAGTGGTAGCCATGTTATTCTGTAGCCGCAAAAAGAACGAGGAGTACCTGTAGCACCTTACAGATTAACATTTATTTGGGCATAAGCTTTCATGGGCTAAACCCACTTCATCAGATGCATAGAGTGGAACATACAGTAGACAGATAAATATATATACACAGAAAACATGAAAAGAAGGGGGTTGCCATGCCAACTCTAAGAGGCTAATTAATTAAGGTGAGCCATTATCAGCAGGAGAAAAAAAACCTGCTGGATCATTATACAAACTGAAATATATTTTCCCAAGCTACTTTTCCCCTATTGTTACTCACAACTTCTTGTCAACTGTTTGAAATGGGCCATCCTGATTATCACTACAAAAAGATTTTTTGCCGGCTGATAATAGCTCACCTTAATTGATTAGCCTCTTAGAGTTGGTATGGCAACTCCTATCCTTTCATATTCTCTCTAGACAGACAGACAGACATCTTCCTACTATATGTTCCATTCTAAACAGCCTTCGGTGTCTTGTTAAATTGTGGAAGGGATGTTTAGGTGAGTGGAGATATGGGGATTGAATACACATTTCTTAATCGTGTGAGATCTATATCATCTGCCTTTTGTCCAAAACTTACTAATAAGTTAACAGTTTTTGTTGAGGTCTTGAGAATGAATTCTCAAAATTCCATTGAGTTTTTAACCCAAGGTCTTCCTGGCATAACCGTGCGTATTCACCTATGAGAGAGTCCGCAAAAGCTAGTCTGCAAAGATAACTGCCATCCAGTAAAACAGATCGCCTGCCTTGATTAACTGTATAATTGGGCTATATTCCAAATGGACTGGGAGATCTGTTAAAAATTTGAGATGTATCTCCTTTCCTCCATCTCAACAAATGTAATTCCCATTGTCTACACATCTGGAGCGAGATTCTGATTTCACACTGTATTTAGAATACCGCCGTGTAAAGCTCAGAATCTAACCCCAACCCAAACTTTCACTGGTGAATTTTCAGGGCAAACAAGTCACTTCCTCCTCTGCTCATTGACAAATCAACAGCTTCACATTTAGAGATAACCACATCATTTTGTAGAACAGCTTAAATCATGTGCTTGTGGTAGGATAATGGAATAGAAAAGCTATCCATCAAAATATCCTGAACAAATCATGAAGATTTCCTCTCTTTCTGAATAGAAATACAGTGAAGCAGTGACAACTGCTCTGTTCTGTGTTACTGCAAGATAACACGGTCACATTCTATGGGCTCTGAATGAATTTCTATTGTTGATATGGTACATTAATGAGCATATCAAATAATAGAGATGGGAAATGTATTGCATATCCCCATTTTAAAAGAATTAAGTGTTTTCAGCTTGGACAATAAAGCAAATGGATATTGAGAACATAAATTATCTTATTATGCCAGAATGTCCAGTACTAGCGATATGGAAAGATATTACACTCTGGCTAATGCAGCTTAGTATGAGCTGTTACTTGCAGTCGGTAAATGTTTCTAGTGCAAGAATATTGATAAGTCTAGAAACTGGATAATGGCATCTGCTAGGACTTGTGTTCAACACCACCGGACTAGCTGAACCTCAGAAACTGGGGATAGTTACAGAACGTGTAAAAATGTTGCAGTCAGAGTGTTCAGAAAAATAATAAGTCAGGCTGCAGAAAAGCTAAAGTCATAACCAGCAAAACACTAAAGAGACAAAAAGTGAAATTGATTCGTCAAAGAAAGGACTGCTTCATAAAAAAATCTTAAAACACTGTTAGGGATAAACTGCGCTTGATTTCCCAAGATAACTATCAATTTGTCAGAAAGTCAGAGATATGAAAGAGTAACTTTCATCACGTTTATTGCAGTTGTGTTTTAGAAAACTGCACTGGTGTGTAGGATGCATTCATCTCATAGAAAAATCTTCAATCCCACAGTGAAAGACAATATAGAAAATCCTTCTTAATCAGCTCTATTCATCTATTTCTCATCCACCTACACCTCTACTAGATGGCTGCATAGCAACACATATTTAACTCAATTTCTCTTTAAAACATGAACATTTCCAGCTACAATAAAATCTCTGAATTGTGCCTCTTTTTCCCAGATCTACGCTTCCTTCCCAGCCCACTTCTAAAACTCTGCCCCCAGTATGTTCATCCTCACGCCGGCACATAGCATAGCCAAAAAAATAATCTAATTTTTTTGGTCATGCTGAGTTAAGAATTATTGGAGGAACTTGAGGCAAAGTGGCATTTCCCTGTCCCTCCAACTGCAGAGAAGCCCATAGTATGGCCTAGATTTTCTCTTGGACAGACCAATGTCTGCTCCATACAAGAGAAGGAAGAGTGGAACAGAAGGGAGTCAGTTAAATGTCTGATTCTCTTGGACAACTTGCACTGAGGCAAACCCAAAGCATGGGTTAGAGCTGTTCTTAGCGTCACCTATTGGCTACTGTCCCATGTGTCAGAGCACGGTCTTTAGCTAGATAAAAACTGAGAAGGAAAAAACGGTCAAATACTATTCTGAGGAAGCAATATGGTCTTCTGGGCCCTGGAGTCTAGAGACATGGGCTCTATTCCCAGCTCCTTCAGCAACTTGCTGCCTGACCTGGTGCAAGTCACTTTGCCAGTTGTTTCCCTTCTCACCTTGTGTCTGGCCTGCCTACTTAGATTTCAAGCACTTCAGGACAGGAACTGTCTGTTTCTGTGTGTTTGTACAGCCCCTAGTACAATGAAGCCCCAGTCTCAGGTGGGGGCATTCTAATAATAATGGTTACTAATATTACCATGGAAGAACAGTAGACAGATTCGTCCTTCCTTTGCACCCTGAGCAGGAGTAGCAGCAAGACAAGACACTGTGCTAGAGTGACTAGACAGCAAGTGTCAAAAATCGGGACGGGGGTGAGAGGTAATAGGAGCCTATATTAGAAAAAGCTCCCAAAATCGGGACTGTCCCTATAAAATAGGGACAACTGGTCACCCTACACTCTACCCAATCCTAATATGGAATATGGGCCTAAAAAATGGATGCCAATAAAATTGAGCAAGGAACAGCACGAGATAAGCCTAATGGTCGTGTCATGGAAACACTGCTACATTGTATGCTGAATGCACAGCACAGTTTGCTAAGACTACTTTGCAAATGGAATGATTTTCATATCCCTATCATTGGATCACAAGTAAAGTAAGTGACGATGCCACTAGAGGCAACTGGGGAACTCGAAGAATAGGAAGTGTTTATTACTGCTCTGTGAGTTGCTAAGCTATTGTTTCAGTGATAATAAGCAACGTGTTTTCCCTCGTTAACTGGTTGGAAATTAGGTTTCTTGGTACTGTTAATATAGAAGTCTTGATCTAATGCTGCAACTCTTCCACCCTTCTTGGTGGCGTTTATGTATTAAGCTTCCTTTTATTAAGTCTCTTATTGAAATATATTGTACCAAGCACAGGCTCCCTTTAATAAATTATGTAGGTTTCCTAGTGATATTTACTGCATTTCCCAGCTCAGAAACATCTTTTGAACCTTATTAGCATAGCATGGACTGTATGAGGGGGTTAGTATCCAATTAATCTGCATGTCTCTTTCCCCCTCCCTTTCAGGATAGGAGCTTTGACTCACCATACATTATATTTCACCCCCGCGGCCCCCCCCCCATTCACTAGTAACTAGCATGTCCAAATGCCTAGGAATAGTATCTGAACATTCTCATCACCAAGGAGAGCAAATAGGGGAACTGAATGAGATTCTAGGCAGTACATTTATCATTATCGGCTGCCCTACATGCTCAGTGTGAAGAGGAAATTAGATAATAATTCTCCCATGGTGTCCTATGAGAGAGCAGCAGCCAGTTGCACTGTGATGTTTTGTCCATAGCTGCCCTTCCATTACTGCTGTGCAGGAAAAACATCACCTCATATGCACTGCTCTCAAGTGACTGCACACGCACAATATTCACTAGGGAGAGCTTTCGTTCCTAGCCCCCTCGGTTCATATACCCATATATCTAAACTTCTGAATTACAGGGTAGGAGGAAAACAAACCAGATTTGGATTTTGTATAACTTCCCCATTTAAAAGGCTAACTCCTTCCTAAAATGGCTAAGGTTTTTTATAGATATGGCTGATATTTTTTTCCTGACTTGCCTTTCTTGTAATCTGCAAAGTATTTGAGGTCAGATTAGACAGTTGACATTTTAGGTCAATTTAGACTACTATAAGTAGTCCTTGTGTGCAGATTTATCTTATAGGCCTGAAGTACCTAAGAGGCCATAGGTAACACTAAGATAGGTACCTGTAGGCCATAGGTACTACTAAGATCATCTTCCACTAGTAAGTATTTCTTAAAGTCTCTAAATATTTGTTTATACAATAGCCTCAGTGGCTCTGTAGGAACTATTACAGTCTAGGAGATAAATAGTATGCAATTTTTTAAAAAATCCCTAATTGATACTTATGTAAGCCGCCAGTATGGCCCCACCAGGAAAGGTTCCCTCTCTTGAGTCGACATATGCATTTTTAAAATTACCAGCATTCTCTTTTTCTCATAAACCATTTTCTTAAAAATAAATAAAAAAATTAAGACGCCAAGAAGATTTGCACCAAAAAGATGCTTTAAAAATCCCTTGATGGGGCACATGGCAACAGATGCCAGACTCCGACTCCCAATTGCTGGATATTTAACAGTACATTGCAAAATACTATACTATATATACTATATATGTACATAATACTATACTATATATACTATATATATACATTGCAAAATACTATATACAGGGTATGCTGTAATTTATTATAGGAGGGATCACTGCAACATTTGTTGCTTTGTGTTCCCTCATCTTGAAGATCAACAACATTTCATTTATGGTGACCAGTTGTAATAGCCTGAATGTGCAGCTCTTGGGGAGCATGCCAATGCACTGTGGACGAGGTTGTGGCGTTGAGTCATTGCACCAAGTAGATCATGCAGAGCTGATCTGCCCCAGGAAGATCTCTGGGGGAGATTGTGCAGAGGACTAACACAAGGGGAGAGTGTAGGCTGCACCGTCTTTCCCACAGTGCACGCAGGCTGCTCCCTGAGCCAGTACAGAACGGAAACAACTCATGGTCCTAACAATACATCTATACCACAAATTGAGATGGGATTGTAGCATGGGCGCACAGACTCTTAGTAGCATTATTCTAGTTAGGGCGAGCAGTAACAGCAGTGGAGACGCAATGGCATAGACCTTGGTGTGGGATAGCAACCCAGGATCCATGGCAGGCTTGTGTGAAGTAGCTAGCACATATTGAAACCCTTGCTGCTGTGTGAACACAGCTTCTGTTACCTGCACTATCTAGTTCAAACCTAGCACACATACTCCTACAGTCACACTTAAGGTATGTCTACACCACAAAGTAAAGGATGTTGAGGGACGTTGAGCTATTTGAGAAGAGCAAAGAGGGAAGTGTACATGTTTGAGGGAAGAAGGAAGGCTCTTTGAATCCTCCTTCACTATTCTCCTGGAGATCTGTGTAAGGACCACAGTCTGGTCTTTCGCTAGATGTTGAAAGGATGTCACTTTTGGTGGCTTGTTTTAAATTATCCATTAAGGATAAAATCCTGGCCTCATTCACATCAAAGGCAAAACTCCCAGTGACTTTAGTGTAAAGATGCCACCCTCTGTCTGATAAAGCCATCTGGGACCCCCTACATTAATCTAGAGTCTTCACCGCAGCTTTAAAGAGAACTGAAGTAGAAAATTACCCATAACTACCCGACCTTTTCCCTCTCCACTTTCCTCTCAGAGAGGGTAATGATATTAGTGGATACTCGTGCAAGGGATGGAGTGAAGGCTTCATCACATCACAGGTTTAAAAGCACTAGCAAAGAAGATTCCTCCTCTGGTAAGGAGTGGGACTAGCTGTCGTAACAGTCGTTTTAATCTCTAACTGATGTGATTCTAAGTCTCAATGATCCCGCACTAATAACTAATGAGACAGCATCTAACTGTTTAGTAGAAAGAGTAAACTATATTCTTTTTATACCTTCTTTACGTTGGCACTTATTACTCAACAGTTACTTGCTTTGAACTGGCTTTGCCAGATATTCGCCCAGTGAAATTAAGTCCTTGTTCTTTAAACAAACTATTCCCAATTGTACCATGCTATACCACAGAATTACCATACATATTATAGTGCACATCCACTGCACCTTTCAGTACCACTAAAAAAATATCATTGATATTAAACAAACACACAAAACTCTTAACTCTTACATATGGCCCATGTTTCAGTAAGGGATTTTTTTCTGGTTTTACAGTTTTTTCCTGCTGTGCTGATCTTAAAACTGTCCATGACTCAAAACAAAAGACACATTAATAGATGAATTTGACTACAGGATTACAGTATTCTTCTTACATGCACCCTATTTTTAAAAAGATCTTTGCCGCCGCTTTTGATATTAGGGGAGGCCTCTGTATTTTGTTTCTGATCCGGTGAAGAGAAAATTATGGATAAGTTTGAGAAACTATGAACTTTGTAATTAAGTTAACCACCTAGAAATTCATGAGCTCAGTCATGTTAATCTCTCTTAATTGAGTTTTCTCATTAATTGGTTCTAAAATGACTGCTATTATCAGCAGGCTCAATTTTACTGGAACTGTGCAATTTTGATATTTGCGTGTCAAGCCATTATGTTCTCCTGATTTATTGTGGATTTATTGGTGGCGACAATGTTTTCTGGTAACATGGGGCTGTCAAAGTTTATATATATCTAAAATCTAGCTCTGGAAAGGGAGCAGAACTCAGAGAGAATTCTCTCCAATAGCCCCTTTGGGCTGCCATTGTGTTATCTTATGGTGTGTCATGAGCCCCTTCATGTGAGCTCTCTCCTACTGGGATTTCTCTATCTTACTGTAATACTTTTTGTAGCATTGTGTTCTATGGAACGCTTGACACTACTTTTTCAGGCATGGTCAAAAGTTGTAATAAAAAAAAAATATATCATTTAAGATGAAATCCAAATCCACCTACCCTACCCTACTGACAAAAAGCAAGAGAGATTAAAAGTGACTTTTTAGCTAGCACACTGCTACCTTGAAACTGGAACAGATAGTGTGCTGACAATGGGGGATTTCTGATTATTCATTGGGACTGTTTGTAGGTGTCAATGGTTATAGGGCTCTAGTTTGGTATTGGGAGAGCCAAAACCTTTTTAAAAAAAATCTGTGACTTGGGCACATCTGCATACATCCAAGGCTGAATCTGGAAGATAATGGGAGCTTTGCCATTACCTTAATTGGACCCAAGACTTCACCCCCAGCCTTCCAAGCAGAAGGAACCCTTCCAAAAACAAGGAGGGAGACCATCTCCAGGAGTGAATGCCTGGATCTACTGAAGTCAATGGGAGCTATTACACAGGTTTTTCACCAGAGATATTGGGCCTGATGCTGATCTCTTGCTTGTACCAATTTTACAGTGGTTTAATTCCATTGCCTTCCATCTGGAAATAATCCTGACTGGCCATGTTTGATCAGATTCAGGACTACTGGGTCACATTTGACTGCCATTTACAATGATTTCAACAGACTTGTGCCCACTATCATCAGGGCTGTATATCTATGAATTAAACATAATTTCAAGATATAAAATTAAATATATATTTAATTTGGTGATTTTGTCATCATGCTTTGCCTGAGGGAAATATGTGCTAAAACCTCTTCGATTAAATGACACTTGCTCATATTTATATATAACCAGTCCGCGTAACACTACTGGATTTCAGAAAGAAAAAAGACCCCAGTTAAACAAGAACTATTTGGGGAAGTGGCAGAAGAGTTCTTGATCTAACCCCTGGCATGCAATCAGTTGCTGAATGACTCGGCTCACTGACCTATGGCTCTGCAAGCAGACCTTGGGTTACATGGACTTGCCTGGTATTCGTCCTCCATAAGTGCTTGTGAAGCATCACTGATTCCACCATTTAATTTTTGCTACGTTATTTCCAGGGAGGGCAGTAGACTTTGTATGCGCAAAGTAGGAATGCTTATCCTTAATTCCCCTCTTGGTGGACTCTGTACTGCACAGCAGTTTTCCTTGGAGGCCCTGAATCATTCTGTTTACCCTATGCTGTACCTTCTGCATCTCTGTAATACCACATTTATGTGTTAAGGTTAACGGAGATCAGAAGATGATACCCTGTGGCTTTATTTGTCCCATATAGTATCCCTTTGACCTTGTGTTTAATACCTGTATTCATGGAGCCCAGATTTCTGTTCAATTATTTCTATTTATTGCAATGGAATCCTCAGCATCAAAAGTCCAAGTTTGCGAATTTTGGGGGGGAGCAGCGAAGTCAGTAAAAGAAAAATGTCACACACACACACACAGTCAAGCTGGTCTGATCCCATTGTTCAGTCTATGAAGTTTGTCATTTGCCATCACAATGTATAGATATAGTCTGTTAAAAGACCCCTTTCATGTCCTGATCCTGGATAAGCCTTGCACTGACTACTGCTTTACTTTCGTTAGGCAGAATCACTGCTGCCTGTCAGGTTAATTCACGTACGGGACCCGGGGTTTTGCTTCTTATCCGAATTTGCCACTGTCATGGTATCTGGAGTAGCTCACAACTGTGAGTGCTGACCTCAAGGCAGACACCCCAAGATGATGGTGTATTCTATAATTAGACTTCACCAAGTCAGTAACAAATGTGAACTCCTGGATCATGAAACCAGTCTCAGACAGTCCCCTTAGTCCTGGGCTATGCTGCGGGGGTGAGGGTCAAACTAAGATACGCAACTTCAGCTATGCTATTGGTGTAGCTGAAGTCGAAGTATCTTAGTTTGACTTACCTGGCTGTCCTCATGGAGGCGAGTCGACCATGGCAGCTCCCCCGGCGACTCCGCTGAGGTGGAGCACAGGCATCGATTAGGGGATCGACTATTCGTGTCTAGACAAGACGTGATAAATCAATCCTCGATACATCGAACACGACCTGCTGATCCGGCAGATAGTATAGACATACCCTTAGACTCTCCAGTCTATCTTGTCACCCAGACAAACTGGACTTTGTGATAATAGGCCCTTTCTGCTTAAAGGAAGTAAGCCATATGTCCAGTATCAGAAGGAATCTAAGTGAAAGATTAATTTTTCTTCAGTCTGAAGTGACTTTGTTTTCAGATGTAACCTAAGCACTTGTCTACACTGTGTGTTGGTGTGCACCAGGTAGAGTGTAATTTCTTGTGTGCAGCAGCGTGTTGCTCAATAACTGTCATGTACACCTTGCTGGCATGTACTAAAAGTTCTCTGGTACACATGGATGTATTCCCATAGTACTGTGTCAGTGCACATGAGGGAGCTTTTAATGCTTGCCTTCAGTCCCCATGGAGAGTTAGCATGTGACACACTGGTGCACACTAGAATTTATACCATAGTACACTACTAGTGTAGACAACCCCTAATTATAGTAAAGAAAACAAAATAAATCAAAAAAAAAGTTGAAATCTCAATGAAATTTCACCAAAGCTTTAGATTTTCTATGTATAAATTGTTTAATCATGCAGATCCTGGTATGCTAGAGACACTAATACTGAACACTAACCAATTCCCCTCAGCCATGTAATTATCAATTTGCAAAAACAAAATTTAAAATAGCAGCTTTTTATAGTGATTTGTGACAAAGAACAAATGTGAAAGTTTGGAAATTTCCCAGAGACAGGAAAACAGTTTCCAGGCCATTTCTAATTTGGTTCTCCTCTACAGATTTATCATACCCCTAGTGGTAAGAGGCTTATGCCCGGGTCACAGAAAGAGAACCCACACTCAAATGGCATGTGCCTTTTGGCAAAAGATAATCATGACAGTGTGCTGGTTTTCAGTACCAACAGGTTCAAAGTAGTTGCAAATATATCACTCTCCCACTCTCTACTCTGAAATGATCCCCCAACTGTTAGAGAGAATGTTATGCAGAATAGAATGATAAAGAAATGCCCTGTTAGAAAAAGTTATGAGCTAAAAACTTTAATTTGTTTTTTATTTCCATGGAGAAAGCTGGCAGATTGAGAAATGCTTCTGATACTCAGTACAGATCCACTGAACATTCTCTTCACAATTCATTCCTGGGATAATGCACATAAGCAGTAGGTAAGATAGTATAAATTGAAGAGATCAAATGTCACTGAGCTGTATACTCAACAAGACAACATCAAAAATAGCAATACCAGGCATCAGACCCAACACCTAAATCACTCAGATGGAAGCTAGACCATCGAGTGGCAGTATTCTCCTCCTTTTGATTATTGTTGTTTATGTTCAGTATTAGTGTCTCTTAGCATACCATGAGCTGCATGATTAAACACTTAATCTATAGACAGAAAATCTACGGCTTTGGTGAAATAGAACTCAGCACTTTAAAGAAGAGTAATAAAGAACAAAACACCATTTTGGGGCATCTATGGACAGCATATTGCAGTACATTGCTAGGCTAGATATTTTCAACTTCATTAATTGCATCGAACGGCCTTCAAGGTTTAATTGGCATGTTGTAATAAATGCTTAGATTCTTCACTAAAGCAGCCATTATTTGAAATGTCAGATCTTCCTGCTCTTTAAGCACAGACACTTCTAAGTAACAAGGGAGAAAAAATGCCTTTAAAAAGTACATTTTCTTTAAAACTGTTACAGAGGATTTGTAGAGGATTTGTTCATCTGCTAGAACTTTGACTCAATTTTATTATAATATTTTATTACTATTATAGTTTAGTAAATCACTGACTTCAAGCCTCCTTTTCTAATGGTGACAAATTGTCTGATACTTTTATTGCCTACAACAATAGTGTTACAACAAATGTCAAGTGCCAGAGACTCCAGCATTTTGCACATATTAATAGTCACACAGTATTTAATTAATAGCTCCTCAGTTTAACTAATGTAGATCAGTCACTGGAACTTATATAGTTTTTTTAAAAAACCCAACAAGCTATGGGAGTATAATACAGGACAAAAACACCAACTGGATGGCCTGACAGCTGTGCCCACACAGACTAGTGCAAAAAAGACTTTTTCTAGGGATTAGAACACTGGACAGGAAGTCAAGACTCCTGGATTCTGCTTGCTTCCGTCACAGACTCACAGGTTAGGTGACTTGCCCAAGGTTGCACAATCTATGCCTCGAACCCAAGATTTTCTTCAACTTTTTGATTCACCAAACATTTTTTTAATTAATTGTTTTCATGGGAACTGAAACTATTTTCTCCCTTTCTGATTTTTCAGCACTGCCGGCAAACCAAAAATAATCATCAGCTGTTATTCACACTGCCCTAGCCTTCTGAAAAGTCCTCAGTGATTTTCAATGAAAGGTAGTACTTCAAATGTAAACCTTTGTTTTTTTATTCAGAGGCCCAAACACAGGACTCACCCATAAAGGCATGGAGGGCCTGTCTAATGAACCAGTGCTCTTTTACTGTGTAATGGCAGGTAGACTGAATTAGAGGCTGGCACAGAAGTCCTGACCTTGCTTTACGGCATAGAACTCTACCTCATGGGAGACCCGTGAGGAGCAATGAACCATGATCGACTGGGGCGGGAGGGGTGATGAGTATCAGTGAGGGAACAAACAGGGAATTTGCTGCTGCAAAGGCTCCCTCGTTCCCCCATCCGTTGAGATCCTCAGACTTACTACCAGTGGTGGACTGTCTATGTATGCCACACATGCACTACATGGTTCAGCTGGCAGCCCAGACGCTGGATCTGGCACACAGGACTATTGAGCCCAGCCCAGGAATGTGCATTGCAAAACAAAATGGTATCTCTCTGCACACCGTGACCTCGCCCACACTGGATATATGAGGTCATCCCACATGAAGGACATCATTTGTCAAACCACACTAAAAAGATCGGCCCACATAAGGCCTGTAAGTGTAGAATTGAATCATCCATGCTAGAACAAAGCTACCACTATGAACTCTTCATCAGGATAGTAAACTGAGGGCAAAATATGGGCACCAAAACGTGGCTGAATGTTTTACTAACACTATAACATCATGCCACTGCTTGCTAAATACCTGTCGTCCATCTTGAGGCAGAGTTCATTCTGCTCATGCTTACACCAGTGCATATCAAGAATAACTCCACTGAAGTCAAGTGGAAAGAGTTGTGAGACCAGAACTGGCCCCCAAGTGATACTTCAGTGCAAAGTCACGGTTAACAAAAAAAAGCAACACAATGTCCGAGCTCATTGCATGCATTTAAAATTAGAAATGAATCCAACTTAAATCCCATTATCACCGTTCAGGGTTTGTAAGCAAATTCCACACAACAATAATGGGAAATCCAGAATCTAATAATCCTGAATTCGAGAGTCCAAATCCAGTCTTTAGCCCAAACTCTTCCAGATTCTGAGGGGACGTAGATTCGGCCTACCTAGCTGTGAGCATGGATTTGTATCTGTGATATAGTGCAGGCTTACAGTATCACTGGTGATTCAGAATAAATGATTTTTTTTAAAAAAATCAGTGTTTACGTATTCCTTTTTTCAGTATCCTGGTTTATAGCTTTGTCTTGCCAAAAAACAAAATCCCACAGATTTTGATTTCATCATTGCATTACTCCAATATTTTAATGTAACTTTGATTGATTTCAGTGCAATGAATCCAATACATTACCTACAGTTTTTGTAGTTTACTGTACATGGGCCATTCTTAGGATATCCTCAGAACATAGAGTAAAGGGTGTAAATGACCTTAGTTGAGTTGAGTTGATCTAGTTGGAAAAAATAACGCAAGAACATATTGGCATGGGAATCTTCTCATTCAATCTGGCATCAAACAGGATTAACTCGGAGGAAGCCAAAGAGATTACATGAAGGTAAATGAGAGCAAAATTGAGACCACTGGGCCAAACTCATTCCTGGTAGAAGACATCGCTAAATTACACAAAGTATGAGCTTGGTTTGTTACACATGGTATAGTTTTGCTCTATGGCTGCAATTGCAAAGGTAAATCCTATATTTTCTCTCAAGGAAGTGAAACACGAAACTTCAGTACCGTTAATAGTTTAGCTAGAAATACAGTGCATGATCCCATTATAAATTAATGTTTATAATTCAATGAAGCAGGTGTTCTGTTCTGTTCTCTGGAGACCACTGTACAAATCCCATCTTCTCCTGATATTTACTGACACCAGCTTACTTCAGAAAGGGCAATCTTTTGCCTGTCAGTAATAACAATAGCAAAGACTATGGTTTACCATTCCATATTCAGTGAGAATGGGGCAGAGTCACACAGTTTGAATGCGAACGGAGGATGTGGGCTAAGCCAAGCCAAACTAATGTGAACTGTCCTTTCCGAGCATAAAAAATTTAGCAACGCTGCCGTTTAAACTGCCGTTTTGTTAACCTTTATCAGCTGCCATGAAAACAGGACATGATGGGATTTTTGAACTTTGCTATCAGCAGCTAAAGGGTAATGCTTGTAGTGACTAGTGTTTGCAAAATTATACTTTTCATACCCCAAAATTTTATTAAATTCATCCTCAACTGATTACAAAGTGGCATGGGGAGAGAAAGAGAGAGCATGGCCTAGGAACACAGGGCAGAGTCAGGAGTTAATACTGGCTCTCCACCCTGTTCTCCAAATGGAACCAGGATAAAATTTTTCAGCCAAAACTTTTTTCAAGCAAGCAAGGCAAATAAATAAATAAATAAATAAAATACCCCACAAACAACTCCCCTCCCCTCAAAATGTTTTGCAAATTCATGCTGTTTTTTTCCTGGGTTGTTTGTTTTGGAGGGGGAAAAAACCAACAAGTAATTCTGGAAAAAAAATCTAAACATTTAATTTTGCCATTTTCAAAACAACATTTTGACTTTTCAGTTTTTAAAACAACTTTGTGTCAAAGTTTCCTTTAGTTTTATTTTTTTTAAGTGTTTACAAAATGGTTGAAATTGAAGTAAAATGTTTGAGTTTTGCCACAACAGTGTTTTGTTTCACCCAGGACACTTTTTTTTTTTTAACTTTAATATTTCCAGCAAACTGAAAAATCCATTATTTGCACAGCTCCACTCCTGACACTAAATCAAGGGTGTCAAACTCTGGCAGTGGAAAAAACTCAACCCCTGTTTAAATTACAGTGAGTAGAGCAGGATATACATGTCACACTTCTTACTCCACCAGTGATATCAAAAGGAGGTTTGCACAAAGAACAAGGGTAGAATATGGCCTGGATGCAGTAATACATCTTTTAGTTTTCATGCACATGAACTGGGAGGAGTGTAGCCAGGACAAAGCTGTTCTCTGGTGACTCCATGCCCCTGCAAAGCCCCATGAGGCTACTGAAACAGGGGTGCAAGTTAAAGCAGACCTCAGAGTGACCCTAGCCTGCAGCAGGTCCATAGTAGCCCCTGTACCCCTAAATGGAGGAGGCAGAAGCATCAGTGGTAGGGTCAGTGGCGCCCTCTGCCTTAAGATAAACTGATAAATCAGAGACAACAGGATATTACGGAGTGTCCCTGTAGGCTGGGCTAAACATCTGTCAAGTGCAATCCATCACAGATAAATTCCCCCCAAAATCTCCACCTCCCATTCTGTCTACGGAAGCTCCTCTCTGCAGGTTGAGGGGTTCCTGGCAGGAAGTTACCCTGTCTCTCCTAAGGAGACGAAGTGGGTATTAGCCCACGAAAGCTCATGCTCTGAAAAAATTTCAGTTAGTCTTTAAGGTGCCACAGGACTCTTTGTCACTTCTGCAATTCCAGACTAACACGGCTACCCCTCTGATTCTTCTCGTAAGGAGTAGTTACCATAATTGATCCCAGAGAAGCTGGGGAGCAAGGGGCGTTGGAAGCTAGACTAAGCTGAGAAGCAGAGAGGTCAGGAGAAAGCTGACTCGTGGGATGTGGAAAAGAAACAGAATGTAACATTGACTGAGCAGTTTGTTAGAACTCAGCTTGGGCAGCAGGGAGATAAAAGGTCCAGGAGCCGTGAGAGGCCTCTGTGGTTCGGCAATACAGGAGACTAAATAAACAGCAATTAAGAGGGCAGTAAAGGAGCCAGCCAGCCACTGAAAGCAACCCCAATTGCCTTTCACTGTTTGTGGGAGAGGGCACAAGAAAAGATAACCCCTGAGCAATATTTGATTGTGGAGTGAATAAAAAGCTCAGGATGATTTCCCAAAATGCATAGCATTTAATGTCCTTTGGTTCCTCTGAGGAAGAATACCAGCCAGCCAGATGGATTCAGCACACAAGTGCCAGACCATTTGCACCATCTGCTGTACGGGGGTTGGTAAAGGAAAAGAGAACATAGCCTCTCGGGGTTGAAATGCCACTTGGAAAGTGATGGTTTCACTGGGAAAATAGCCCAGAAAAAGAAGCCAAGGAACTACCTGGCTGAAATGTGAGAAAGGGAAGATGCAGGAAAAGTCAGAGCTAGTATATCAAAAGCTTAGGAGAAGGGGACTAGTTCCTTTTCCAGTGAGCCCCAGTGTTGTTGTATAAGGAAGAAAGATGTGTGCAGTCTGAGTGTCAGGGACTAGTCCAGAGCAGTGACACCAAAGGAAACAGCTATGATCATAAAACCACTGAATAAGTAAATACAGAACAACTAATTCCTAGACCCTTCAGCTAAAAGCAGACATCACCGTTTAGTGAGGTTTCCAGCAGACATGTGATCAAAAACATGGCAGCTGCTGATTCACATTACCGTGTTCTGTTTAGTAAGTTTCTCTTAAAGAGCGATATTAAAAATCCAGGCACAAAGCATAAATCCAGACACTCATTTGCAATGTAGAGTCATGCCAATGTACAGTAGATTGAACTGTAAAATCGAACAGGGCCCAATTTTGCAAGTCCCCAGTCTGTGGATCTCTCACTGCAGTCATCGGGAATTGCATACGCTCATGGCTTGCAAGATCAGATCCATATAAAAGGGACAGACTTTCTTATTTATATTAAGTATCTACTGGATGTACTTGTTCCTTGAGCAGGATGGGTCCTTCCTGATGGAGTGAATGCCAGTGAACAAGAAAGTAACTTCCCACATTCTGTTGCAAAACAAAGAGCTGGGGTTTCCTAGACCAGCCACACTGCACTCAACACAGAAGCCAGGTTGGGAAGTAAAGTTGGCTCTAAGCTACCTTTGTACTCCCTTTCTCCTTAGTCTGATGGTTAAGAAAGAAAATATTCTGTATCATCAACAGTACAGTTTATCTTCAATAAAAATGTAGCTAATGTGTTTGTCACTGAAAGACTAGTTGCCATTTAACGAAGGCCTCCATTCAGAAAAACACATCCCTGTGACAGTTTAAAAACACAGTGGTCCCTTGAATAAGGACTAGGATTGAGATCAGGGGCAGATCTTCAGCTGATGTAAACTGTCACAGCTCCATTCAAGTCAATAGCATCTGTCCCCTGCATCCTATCCCCAGCTCTGTCATGGATTTATGGTATTATCTTAAGCAGATAACTTATTTCCTCAGTTCCTCATATTCCCTATCTCTAAAACAGAGATGATGATTTTAAAGCACATTTGGGAAATGCTTTGAGATCTACAGATGAGATGTGCAAAGTGCTAGGCATTATCATTAAACTACTGATTCTCTCTAGAGAGTTAAGTACATTTGTGCTTGTGACAGGCATTTCTAGTAGTTCCATACAAGAGAGTGGTTCAAAAGAAAACTGCACGTAATACAGAAAAAATGGCCAATTAAGATTTAGACACATCTGGCAAGAAATTAGGTACCATCAATGGTCAAAAAAAAATAAGCACATTAATCTATCCTGTTCACTAAAGGGAACCGAACAACATGGCAGATTCTGTGCAGAATTTATCTTCAGTACCATTCTTCCTCTATTTGTATCGTTCTGCATAAATACAAGATAAAGAATACCTTGTAGTAAAGACATGGATAGAATTTGACCATGTTACCCTACTGCATTATCATTTCACATCCTGTTTAGATTACAGTTATTTTAAAGTCACATCATTGTCACATTATAAGTGCACGGCACAGTTCATGTGCTGTGTGAACATTTATTTTCTGGGCTGTGCTCCTTTCTGCTGGGTAATTGATAGGTTATGTTTTTCACTTCTTAATGTATCTGAAAAAAGAAACATTTGTTGAGTGCCTCCTTGGATAGTCAGAGAAAATTGTCTCAGAAGAAAGGGGTAAACAATTATAATATTGTATTAAATGGATGGCCACTGAACTCCCTTTTTACACATCACTGTGGTACACTCAAAAGACGACAAGAACAGAGAAACAGTCCAACGTGTTTGTTGTTTAAGCAGCGATAGATATGTGATAGATGCCTGAAATATGTTCAAAAGGCAGACTGCCTCCATGAATATCAATGTGTTCTGTGTAAGAGTCTATATTTTACCATAGCAGAGATGGTCAGTGCTTTAATATCCCTTGCAAAACATGCCTCTCTTGTTTCTTGACTATTTATTTGTACTTAATCATACTGATTAATACAGATGGCAGAAATGTATATGCATTTCCTTGTCCTCATTTTCTCACTTATATGTCTTTCCTTTTTAATTTATACATATATTCACATATATATAAAATGCAGATATGGATGTAAATCCATAATTGCTCTTTTGTATTTATCTGTACATACCATATACTAAATGTAGAAAATAATGTATTCATTTTTTCCAAGTTGTTAAGAGGTCACCATAGAGTAAAGCCTACAGCTTGTATTTAGACTAAATCACCAAAGCGGCTCTTTCTGGTCTTAAAGTCTCTGAATATTTTTGTTATAGCTGCATCATAATTGGACACAGCAAGCGTGTATACACATTTGCTCAGTTTTGATGCCCATATACTCTCTATCTACCAATAAGAAAGGAAATCTGTCCTGGCACAGGCATCTTGCTATCACTTTCCAAAGACTGAGCCATAGTTATTTACTGTACATCAGCCCAAATGCAGTCAGTCATGTATAGATCTATGCCATTACGGCATTTCTCTCTGCATGCCCTCCTTTACCCCAATTCAGTCACTCACATTTTGCGATGACTGGATATTAGATTGTTTTGATGCAGCTTCGACTAGCACTCAGTAGAGAGCACCATATCAATCAGTGCTTTTATCGGTATTACTGTCTTATGGATGGCTTTACTTCTAAAGTAGTACTTCACATTTTCACTCTTTCCTTCACTAGCTCTGTTTTTACAGCCGACACCACATTATTTTTGTGAGAATGCAGAACCTCCTTCGGGAAGAGAGAAAGAGAAAGCAACATAACAGGAACTCAAAGTGGAAGGGTGGGAGGCTCTGTCTGCAGCAAGCAAAGAGGCAAAATGCCTCCCTAGCACTGCAAGCTCGTTTCCCCGCCCCCCGTCCAGATATAAGGGATCAAGTACAAGGCGAGCTATCTGTGAAAGCCTCCTATAGAACAGTACAAATGAACTAGGAAGCCCCATTTTGGCCAGGCAATCAGACAGCAGGCAGCTCGTAAGGAAACAGAACCCAATCACCACCTTTCTGAGGTTGGAAATTGGGTGAAACACAGTCTGAGGAGGTCAGGCCTGGTCATGTTAATTTTAAGCCAATGGTGAGACACGCAGCAGAATGTCAGAGACACAGGCTGAAATGACTTTTGTGAGACATAGGCATAAAGATGGTATTTGAGGACTTGAGATCACCTAGAGAAAAGGGTGAGAAGTAGAAAAAAGAGACTGGGCAGCAGTGCAGTCTTCTGGAACCTTAAGAGAAAGTGGGAGAAGGATGGAGGAAACCCCATTAAATGAAAGTCTGAAGGAACCATCAGAGATGACAGGCATGTGAAAGGCCAAAGGACGCTAGGCACCTGAGGAGAGAAATACGTTCAGAAGTGTCAAAAACAGCAGAGAGGTCAAGGAGAACATAAAGGTAACAGCCTACAGGAAGAATGATAAATTCAGTAATATTTCTGAGGCATTTGCATGAAATGGGAAAATTTAAATACAGAGATACCCTGCCCAAAGTCTCTGATTTTGCATTTCAACATTAGGAAATTAATTCTGTAGTCAAAAACTTATAAAATGTGAGATTCTAAGTTATATTTTTTAGATGGAGTTAAAATTGTAAATCAAGAGAACCTGTCTGTTTTTAAACTGTGGATTGCAAACTCTTAGCTAACGTAGTAGCATTTGGGCAGAAATCTACACACACACACAGAGAATTTACGGGTTTCGGTCAAATTAAGTTTGTGCAGCGAAGGTAGCTGCCAGACAACACGGGGAGACAATTTCATGCATATGTAGCACATCGTCATAGAAAACTGCTCCGATAAGGAGAGAGACAGAGTGAGTAGAATAGAGTGAATGTTTCCATTTGCTACTATACTCTTAGCAAGCTTGTTCTGGCATTAGATATCAGTCTAAAAATATTAGCGCCTGGTCTAGGGCTGTAGGTCATTCAGGCCTGATTCTCTGCTGTGGCTAAGATCCCTTTGACACAGCCAACAAGGGCCATCTAAGCAACAGTTACAGCTCCCTGATTCCCTCTTGGCCCCAGCCCTGAGTTCTCTAACCACGGCCACTGGTAACAGTCCCCAAAGGATCATCCACAATCTGCAAATATCCAGAGATTAGTAACTTTCCTCTACACTCCATCTGTGTGTGTAAATCAAAGAAAAGGGCCATACGAGGGATGGGCAAGAGGTTCAGGAAATGAGGGTCAAGATGAAAATCTGCTCAAATATTGAACTAGACTGCAGTCTCGACCAGTTTAGATTAATTCTTCCTTCAGACTCTCATGGATCTTCTTTAGATAACATAAAAGCTCAGGGTGAGATCCTGGCCCCATCAAAATCAATGCAAAATTCAGATTGGGTCTATGAACATGCTGAAAGTTAAACACATGTGTAAGTGTTTTATTGGATCAGGTCCATAATATACAGTATGTCACATTTATCCATCATGCCTGTAGTGGAGCCACATGTGGGATGTATATGGTCCAGTATAACAAGACTAAATTAACTTTTCAACAATTAATTTTGTTAATTAACAATTAATTTTGTTAATTAACAAGACTAAATTAACTTTTCAACAATTAATTTTTCAACAAGCATGTTTTTTCCATTGAAAAACGCAGATTCGTCAAAACCAAAGCTTAGCAAAAAAGTGGTCAGGTTCAACAAACTTCATGACTCAGAAAATGGTCAAAGAAAAAAATTCAAAATTGTCACATATTTCATTTGAACATTTTCTAAATTAAAAATTCTGGTTCAAAACAACTGTTTCAAAAATTAAGCGACGTAGACCAACACAAGGGGGAAAAGGTTAAAATTAAAATAAAACATTTCCAAATTATTGAAGTGAAAGGTTTTGATTGACTTGAAATTAAAGAAATAAACACCACCACTTTTTTATTTGGAAGAGATTGATTTTTGGCCTGATTTGAAATGGGAAAATATTTCAGACAGGAAAACCATTTCCTCTCCAGCTCAGCTTGAGACCAAAATGCTTTACCAATCTGCCAAACACAGTGATACAGTACTGATCAATAAGAATGAAACAGATCAGCATCTTCACTAGCAGGGGTTAATAATATATTAAGGATAAGGAAAAGACATTCTTTTCCTTCAAGCATCGCCAATAATCATTCCAGTGTCCTCCTTCAAAGAGATTCATTGCAATAAATGCATTTGTTTGGCACAGTGAAGTGACTAAATTAAGGAGGTGGAAACTGATTCAGCCAATGTCAGAGGAAGGAATATGTCTTTGCCTTACTTTGAATGATATTGCTGAGTGGCAAGACTCAGACAGATGATGTGTGCTTCAGATGAAGGATTTTCCTTTGGCCTGAACAAAAATAATTAAAAGTGTCATTGCTCTACTTTCCATCACAGATCTTATCTATAAAACAAACATGTAGAACTATACAGTCAATTCCAAACTCTGCACTGCAGTGAAACAGTTGATACATCTATGAAAAAATGAAAAAAAAAGTCAGATTGCTACACAAAGAATTTTTCTTCTTGCAGATTTTTAAGGAGAACATTTTCTTCAGGGAAGGGAGGAAAGGAAACAATATTTGAGGCTCTGGAGTGAGGATGGTGGGATCTTGTGCCCTTTTTTTTTTTTTTTTTTATTAAAGTAACACCTGTTTCATTTGACAATTTATGAGTTTTAAAAAGTCAAGACTTTAGTTGCTGGATTACTTTGCTCTATATACATTAAATAGTAATAATAACTTTTATATAACTCCCCTTTCATCTTAGGATTCAGCTCACTTGATAACATTGTGAACTTCTCAGTGTTAATGGGAATAAGACTCCCACTGAAGTCGCCTCACATCTGGACTACTCTTTACCAGACCACCAACTGAATGAACTCCCTACACAGAGCCAGATAAAACTTTTCCTAGTCACAGCCGCTCATACCCATTCTCCATCATGGCTGCCTCAGAATTTATGTAATTTGTACCTAGCTATCTATGGCCCTTAAAAATCATTTGAGCAGATGGAGATTGCCAGAGCGCTGGAGTGTTCCCCATGCTAGGTTTCCTCCAGCCATACCACCTACACTGGGAGTTATGAGCAGCATGGAGGTGCTATCAATCTGTAACGTCACTGCTGAACATAGCATTAATATCCTCTGTCCTTACACACAAATGCCTAAGAGAATAGCTGGACTTTACAGCATGAGAAACCTGAGGCTTAAATTCTGATCTGGCACCAATGAAAATCAGGTGACACTTCTCTGAAGTCTATTGAATCTGAATCCCTTTGCATGTTATCGATCCAGGACAGAATGACTGATCACGTGGGATATCTGGCTCCTGGAGCCAAACACTTCTGAGAACAGGCCAAACCCAAACCCTAATCGTAACTCAGCCTTGAAACAAAACTGCAAAACCTAGCCTCAACCCAGTCTAGACTTGAATATCACCCAGCCTCTCTCTAGAATGTAGGCACTAGCACAGTGAGCAATGCAGGTGTTCCTTCTCTCTTATTTAACAGGAGAGAAAAAGGAAAAGCTTGTCTTCTGGGAGAAAATGCATCAAAATGTTTGCCACCGTAATACAGTTTGTATATGAAATTAACAAGTTTCTACTAGCAAATGGTCTTGTTGATGTAGTTTGATATAAAAAGACATGAAGAGAGACAGTTATTAAGTTAATAAGTAATGGATTGATTTTCAGCAGCAACAAACTATCTTAACCTCGGAGACTCAGATAACTGTTTTCCCCTAACTTTGATTTATTTGGGGCTGTCCGAAGAAATAGGAAAAATTAATAGCTTCATAGATTTTAAGGTCAGAAGGGACCATTAGATAATGCATCTGAGCGTCTGCATAGCACTGACCCATACTGCGCCCAATAACTTGTGTTTGACTAAAGCATATCTTCCTTAAGGCATCCAATCTTCATCTGAAGAAATCAAATGATGGAGAATCCATCACTTCCCTGGGTAGTTTGTTCCCATGGTTAATCTCCCTCATGTAAAAGAAAAAAACCAAACACACGCAGGCTTATTCTAACTTGAAATTTCCTGGTTTCCATCCACTGACGCTTGAATCATTTTTGTGGCTCTTCTCTGCCCCCCATCTAATTTTTCAACTTTTTTTTTTAAAAAAACAAAAAGATGGATACTAGAATTGGATACAATATTCCAGTATCAACTTTACTGATACACCATCACAAGGTAAAAATCATCATCCTACTCCTACTCCCCTGTTTATGCAGGGATTGCATTGGCTCTTTTTGCCATAGCATCACACTGGAAGATCATGTTCAGTTGTTTGTCTGCTATAACCCTTAAAGCCCTTTCCGAGTCACCAACATGTTGCTGATATTTGACACATAATCAAAAAGAACTCCCTTATTCTGAAAGAGCAGAGATCAGTTTGCTTCTACTAGGGTTATAAATGTACACAGGGTTATAAATATTGACCAGTGCATTAATCCCGTTGGCTCAGATACATACTCAAGTAGACCACAAAATCAACTAAAACTGTTGCCTTTGTACAAAGTCTATCAGATTTAGGACAGAATTTGCAAGCAGGAATAGGAACTTGTTTCTCAGGCAGTGGCGGATTTAAAGTTAGTGGGGCCCTGTGTGCAACTTCATTTTTGGGTCTCCATCCAAAAAGAACCAATGTTTTCTCTCATCTCCCCCCCAACCCCATTTTTCTCTCTTTTTTCTTCATCCTCCTTTATTATAAGTAATGGGAAGTAGATGAAAATAAAGTGAGGTACTTTGACTGGGGCAGGAGATTGGGGTGCAGGAGGGGCTGTAGGAGCGGGCTCTGGGAGGAAGTTTGGGTGCAGGGTATAGGCTTGGAGTTGGGCAGGTCAGAGGGGATAATGGGTGCAGGTTCTGGGAGGAAGTCTGGGTGTGGGGTGAAAGCTCTGGGCAGGGGGTTGCCAAAATGCAGAACAAATATCTGATAACTTGCCTCTGAGTCCCGGCTGAGACTCAGGGGCAAGCTGTCAGATATTTGTTCTGCATTTTGAACACCTCCCCCACCTCCCCCCATGTACCACACAGTTTGTTTCATGGTAAATCCACTCGTTCTCAGGCCAAATGACATATCGAGTCTGTATTCATAACAGACCATACCAAGATACCAGGACTGCAGCAGGTCCTACTTAGAGAAGGAAGGACGATGCAAGTATTCTACCCAATAAAAATCATGCTCATTCAGAAGTGTTAATCCACCTAGCTCAACTATATTCTGACTCAAAGTCCACTGAAGTCAATGGAAAGACACCCATTGACTTCAAAGGGCTTTGGATGAAGCCCTAAATACTTACCAATCTTCATGTCTCTTTCCTAGGCTTGTCATCTTACTTTCAAAGACTCATGACTGATGGAGTTGTGCAGAGTTGATTTTTTTATTTGCTTGGCCCAAGCAAAAAAATAAAAAAAACATACAATTTGGGATGATCAGCTACCAGCTGCAGAGATGAAGCTGTTACACTTTGTGTAAAACACAAGTCTTCCACATCCCAGCTGAGTGACCTAACAACCAGCCTAGAGAATCATATTCTCTCTCTCTCTCTCAATGAATAGCTTCAATGGAAGAAACAGAGAACCCACCTGCCAGGATACCCAAGTGCAGAGGTTAGGGAACTCATCTGCAATTTAGAAAACTTAAATTCAAATCCCTGCTCCCCTCAGGCAAAATGGGAACTTGAACCTAGGTCTCCCAAATCCCAGGTGAGTGCCCTAAACATAGGGCTATCGGGTAAAAGACAGGAGACACCAACCTGAAGGGTTTTGAAAATGGTATCCAAGGTTGCCTTGTGACAACAGCTGAAGTGTTTGTCTGAGACTATTTGGCAAATGCAGCACACATCTGTAAATAAAGTCAACGCAAAATGGCATTTTTCAGAAAATAAACAGTGTCAATTTTTTCACACAGCTCTAATGATTGGCTGGGGGGAGGCAGAGGAAGCACACATGCCTAGTGGGAGTATTTAAAATTAAAATATCTTAGAGATTATCTATGCAGCATTTTAAATGTAGACAAGCTTTAAGAATCATTTCCCCAAATCTGCTGGACAGCTATACACATAGCAATATGATTAAGATGAACAGGGCACTTTTCCAGGTCAGAAGAGGAGAGGAAACTATTCCAGCATACTACTAGACTAGGATCAGGGTCACACAAAGCGACTTTAAACACACTTTGAATTGTGTTGTCCACATCTTTGCTGCAGATGGGGATCTGGACTGTTGACTTAAATGGCACTGCTCACATGAGAAAGGATTTGCAGGATCAGGATCAGAGTTACCATGCTCAACTTCTCTGTTGCGAGAGTTAAAACACTTAAGATACTGTTTGATAAAAACTTCAATTCAAAATGAAGTCCTTCAAAACTGAAGGACCTAAAGTATTCCTATTTTTGTTCATTGTAATTAGAGCCTTCTTAAATCTGCTTTCATTTCAATTTTCTGCCAGGTAGAAAATTATCATGTATAGGCTCTCTTCTTTTAAAGGAAGATTAAATAGTCAGTGTAAATGAATTTGTTTTAAAAAAGGAGTTAGAGAAGTAAATTAGAAAGTGTTATATCAAAGTGTATATACTGAAAATATAACAATTGTCATAGATTTAGTATCATCATTCAAACACTTTCTTTAGAAAGCTTTTGCTACGTGTTCCAGAAACACAGCTTTAAAGTAACACCACAACACATTAATTGAATGGAAATGAAATTGCTTTTTTAAATTGCAATGTAATTAATATGGAATACCATGATGCACAAGATTGCCTAAAATGTTTACAACCATCTTTCCAAGTTCAAGCAGTTTATAGCTTCGTAATCAACCAAGCTCAGTGTTGTGTTGATGTTTTCATCCTCTCTCTGATTCCAGAACATGAAGATGTCCTCTGAGCTCTAGTCTTTCTCAAATGGAATTTCAGGACATCACCTAAACAGATCCTTGGATAAGTGTTAATTACTCCCAGGGCTGATATCTAGAACCTATATCTTCCAAGAGAAGGTCTGTTACCCTACCATGGATAGGATCAGTATTAAAAGGCAATGATGTTCATTGGGTGACTGAGTACAGATACCAACATTGATTGAGGTTGGGAGTTTTTAGAGCTGTTTCATACGGGATCACTGGCTTGGCAGCAGCACTGCTGAAAAGGATCTGGGAGTTGTGGTGGATGACAACCTCAACATGAGTCAGCAATGTGATGCTATTGCAAAAAACAAAACAGCAAAGTCAACAACAGAAACATAGCATGCAACATGGGAGATGATAGTACCATTCTACTTGGCCTCAGCTGGAGTAATGTGTCCAGTTTTGGTCACCAATGTAAAAAAAGGCTGTAGAGAAACTGAAAAGAATTCAGAGGCAAGCAGCAAAGATGATTGTAAGGATGGAATGCAAGCCATACAAGCAATGGCTGGATACGGTAATTTGGAAGAGGAGATTAAAGTGGGGATATAATAGCAGACTTCAAATACTTGAAGATGGAAAAAAGTTGTTCTCTCTTGCAACAGACGGCAGGACAAGAGGCAATGGGTTCAAACTACAGCTGAATAGATTTAGATTAAATTTCAGGAAAATTAACTGTAAGAACAATAGGACAATGGAACTGATTACCTCAGGAGATGGTGGAAGCTCTTTCACTGGAGGTTTTCAAAGGGAGGCTGGATAGACACCTGTCTTGGACACAAATTCTGCATCTTGGCAAGGGGTTAACTACATGACCTTTGTGGTCCCTTCTAACCCTAGGATTCTAAGAGTTTGATTTTTATGGAAGTCACTTGCCATCTTCCTCTGCTATGTAATAGGCATATTTAAGGTAAGTAAGACAGTTGTCCTATCAACAACATGTGAAAGTGAGCATCAGACAACACATTCTCCTCCAGAAATGTACTGCAGAATTAGCATCCCAATAATTCAGGGTCTGACTACTGGGTGTACTTATCCATGTGAATAATCCCATTAAAACCAGTGGGACCACCACATCTCTTTCAAAACTGATCAGGTATCACCCCCACACTGAACACTGCTGAGCAAATATTTTGTTTGTAATCAATTTTGAACCTACTCATGCTCCTCCGCCCCAGTTCATGGACCACATACCTTTTATGCTTCATGATATAATTCATCTTGGCCTTGGAAACACAGTGAATGAGGGCACCATCTACCTTTGGATTTGAAAATGTTTTTTGCAGTGGTAATATCAAGCCAAACCCCCCACCCCTGCTCATGAGTCATAAAGGCAGGTTAGAATGCTATGTTCATATACATAGGTACTATTTAAGAGGAGAGGGAAGATGATCGGATAGTAAGGCACTAGCCTAAAGCTTTGGAGATACGGGCTGAAGTTCCTACTCTGCCACAGACTTCCTGTGTGACCTTGGACCTCAGTTCCCCATCTGTAAAATGGGCTAATAGCATTTCCCTAACTCCCAGGGATAGTGAAAGCACAAATGAGGTACTCAGATACTAGAATAATGGAGCCTATATATGTACCATCGACAGAACAATGTGATTAATCTGTTTTATACCAGGCCCTTCATCATGATCTAAAATGCCTTGATTTTACACATAAAATCCATCAAAGGTTTCATTTTAAGTCTGTGTTCTAAACACGAGACTGTTAGGTATCAACTGAGGAAGGGCTGGTGTCCCATTTTGACACTGTTTTCTGATGGGAAGGAAACCATTTACAGGAGTGTCATTATTGGCAAGAGAGGAATTTGTAGTATTGCTCTAAGAAACTGAGCAACAGCAAGGGTAGGAGCTATCAGAGATATTTAAAAGTCAGATAGAGGTCAGGAGGAATGGCTTGCAAAACTATTCTTGAAAACATAGCAGCAAAGTAGAAGAAAAAAAAAGTAATATTTCCAGTCAGAAGATACAGGATTGATCTCACCTCCAGTCATTTACCCAGAGTCTAGACATTCTGAATGATGTGTATAGTCTATAGCTTTAAAAAAAAAGAAAAGAAAAGAAACTAAATTGTCAAAAGCTCACAGTGGTTACTGGACTAGCCTAGAACTCCTCCTTGTCCCTAGCCAACTCCCCTCCTCTCCTGCAGCGGAGCCCTTCTCTCTTTATAAGCCTACCCCAGCTCCTCCCACTTTAGTCAGTCATTAGGCCTTATCAGGCCTTGGCTCTCCTCCAGGTGCAACTCATAAGGTTAATTGAGCTATTTTACCTGTTCAGTCCTTGTGTGGGGCTGACCTTCCATCGGAGGAACTTATGAAATTCTCAGTAAGAACTTATAGATGTGCATTTGCGATTTTTTTTTTTTTTTGGAAGTGAAATGATCACATGCATACATAAAAAAGTGGTTATTCAGTGTGTATTACAGCTAAAAAAAAAACAGATAAAATAATTCTGTGATGGAGGCACAAAGGAGACTAGAATAAAACTTCACAAGAGAAAAGTGAGTGTGCTCGTTGTGAATTGAGTTGTTTTACAGTTGTTTAGCCAAAAGTGAGCAACATAGAAAAACGGTCTTCATAATACACTATGGACACATTTTTAAAGGGATTGCGGGGAGTAAGAATTGCTGATAAAGGATAAATAGTTACTTTTTTGCTATTATTGGGGCTTGTTTTTTTAATATTTTGTGATGTCTGTCAGTGAGGAAGATCCTTCATGGATATTAAAGGACATTTACATTTTAGATTTTAAAGCACAGTTGCATTTTAGGTTTTGTTCACCAAATATTCTTCCAGATCTTTAGTTATGTCCGGCTCATGGAAGTACTTGCATGAGCAGGGTTCGATATGACCATTTCAAAACCTTACTTGCTGATTTCAGGATTTCTCTAAGCCTTTAGCCAACGTACTGTAAATCAGATCAGTGCCTTTCTCTACCCCAAGTGGGAAATATAAGACAACCTCAGTATGGTGTTTATCAGCTATAGAACTTTTGCCACACCCCAAAACTTGAGTTTTTGTCAATAGTATCCTCTACTTTAATAGCATTTTCTTTTTCTCACCCAGACTATCTGAGGATTTTTGTAATGGAAATGAAGTGCAAGAAATCATGTTTCAATGTGAAATTAAGGATGGTAAAATTCATATGACATTGCAGCTGGCTTAAACTGCCAGAGTTCAGCTTAAGTCAATGGAGTCACATTGATTTACACCAACTGAAGATCTGGCCCCAAGTGTGATGGACCAAGTCAGCACCTCTGAATTACTCACTGGGAACCAACTCAACACTCGTCCAGGCCTCTGAAAGTCAAGTCCCATATTTAGCTGCCTCATTGTATGCATCTCTGCTTAATTTTTTGACTTCTATACTTAAAGATTCGTGATCCACCAAAATCCACTTTCAACCTGCTAGTGATTGTTCTCTTTCTGAATTTTGCTGGAAAATCCTGTTAATTTACTAACCAAGCTGTATGGGGAACATAGATTTTTCTTTTTACTCATCCTACTATATATCAAACAAACATGTTTGTAAGCTGCTTTTATCTTATGTGCATGAGGACAGATAAAAAGGTAAGAAAAAAGTTCAAAGCTCTCCACAATTATTATTCAGTTTTACATTTCTATGTATTAGATTAAAAGGATTAGCATTTATAAGTTCTGACATAAGAGAGAAATATTGACAGAAGGTAGGAAAGACCAAAAGGGGACCAGAGACAAAAATGAAAGCAATAATTTCAAACAGAAATATGAAGTAAGAAGGGTTTCCAACCATGGACTAATAATGACTTCATACATAAGCTTATGGGGGTTTTTTATAGCCATTGCTCTCCCACAATCAAGATCCTTGAGGGGCCATTTAGGGATCTGGGGCAAATCTGTTGGATGATTTAAGGGAGAAGGGATAGCTAAATGGTTTGAGCCTGCTTAAATGCAAGGTTGTGTGTTCAATTCTTGAGAGGAGCATTTAAGAATCTGGGGCAAAAATCTGTTGGAAGATAAGAACACAGAGGGAACAAGGAAGTGAGTTTGTATGGGTAAATGGGAACGTTTAAAGAAAGTGCAATATTGATTTCTGGATTTGTTGTGCTGTATAAGTAAAGTAGCAACTGCATTCTGATGCTAAGTTGTTTCCGGTTTGCATTACATGCTCAAGATTGTACTTGGGAAAGAGATGGCTGCAGTAGATTCTCCAAAAATCAGGCCATTTATTAGTTGGCAGAATACTTTGGGACTGTTGTGTTGTACTCTATAACTTGGGTGACAGTTTGTATTAATGTGGATGAACACTGACATTTAAACTTCTCTACAAGTTCATAAATACTCATCCAGCTATGGGGTACCATTGCAGTGGCAGAACTAATGTTTTCCTGTTTGTTTCGTGATTATTTGCTCAGTTAAATGGATATTTGTTTTTCTGTCGAGATGCATTAGTTAGCATAAGAGGTATAAGCAGTGTTGCAGTTTTATTAACATTATATAATGCTTAGGATAATGACAGGCTGGTTCAGTTGGCAAAGTTGTTAATAACCTTAGCTTTTTTCTTATGCGACTGAGTTAAAATACTGTTTTAATTAAAATATCATTTCAAAATAAAGTTCTTTCAAAGAGAAGGATTTAGAGCATTGCTATTTTTAACATTGTAATTACATCCTTCACATGAGCGCGGGCAGGTAGAAGACTATTTATTTCAGCTAGAAAATTATAATTAATATGATTTTCTTCTGAAATAGTCATGGGGGGTGGTTCAGCTTACACCTTGAAGGCACAGTCTCATTCGTGGGGTGGGGAGATGTAGACCTGCAATGCTCCGGGGCTGCACCCTAGTATGTACTGAGAGCCCATCCTCTGTGGCAGCTTTTCAGATAATTCATCATGCACCCTGTTTCTGCAGCCACCTACACTAGGCAATGTGCAAAGGGAATCATTACACTTTTTTAGATCTATGGTCATGCCTCCAACCCACTTTTTCAGGGGTGTCTTGAGTTTTTGGATATATGTGCAAGGAAAAACGCCTGTACTCTGAGGAGCAAAGGGACAGCTGCATAGGAACACAAAGGGGGATATTTCTTGCCCCTCTCTTTTGTAACCTACATAATGCTGTTTAGTTCTTTCTAGGCTGCTTCTGAATATACAGAGCATGCCACACTGTGCGAGATGTTTGGCACCACATCCTATCACGGTTGGCTTCCTTGCGTGGGAGTAACCTGTTAGTTTTTCAGAGATATTTTGTCAAAAGTCAAAGTGGAACTTGGAAGCCTGGTAAATCCCAGTACACCAGTGATAAAATGTAACAAGAAAAGTGTTCACAGCTTGGGTAAGAATATTTATAAATGTCAAACAGGCAATCTAGATACAGAGCAATATTTTTTAAAAGTAGTTTCAGTCTGCTGTATGATTTTTTTTGAAGTGGATAAATACACATTGTTCAAATATAAAACCTTTAAAGGGGGTGAGGTGGAAGTCACCTCTGAAAAGTTTTAAAATGTTAATACAGTTATTTGACAATTCTGGATAGCATCACCAAAAATCGTATACTGACAATTTCACCCTATGTCATCATTTTCCAGTAGAACCAAAAATGGACAATACGTGGTCTACCACACTCTGAATGATCTCAGACAAATCCATTAAGACCAATGTTTTCAAACCTGTTTGTCTAACTTTTGGCATTCAAATCCATAGTCCAACCTATATGAGTAGCCCTGGGTTAGAGGTCCTCAAACTTATTCACACACCACTTCTTAAAAAGTAACAGACCAGATCTCAACAGATAATGAAATTGTCCTATGGACCAACTCCGCAGTCATTCATGAACTCACTCTGATGTAACATCTCTATGGCTACTTAGGACTTGCTTCCACAGAAGAGTAATGCAAACCTTCTATAGAGATATATTTCACTGTCGCTTATTGTGGTAAGTGTCTCTCTCCTTTTTGGGAAGAGGTAATAACACAACTTCTTTCTGTTTTTCATTTCATCTTCCCCTCCCATCCATTCTGTTATTCTCAGCTCAAAACAAAGACAGGGTGCCAGCAATGTAACCAGACAGTGCATCACATATAACCAACAAGTGCATTGATCCCAGTTTGGCCTTCACTGACCACAGTCTGAGTAAATCTGCTTTAGGTCATTTGAAAGGTTAAATGGGGAATACACAAAAAGAACAATGATCATCAAAAAAAGAGATGTCATCAAAACCAAATCACACTTTCTCTTTTTATCTTCAATTATTCAAAACCTTTACGTTTGGGACCAGGAATAATTTTCACACTGCTGCAAGCAAGAGCAGGTGACAACGTTATGACCATGATCATTTTTCTATTGACATTTTTAGTGGCCATATTATTCTGTGCCTTTTCCTTGGTTATTTACAGTCTCAGTCTCTCTACCACCTTAGTCCTTTTGTATGTTAACAGAGTGACTCTCCATTTTGTCTTCTTAAAGGAACAAAAGATTTTTTATCCGGTAATGAACGTAATCAATCACTAGGAGATATAAATATATACATGATTAATTCAGATGACATCAGTCATTCATGGATAAAATCCTTCGGGACTATGGTGGTATTTTTCAAACGGATGCAACATTTTATTTAAGCATGCCCAGAAATGCTTACTCAAGAAAAAATCTCTGATAGGAGTGAACCCTTGAAGTCTATAGCTCCTGTTGATTATCCATTCATTAATGAACAAACTACTTGTTTCAGTATGGCCTGCATGATCCAAGCCTTAAGATACAATTGCTTTTCTTGTAAACATTCATTCTAATTTAGTATATTATTGTCTGTTTGCACTATTCTGCAGTCCTTACTCAGGTCAGGCTCCTGGTGAGTTCAAATGAATTTGCAGGAATAATTCCTATATAGGTGCATATTTTTATCAAATAGTGATTTTTCAAATTGTGTCTTCCTGTTTAAATATCCCAGCAGGAACCTCAGCACAGATAAGTGAATTCAGACACAGTAAAAATATTTGCCTCATCTCTAGGCGGATTCAAATTTATATTGCCATCCAACAGCCCCCCTAACAGCTCTTCCTCCTCTCCCAGTTCCTCCCACCCACCACGATCAACTTTTCAGTGGCATTCAGGAGGCTCGGGGTGAGGGGGGCGAACGAAGTGGAGGGAGGAAGGGGGGGACAGGGATAGGTGCTTGGGGGAAGGGGTGGAGTGGTGGTGGGGTCTGGGGCAGAGCGGGAATCAAGCACCCCCTGGCAAGCCACATTACCAAGGAATTAAGAAAGTCATTTATTACCTGGGGCATTTCAGTTCAAAACCTGCTCCCAACAAAGCAGATGGCAAACCTCCCACAGACTTGCAGTGGGAATAGGAACGGGCTCTTTATGGCATAAACCCTTTCAGAAGGAGTTACAATTGCTCTTAGTACTAGCTAGTTTCCTGAAGAAAGACGCTTGATCCTCAGGTACGTTGGGGAAGTTTGGTGCCCCTGTGCTACTTTAAAGCGAACTTAACTAGCCACTGAAAGAACACCCCAGTCTAGGGCAACCCCAAGGAGACTTAGAGACACTGCAGCAAGTCTTCTGCCGTCCCGTTCCCAGGCCCTGGAAAAGGATGTGTGGATCTTTGCACTGGACCGATCCCTGTTCTCTGAAGCCGCTCTGTGGGGTCATTGGCAGCTGCCATAAATTAAAGCAGCCTCAAGCTAACCTGGATGAGCTCTGTCTCCTGGCAACTTCCGGATCAGGAGCACAAAACCTGCTTAAAGCCCTTTCAGCTCCAACCCTTCCTCAGCTGCAGCTCAAATCCTTCTTGGAGTAAGGCACTACTCAACATGTGTAAGGGAATCAGACTCCAGCCCTACCTTTGGTGCTTCACCGCCACAGTGAAATAGCTTTGATAATGGCAAGGAGTCTTCTGGTGACCTCTCTCTGCTGTAGCTCATCCCTCATCTGTAGCGAGTCAGCAAACACCCTTTGCAAATGAGCTTTCTCCAGTGACTGACACTCAGACATCAGATGGTAAATGACCCGTCAGACATATGCTGTCCTGAACAATTTGGAAGTTGGACTGTTTTGCCACTGCTCATATGCTTGGAACCAACATGCTGATTAAAGGGAGATTATTTCAAGCGTGCGAGTGTCTCTTCTGCCACTGGAAACACATTCTCTAGTACA
The DNA here is from genome assembly GCA_007922305.1 of Dermatemys mawii. NCBI lineage: Eukaryota > Metazoa > Chordata > Testudines > Dermatemydidae > Dermatemys > Dermatemys mawii. The sequence continues at coordinate 31,145,849 of ML677377.1, forward strand.
GATACCACAACAGAGATACTGTGAAAAGCATATCAGATCTCTCAGATGGTGTGTTATTTTCAGACTCCTTTTCATTAGCCTCTCCTATTGAGCTTAGGAGATGTCCCAATTTTATAGGTACAATCCCCATTTTGGGATCTTTTTCTTATATAGGCTCCTATTCCCCCCTACCCCCTCCCCACACTCCATCATGATTTTTCACATTTGCTGTCTGGGCACCCTAACTGAGCCTTGCCCAAGACTAGAAAATGTTCTAGTCTCCTCTACTCGCTCAGTTTAAGATAGCGCTGTGCAATTGTTGATGAGGGACGTTTCCAGGGAGGGAAAAAAACTTTCCTGCTTTGGATGGAGCTGTGGATGGGAGGAGATTCAAGATGGAGCATATGCACAGCTCCTAGCACCATGGTTCACCTATCTCAGTCCATGACTAGGGCCCTGAGAAAGTACGGTAATACAAATAATATATAATACCACCACCCAACAGGAGACACACACTGTATTTTCTCTCCACAAGATTCCACATTTGTCCTTTATTTGTTGTTTTCTGTAATACATGTTGCCCTTTGTTCTCTATCGAGAGCAGACCTGGCAAGGACTGTGAGAAGGGGATATTATATGTGGAGTGCATAGTTGCCCCTGAAGACGTGATGCCCATAGACTTTAAGAGCAGAAGTGACCATCATGATCATCTAGTCTGACCTCTTTCACATTGCAGGTCAGAGAACCTTTCCCGCCTACTACTTAATAGACCCTAAACTTCTAGCTGAGTTACTGAAGTCCTCAAACTATGATGTAAAGACTTCAAGTTACAGAGAATTCACCATTAACACTAGTTTAAACCTACAAGTGACCCATGCTTCAGAGGAAAGCAAAAAACTCCAGGATCTCTGCCAATCTGATCTATGAGGGGAAATTCTTCCTGACTTTATATATGGTAATCAGTCAGACCATGAGCATGTGGGAAAGACCCACCAGGAAGATCCCTGGGAAAGAATTCTCTGCAGTAACTCAGAGCCCTCTCCATCTAGTACCCCATCTCCAGTCATTGCGTATTTTCACTATTTGCATTTGCTGTTGGGCCACATGCATTCAGAGGTAGTCCTATCATATCATCTCCTCCATAAACTTCTCACCCTCAGTCTTGAAGCCAGATAGGTTTTTTGCCCACACTGGTCCCCTTGGAAGGCAATTCCAGAACTTCACTCTGGTGATTAGAAACCTTCATCTAATTTCTGGCCATCAACAAGTTTAGGTTCATTTATATCCATTTGTTCTTCTGTCCATACTGGTACTTAACTTAAATAATTCCTCTCCCTCCCTGGTATTTATCCCCCTGACGTATTTATAGAGAGTAATCATATATACCCTCAGCCTTCTTTTGGTTAGGCCAAACAAGCCAAGCTCTTTGAGTTTCCTCTTATAAGGCAGATTTTCCATTCCTCGGATCATCTTAGTAGCCCTTCTCTGTACCTGTTCCAGTTTGAATTAATCTTTCTTAAGCATGGGAGAACAGAACTGCACCAGATGGAGTCTCGCTAGTGCATATAATAGTACTAACACATCCCTGTTTCTACTGGAAATACCTTGCAGTCCATAGATGCATCAAGCATTAGCCTTTTTCATGGCCACATCACATTTACTGCTCATAGTCATCCTGTGATCAACCAATACACCTAGGTCTTTCTCTTCCAACTGATAAGTCCCCAGCATATAGCAAAAATTCTAGTTCTTAGTCCCAAAATGCATGGTCTTGCACTTTGCACTATTAAATTTCATCCCATTTCTATTACTCCAGTTTACAAGGTCATCCAGATCTTCTTGTATGATATTCCAATCCTCCTCCATACTGGAAATACCTCCTAACTTTGTGTCCGCAATCATTTTTTGCGCCAAGATCAATAATAACACTGTTAAATAAATTGGTCCCAAGAACAATCCCTGAGGAACTCCACTAGTAACCTCCCTCCAGCCTGAGAGTTTACCTTTCAGTAAGACAAGTCACAGTCTCCCTTTTAACCAGTTCCTTATGCACCTGTCAATTCTCATATTAATCCCCATCTTCTCCAATTTAACTAATAATTTCCCATGTGGAACTGTATCAAATACCTTACTGAAATCCAGGTAGATCTACTGCATTTCTTTTGTCTAAAAAAAAAGAAAAAAAAATCAGTTATCTTTTCAAAGAGAGAGATCAGGTTGCTCTGGCATGATCTGCCTTTTGTAAAACCTTGTTGTATTTTATACCCATTACCAATCACCTCTATGTCCTTAACTACTTTCTCTTTTAAAATGTGTTACAAGACTATGCATACAATTGAGGGTACCTTCTAGTTAATGCTTCATTTTTTAAAAGTATATACACATATGCTTATCACTTATTAACAGTTTTAAGGCATTGGGAAAGAAATGTAGCACTGCCAACTTGAAGTATTTAGAAATAATAAGTCAGGCCTCACAAAATCAGGAGACTTTTTTTTAAGCCAGCCACATGATTTTGCAAAATAACATATGTTGGGTTCTTTTTCACTTCCCTTCTGGTTTTTTATGCATTTAAGGATCACATTTTCAAGCTTTTCTCCGTGACCACGAAGGCTGGAATTTTCCTGTTGTAAATTAAAGTTTTCGTTCATATACAATCACATCTCCAGGAGCTGGGGGTTAAAGAAAAATACAAAATTGTGTGAGACATGATAAAATCATGAAAGTTGGAAACATTCAGTGTGCTGTAAGGAGGGCAAAGAATGGTCATTTTGGCACACAAGAATTGGGGAATGTTCCAAGCCTGAGACAGAAGTTGGAAAGCCAACAGTAGAAAAGAGATACAAAATCAGAGATATTCAGCGTTGCCAACTGATTGTTTTGGAATTGATGGGAAGTGGAGTGGCTTGCTGGCTCTAATCATGATTTATTAGATCAAAAGTAGAACTCAGAGTCCCCATTTGAGAACAAGGACTCCTTGCGCTAGGTGATATAGTCAGAGATACTGCCTGCCCGAAAGGGTTTACAGTCAGAATGCCAGAGTTTCTTAGACGATCTTCACTTCAACTACATTCTTTTAAAGCCTTTACTGAATCAAAGTTAATTAAGAGTGGCAGTACAAACCATCTGACCCACTGGCAGATAGCATGTAGGACGCACATACTGCCGATGGGTGTTTAAAATCTGTTCAACTCTGTTAGCTATTTCAGAAAGAAATGTTGTGTCATGATCAATACTAACAGAGTCATGGAACATATGATGTGCCTGATGCCCTTTAATTCTAGGAAGCTTTTTGATATTAGATAATTGCTATCAACCAACAATGAAATCTGAAGCTTTGCGAAGGAAGAAAAATAAAATTCTGAGCTCCAGATAATCCTAAACCTTCCAGAGGAAAACAATATCCAGCTTAATAGAACCTTGTTGATAAAATATATTTTAAAGTTAGTCCTGTGATTTTCAAAGAATGGAACCTAGATATGCTAAATTCCTAAAGCAAATGCATTGCTTATATCTATCAATACCCACTAAACAGAAATATTCATAAACTAGAATCTAAGGGCTTGGCTATCCTTGCAGTTGTAAAGCGCTTTGAGTTAAACCAGCTTCCAGAGAACGCACCAGGGAAAGCGCTCCAGTCTGTCCACACTGAAAGCTAAAAGTGCACTGGCATGGCCACATTTGCAGCTACATTGGGAGCAGTGCATTATGGGCAGCTATCCCAGCTTTCAAGTGGCTGCGACATGCTTTTCAAATGGGGGGAGTGGAGTGTGACAGGGAGTGTGTGGGGGGAGAGAGAGTGGGTTTTTGGGGTGCTGAGAGTGTGTTAGCACGCTATCTTGTAAGTTCAGACTCCCCCTTGCCCCCAGCCTCTCTCTCTCACTCACTCATTAGCTGTTTATTTGTTTTTCTTGGAGCAGCTGGCACTCTGAAAGGGAGCCCCAGTGCTTCTCTCTCTCACTCATTCAAAGGAAGCATGAGCCGTTTGTTTTTTTCTCAGGCCAGATAAGCAGCCCACACTTCAAAATGGAGCTTTGCAAGTGCACTTCGCATCCTGAGTTCACAACAAAGACAAGAGAGGCCACTTCAGTTAAGGGGATTATGGGGCGGTTTCCAGAGGTCAATCAGAGTGTAGTAACGTTACTACTCATTTACACTGGAGCTGAAGCATCTCACCCAATACGCAACAGCTGTTAATCCTCTCGGGAAGGTGGAGTACCAGGAGCGCTCCAGCCAGTGAGTCAGAGGGCTTGTCTTCACTAGCGCGGGGAGAGATCGATCTTATGGCGATTGATTTATCACGTCTTGTCAAGACACAATAAATCGATCGCTAACAGTGCCCCCGTCGACTCTGTAACTCCAGCTCACCAAAAGGCACAAGCTGGAGTTGACGGGAGAGCGCGCTGCCGACCGCCACCGCCGTGAGGACGGCAGGTAAGTCAGCTGTAGATACGCCGATTTCAGCTACATTATTAATGTAGATGAAATTGCATATCCACAGTCGATCCCCCGCGGTAGTGAAGACCAGCCCAGAGTGCTTTACGTGCCCTGCTAGTGTGGATGGAGTAAGGTAGAGCGCTCCTGGCAGCTTTATTGCGCTATAGAGTGCCAGTGTAGCCAAGCCCTAACACTGAAGCCTCAATTGAGCTCGAGAGACAGTAACTACATTAATAGCAAAAGAGTTAATCATAATGAATGTCTTTTCAGGGGAGTATCATAGGAAATTAAGAGTTGCACTCGTATATTATCATAATAAAATTCTTTCCTCATTCTTACATTTTGCAACAGAGACCCAGTCAAAAAGCAAACATCATTATTTGATGCTCAGCTATTCTGAAATTGTTCATTACACTTCAATGAATAGCATTATGGTTCATTTTACTTGCATAACTATTGATACAATTACCACCTTTGCTTCTTAAGACGCTACCTGGAATAAAAGGGGGAAAACTTTAAAAGGACATCACATTAATTATTTTTTAAATTAAATTGGCATTGCTACGCAGTTAGATATTATGTCCACATTAACATTAAATGAATTCCTCCTGACTGATGGCAGGACTGTGAATACCAAATGAATTAATAAATGATTAGCCACTTAACATTTTTTGCCAATAAAAGCTTGACCATATGCTTGCTCCACAATTAAAACATTAGACTTCTCATTGCCTGCAGCAATACTTTAAGTCTTGTACCTTGATATAAAATCCAGCTGTTTTTCTTCACCATTACATTTTAAAAATCTTTCATTATGTTTCTTACTATTGCATTTAACATACATGGACTTACAACATGGTGTAGCACTTATTATTTGTGGGTTTTTTTTCCCCTTTTCCTCATTATCTCATACCCAGCTTCTCTCTCTACTCTAACCTTCCCTCACTTCCCATTTATTTCTTCATCCACTTCTCCTAATCTTACTCTGCCTTATGACCACTCTTTTGTCCTTGAAGAGCCACTAGAGAACTCTCCTCCACAGCGAAGAGCAGAAATGCTGGTGAGTGGGAGCCACCAATTTAAATAATTTATAAGATGGTACAGTTGTTAGTATTATTTGTATTATTGTCATGCCTAGGAGCTGCAGTAATGGACCAGACCCCACATTGTGCTAGGCACCATACAAACCGATCAAAAAGACAGTGCCTGCCCCAAAGAACTTATGGTCTAAGTTTAAGATGAAAGGCAATGGGTGGATATAGACAAACCAACAGGAAAGCACAAGGAAACAATTAAATGATGTTTTCCACATGGAAGGCACTGGTCACAGCACACAATCCATTTTACATTAAATGATTCTACCAATATCACACTACCAATGCATCCGTAACTCCATCCTCCACATCAAAAAACTTAGAGCCCTTCTAACCAACACCTCAGAGCTAATAAGAGCATCTTGGAGCAACCAATTAGGACGCTGTTACACCATCAAAGAGCATACATTCCACAGTGCAGGGCGCATCACTGAAAATACAGAGTGAAACCCTGGTCCCATTACAGTCAGTGGAAGGTTTGCTATTGATTTCACTCCCAGTCTTCAACTCCCTATCACTCTCGGCTTTGGCATACTGGGTTTTGCACAGTTAGAAACTTGATTCATGTTTATTTAGAATCCAGCCTCATTTGCAATGGCTCCCTTCTCAGTTGCACAACTAGGATATAGCTTGGCATTCTACAGCATGACTGATAACCCAGTCAAAATGGATTGCAGTACGATACTGTGCATTGGAATTCAGGTGCATTGACGGAGTTATATAGGGGAGCGATTGGCTCTAGACAATGACATCTAAATCCCTCAACTGCATCCAAAAAAGCATCAACATTCATGCAAATAAATGTAAAATTGCTCCCATCTTGCATGACTGTTTCTGTGTGTGCAAAGGGAGTTCCAAGTGAGCACCAAACACTACTGCTCTGATTTAGTAACATTTTGCAATGGCTTTGAACAGGGGAAAATGTCTATACAAAGTACCATGCAGTGAGGAATCCAGTCCTCAACACCTTCATCATAGTTCTAGGCTTGTGGGCCCAGATTCTAACAGCCTTACTCATGGTAAATAGGACACCAAAGACACTCCATGGTATTATTTAAAGCAATATTTTCCAAGCTTGCTTTATTCAATAGCATTTTTATTAATATTCATCTCTAAACTGTAGAGATGAGTTTTCACTGTAATTTGTTGTTTATGTCTTGCTCTTAATATCTTTCAAAATTTAACAAAACTTACAGCACAGGGGTAGGCAACCTATGGCACGCATGCCAAAGGCGACAGACAAGCTGATTTTTAATGGCACTCACACTGCCCGGGTCTTGGCTACCGGTCTGGGAGTCTCTGCATTTTAATTTAATTTTAAATAAAGCTTCTTAAACATTTTTAAAACCTTATTTACTTTACATACAACAATAGTTTAGTTATATATTATAGACATATAGAAAGACATCTTCTAAAAACATTCAAATATACTACTGGCACGCAAAACCTTAAATTAGAGTGAATAAATGAAGACTAGGCACACCACTTCTGAAAGGCTGCTGACCCCTGGCATAGAGTTTGAGTCAAAATACTTCTAAGGGAAGGAAATTCTTTATCCCAGTGTTTCTGTCATCCTGACTGGCAAAGTAATTAACTGAAAAACAAAACCCTCATTAAAGTTCATTTAGTTAGGTTGATGAAAGGAAACTGAAGAAATTGTTCTTCAAACATCATTAATTCCAAGTGGCAGTTTGTCAACTTGTAGTTACTGGGTCTGATTCCCTTCTGACATACATTGGTGTAAATCAGGAGTAGCCCCGTTAAGTCAATGGAGTGACTCTGGTGTAAAACTGGCATAAGTGAGAGCATAATGTATCCACACACACATTAACCATGCAGATCTCTGAATTGTAAATGAGACCTCTCAAAATAATGCTGTGATAAATGGTACCCTTGTTATTTTTACTGATAATATCTTTAACAGACACTTGCTGGAGGGGGTTTCACCTTAGATACAACATTTCACTTGAACCAGTGCTGAGCTGATTAACATGGTTGCTAAGTAAGTAGTTCTCATCACTACAATGCTTCCCAATTTAATTTTCAAGGAGCTTGCATTCATTTACCTGGCTTGCTTTAGAGACTTGTCACTGAACTGGAGCTAATCTGGTTATTAAATAAAGCATTACTCTCCTGGGGGTAATGAAAATAAATACTTTCCACTCCAGAGTTGTTAGCTTTAGTTAGTTTGGGCAGTAGCTATAACTGTGTGAAATAAACAAAGACAAAACAGAAAATACTCTTGCAGGACAGCTCCATCATTCAGTTGTTTCCTTCCATTTTGAAAAGTAAAAATGTAGCATATCATATTAATTATTTTTTGTCTTATGGTAGTGCCTAGGGGCCTCATCTGATGTTGTGTAGCACTTCTGCCAGGCACTGTTTATACAGATAAGACAGTGCCTGACCAAAGAGTTTACAGTCAAAATACAAAAGGCAGATAAAGTAGTTTTACCATGAACGATGCAGTTATACCAACTGAACTCCTGGTGTAGCAAGCGCTATGTCAACAGGAGGGTGTCACTTGCCAACACAGCTACCATCTCCTGGGGAGGTGGAGTACCTTCACCAATGGGAGACGCTCTTCCATTGGTATTGATAGCATCTTCGCTAAGCACTCTACTGGTGCAAAAGTACCACTTCAGTGCTGTAAGTGTAGACAAGCCCTAAGTGACTTACCTCCTGTGATTGTCTCTTTGCCCTGACTAGAGCACAGGATGAGGAAGAAAAGTTAGTTTGTTTTTGTTTTTAACCAGTATGTCCCCTCCTCCCATAGGCAGCTGCATTAGGGATAGGGACAATTTGGTTCTATAACAGAAACTTCTCTCTCTCTCTACTTCCTCCCAGATGTGGAGCAGAAACGGTCGTAAATACTCACGAGGACAATATTCTAATACCAGACTTGTGCTAATCCCAGATTTGACTCCAAAGAAAAGCCTGCTGCTGCCTGCTGTTGATTTGTCAGTATATGTCAATCCATTCTTAGGCACTTGCAGAGATGCCTCTCCTAAAAATAATAATAAAATAATATTACCAAAATAAGAAGCCAAATACTGGGGCAATTGTCAATCTCAGCAATTCACTGCTAAATCTAGATCTAAGTAAAATAAAGATCTTTACCCCTCCTTCTCTGAAGAATAAACAGGTTTGAGCTATACTGGTACGGTAGACTGGTACCGTTAATGTACAGTACAGTTAATGTTTTTCTCCAGACCACAGTCAAGCCATGGAAAATACCCAATTTCCAAGACATTTCTGTGAGTCTGCTCTAATGTTAGCAGGAAACAAACAATAACTGTAGATATGATTCACTAATACAATATATTTCTTCGAAACACAAAATAATGTTCTGTTAGGGCAGCATAGGAAAAGGAAGAAATCATACCATAATTTTACACAGTTGAAGAATTGCGAGCCCTGTAATTCCAAGCCCTGTAAGAATTTGCCTTCAGATGAGCTTTCCCTACTGTTTTATATTCAGGGAAGGCCATGGCTTCAACTTACAAATTCATAAAGAGCAGTAGATTTGCAATTTGTGAATTTATAATGAGAGATGGAGTTAAAAGCAGGAAGTTAACGGTGGCACATCACGATTTCTCAATATAGATCCTCCTGCTGAGCTCCATCTCTTGCAACCCATACATTTAATTATGAATCTCATTTACCTTTTCACTGGGGAGGCCTGACAGGACATGTCTTAGGAGTGCAATGACTATGGGCAAGATCTTTGACCTCATTTTCTCTGGTGTAAATCCAGAGATGCTGAACCAATTCCAGTTGTGTCACTCCAGCTTTGCACTTATGTAATGGAGATCAGATTCTGCCCCACCACTTTAAATAAAAGAAGAGTCTCCCTCCTTTATGTTTAGTAAGACTGCCTAAAGGCATGTGGATGAAAGAAAATGTATAATAAATTATCAAGGAGTTCTGACTTTGTAGGACCTACGCTAGGATTTGAATATTGGCTAAGCCAATTAGTAGAGTCAAGGTTAATGGCACTGGAAATAGCAGGTTCTTACTAGGATTGGGTAGAAAGATGGAGCAGCAGTAGAAATTATAGTCCACTGTTAAAGAAACAGTGCCCTCTTATCTACCCCAACATAGGCAGGTGGACAAACTTATCCACAAAACACTACTCAGTGTTATTCTGAAGGCATCACCTTGAAAGATGGGAGTAGTGGTTCCATCTACTGCCGTTTAAACCCTCATCCTCTGAGAACACCACCAAGGGTACCAATTGTATTATCACCCTCCCACTTAGTACAGGGCTAGATTCACCAGTTAATTTCTTTGACATTGCCAAAGAAAAAAAATTCAGCACATACTTTTGACTGACCACAGTGGTAAAGGTGAAAGGCCTCAAGACACTCATTCTTCCTTAACTAATTGAGAGGTATGATTTCCCCTTAACCTGGTAAAGCAAACACAAGGAGCTATACCACAAAATGAATTTCACATTCTTCAGTAAACAAATAGCTGTGCTGAGCTACTACATTTCTTTCACGACCACCCTGACCTACTCTTTGTCAATCTGGCTTTCCAAGCCATTGTGCCATCTGTAGTGAAGGCACACTGATCTGTGTTTTTGTATTGCAGGGATATGGAATCGATTCATTAGAAACAGATTATTTCCTAAGACCAAGCTATGGTTTTAACAATAAAAGAACGTCCCTTACCAAAATATTAACACAATATGGCTTATTATAAGGAGTTATGGGTATATGCAACATGCAATATAAATCCAAAACCAAATCAAGTTACAAGGACCACAGTTGACCGTACCCTGTTAATATGATTTTCACTTCAGTGCAATTTAACTAAGCCTGAACTCTCTACCATTCTTCATTTCAACTGCACGGGTCATTCCTTACGTAAAATCACCCAATTTAGATAGGATTGCCCTGTATTTTTTTTTTTAATATTTAACGAATGTTTTAAATCAGCAGTCATAAAATTCAAAGGATCTTTTTAACTATCAAGCCAATTAAGTAGAAATAAATACCACATATAATTTCTGCAAGATGAAAGATGAATATGGAGTTCCTGCCCAAAATGTATTTCTATGTTTCAGCCAAAACTTTGAGCACTTTTGTGTTGGTTTGTTGGTAAGTTTTATGTTTGTTTTTTCTGGTCTTGATTTTTCCCAGAATATAGATAGGCTTTTCCTTTAGGACACACTAAGAGTATAGATTTCCAGATAAACACTCATGGCTACATACTACCATCCAATCCAATTAGATCACAGATAAACGGCTTAACAAATAGGTCAACCACAGAAATAAGAATTTGAAGGATTCTGTCTCGTGTTATCAAATAGCTTATAGGAATATAGATACAAGGGCCCTATTGCAGGTTCTTGTCCTCACATTTAAGACCAAACTTCAGTGGGTACACTTATCAATAAGGGTGCTCATTCAGTCTGCTTCAAAATTATTAGTCAAAACAGTTTTGTCAGAAAATTGGGGTTTTGACAAAACAAAACCTCATTAAAAAGTATCTGCTTTCCATGGAAAATTTCAATGTATTATCAAAAAAAAAAAAAAATCCACCCACAAATGTCTGACAACCAAAAAAGTTTCATTGTTCAGCCTAAACCAAAATTTTGTGATTTGAGGTAGCATCACTGTATCTCATTGGAGTTGTCATTCGTGTGCCTTACGCTCCCATTCTCCTCTTTAGGCTGGGTGGTCTGGCCACACCACAGCTCCCATGAAGCTCCATGGACAGAGACTCCGATAAAGTCATGAAAGTTGCTTAACAAAAGATGATTGAGGAGATGATAGAGGATATCTGTGTCTCTTCCAACATTCCTTCTATCCTGGTATGGGGTCTCAGGAGCAGACTCTCAAAGCAGCACCTCTGTGGCAGGAGGAAGAAGGGTTGCAGTAAATTTTCTATCCCTTGGCACCTCCTGTATCACTTTCAGATGTCAAAAACTTACTCAAAAATGTGGTCCTAAATCTAGATCAATGAGGGGAAAAACACTCCACGATATATTAAACAATTAGTTGAAGAGAAAAATGATCCAGATATTTGCTGGCATGATTTGGAATGAAAAGATAAACCATTTGCATTTACAGTAGACTCTTGATTATCCAGGATTGGGTTAATCAGGTTGTGGATTAACCAGGATGTCAAAAAAAAATAAGCATAACTCACAGGGCAGGCTCTGGCTTTGTTGCCACCCTAAGCACACACACACAAAAACAAACCACCAAGGAGCAGGGCAGCCAGTGAACCAACACCCCTTTCCCCGGTACAGGGTGGCTGGTGAACCAACCCCCCACCCTGTCCTGCCATATTTCCTATGGATGGTGATTATCTGGGATTTTATTAACCAGGATTAATTTTTTCCCCATCATTCTGGATAATCTAGAGTCTGCTGTATGTGATTCTTCCTGTATTCAACAGAGGAATTTGTAAGGGAAATGTATAGATTTTAAGCAGAGATATCTCTGTAGTCCTAACAATCTTTGTTCTTTATGATCTTAATCGCATCAAGGGTCTTCATAATGTTCATAACATTTCCTGATGAGATCCTCTGCAATGGTCAGTGGCTAAATGATCTATACACAGAAAATGGAATGTGAAAAATACTGAACATTGCAGAATTGTACAATAGTATGATCGGACTCACTAAAATGGAAAGAATTACATTCAGCTCCGGAGGAAGGAGAGAGTATTTTGAGGAAATTCAGTGCGTATTTTTAGATATTATTGTGATATGGTCATTAATGTCCTTAATCAGCTACTGTTGGATGAAAAGAAGTCCACAGATAGTCAAATTTAAGTGAATTTGTCAAATGAGTTTACACCTGCCTTATGTGTTTGCTGGCCATGAATATTCTATCTGTAATTTCCTGGCAGGAATGTTCAATGATACAGCAAATATTAAATTACACTCACGGGATATTTGAAGAAAGCAAATGCTGACTTTGTAATCACAAGAAGTCAGATTAGAAACCTTATTCAGGAACAACAAACAGTGTATGATCTCTGTGTGTAACCTAAACAGCTTGGCTTTTGAATCCAGTGGACTAAACAACTAATGTCATGTATGCTGACCCAGTGTTATTTCCAGAAACTATTCATCAAGACTTTTGAATAAATAAATTAGAGAAAATGGTTATCTGTTCATGGATAATTAAATTAATTGATTCAATTAGTCATATAAATTAACTGCCAAAAATGCTAATATCTGGTAGTCTTTATTATGTAATAGGTTAGTATATTTTATTGGCTGTTCATTATCATTGTAGCCAAATATTCTCCCTGGTCTTCTCTAACGTAGTATACTTTTTGTGTGTTAACATATAAAATACACTTAAAAATAGAAAACAAAATATTGAAAGTCGCTAAGAGAAAGATAAATCATGGGGCACAGATGTTATGAGTGGATGTCTGAGGTGGTAATGTGGTGATTAAAGTGTGGTAGGTCTCAGTCCAAGATTTTGAATGGTGTATCACACCAGCTCTTTAATAAGTGGAAATTATTTTTGTGAACAATAATATGTAATCTCAGAAAGGGCACTTAAAAAGTTTTATACCCATTTCCTTCTACCCCATTCCCATCAGGAAACAACTGGGCTGTGACTGTTCTCACTTATAGTAAAGTTTACATTTAAAAATATCTGTTTTCTTTCTTTGGTGCTAAATGTATACTACAGTCCTGATTCACCATTGCATTCAACCAGGTTTATGCCAGTGTAACTCCACTGTAAAACTGTAGTAACTCAATGGAGTTGGCCCTAAGCCTACAAAATATTCTGGTTCCTATCAAGTATTGGTTCAGTGTAGCTGGCTGTTTTATCAGAGCATTCTGGAGTATTGTACTGGTTTTTCTTTCTTGTGCTCTGTTCAAAGCAACCACATCAAACTTGACAAAGAGTCCTGTGGCACCTTAAAGACTAACTAAAGTATTAGAGCATAAGCTTTCGTGGGCTAATAGCCACTTCGTCGGATGCATGCAGTGGAAGTATCCAGGGGCAGGTATAAGTAGGTAGGCAAGAACCAGGTTATACGGCTTGTCTTCACTAGAGCTGGGAGAGATCGATCTTATGGCGATTGATTTATCGCGTCTCGTCAAGACACGATAAATCGATTGCTAACAGTGCCCCTGTCGACTCTGTAACTCCAGCTCACCAAAAGGCACAAGCTGGAGTCGACGGGGGAGCGCGCCACCGACCACCACCGCTGTGAGGACGGCAGGTAAGTCAGCTGTGGATACTCCGATTTCAGCTACGTTATTAACGTAGCTGAATTTGCGTATCTACAGTCGATCCCCCCACCTAGTGAAGACCAGCCCACAGATAACAGGGTGTGTCCAATGTGGCTGAACCAGCTGTATCTCCAATCAGGGAGGGTGAGGTATTCCTCTAGCAGCTGAACTGGAGGTGTGAACAGGAAGAAAAGAGAAACGGCTCTTGTAGTTAGCTAGCCATTCAAAATCTCTATTCAGTCCCAAACTGAGTGTGTCAAATTTGCAAATGAATTGCAACTCTGCAGTTTCTCTTTGCAGTCTGGTCTTAAAGTTTTTTTGCTGCAAAATGCATTTTGCTGCATCTTGCATTTTTGCAAAATGTAGCACATGAATTTTTGCTGCATTTTGCAGCAAAAAAACTTTAAGACCAGACTGCAAAGAGAAACTGCAGAGTTGCAATTCATTTGCAAATTTGACACAATCAGTTTGGGACTGAATAGAGATTTTGAATGGCTAGCTAACTACAAGAGCTGTTTCTCTTTTCTTCCTGTTCACACCTCCGGTTCAGCTGCTAGAGGAATACCTCACCCTCCCTGATTAGAGATACAGCTGGTTCAGCCACATTGGACCCACCCTGTTATATTTAACCTGGTTCTTGCCTACCTATTTATACCTGCCCCTGGATACTTCCACTGCATGCATCCGACGAAGTGGGTATTAGCCCACGAAAGCTTATGCTCTAATACTTTAGTTAGTCTTTAAGGTGCCACAGGACTCTTTGCCACTTCTGCAATTCCAGACTAAAACGGCTACCCCTCTGATTCATATCAAACTTGTAACTTTGTTAGAAAAATGTTCACTCAAAATACAAAAATGTGCACAGAAAGACCTCTACTTCAGCCACTTGTAATTTATTAATTGTTCACCCTAGGTATTACCAGCTTCCAAAGTTTCTTTCAAGAGAAAAATGCGTCTAGTATGTGGGTTATTTTAACTGCTGCATGGTCCCAATCTAATAGATCCTACGTGCTAGCCCAGAGCCATAATGAAGCATAAAATAGTGATCCTTGAAAATACAGGCAGTATTTATACAGAAGGCAAAACTCAAGAAGACATTCAGTTGACCCGCGTACTTATTTACCTATCTAAGCTTAATTTGCAGCAAATGTTGCAAAAGGTTTGTAGAGGAAAATACTGTAGTCAGTCACTGATGGAGTCTGTCTATGCCTGTCAGGTTCATATTCAATGCCTCAAGGCTGACAGACTGTGCTGAAAGTTTTCAGTGTGCTCTTTTCTCACTTCACAGTCTCATCTCCTCAGCGCTTCGCCTGAGGCTACTTTTGTTCTCTTCACTGACTCTTCCTATCTCTCAGATCTGTCTGGGGAGAAGGAAAACTACATGCCTTGACACCAACATTTTTATTTATTTATTTTTGGTAAGGGCCTTGTGAATAATTGTATGGAGAGGCAGCATGTGACAAAAATACTTGGAGGCTGACTCCGGATCAGATCTGGCCATCCCTAGCAAAAGGATTGGAGATCCACGAGCTTCCCCTACCCCATATTCCACCCCAGCACATGGGATAGCTAAAATGCCAATGGGGAGCCTCAAAGGCGACTGGGAGGAGCAGTGGTAAGATAGGACTTTTGCTCCATGGGCAGGTGCAGGTACGGGGTTACAGCCAGTGTGCTGCAGAGGACTTGCTGGTGTGTGGTGTCTAGGTGCTGCCTGGAATAATTCTAGCTAAATTAGAACTATTCTTCCCGTGTTCCCTGCGTTGAACCCCCAGTTTATCCTGAGGATAGCCAGCCTTGATTATCCAATGCAGAGATGTGTCCGACAGTCTCTGAGAGTTTTCCACATCCCTGGCTCTCTACAGAAACAGTCCCATCAGGGCACTAAGCCTATTCTCCGTCTACCCCTTCACGATTCTATTTTAACCACTTGTGTATAGTGCTGTATACTCTCTCAGGGATGGGAGAGTCACTATCAATGACAGGAATCACGTTTGTGCAATACATGGGGCAAGGAGTCAAATTCTATGCTGACCCTCCCAGGGAAATCCAAAATGAGATGACAGGGTGTAAATCAGTGCTACGTTTGGTGTTAATAGAACAGCTCCAAAGCAAAGCAGATTTATCTCAGTTGGGCAAATGTCGATGTTTACTTATTATAAAATATTATCAATATAAACAAAAAACATGGCAAAACCCCAAAGACCCAAACAAAACAAACCCTGAAGATAGTTGGGACTGAAGTTTTTCCATTGAGGTTCTCCTACCCCACACACCTTTCACTACAGCAACATGTTATCGTACCAATTGGGAGCTACAGAGATGTCGTGCCTTTGTGCTGGTCTCAAAGAACTCTTCTAAAAATCTAGAGTGAGCCTGGTGCAAAGAGTCATCTTTGACTGTTCATTTTACCTAGATGCCAAAAAAAACCCCAAAACAAACAAAGAAAAAACCACAACCACACCACACCTCACTGACAGGACCCTCTAACAGTACCCAGATAATCCAAAACAGGATTGGCAAATGTGTCAGGTGGAAGGAATAGTAAGCTAGGTCTTGCAAATACATACATTTCGTTCTATTAGTGCCCACATAGTACACTTCAAGGTAGTAGTGGAGAGAGTAAAGGGGGCTTTAAACTTCAGTCTGCCTTTGCAAGCCTGTGATCCTGAGGCCACTGTGACCTCGTCCTTTTGCCCAGCACGAGTCAGAGAAGCGTGACGTAACATGTGCCAGCTCTCAGTGGCCCCAAGGGGCTCCCACAGCAGCCAGAAATGACAGGCACCGCAGGGTCCCCCCAACCATAGTCCATTTTCACTCAGCATTTCCCCAACACCAGCCATGGGCAAGAAGGCAGCATAGGAACTCCTAACAAAGCCCCCCTGTACAGTGGGGTGATCCTCCTAGATTAGCTGTGCTGGTACTCGGGCTCCTTTGCATCTCAGTAAAGTTGTTGGAAGGGTGATTTTGCAAAGGATTAGCTATTGCCAAGTCCTTTTAGCTTGTGCTTCAAGCTTAGGATATTGAAGAACATGACACACCCAGAAACACACCCTGAACCAAACAAATCAAATACACTCATAATGGCTAATAGAGAGGGAGAAAGAGTAGTAAACTCTAAGTGGCTTTTTAAATGATATTCTTATTTAGTTTGGATCTCCTTTGCTACTACTCTCCCCTGAAGTATAAATCAGCTTATACTACTCCATAAAAGATCCATTTAGATTTCTGGAAAGCAAAGGGTTAGACAAATAGAACCCAGGAAACTGGAAAATGTATTTCCTATTTAATGTTGTAGTTTATCCTTTTTGTCTTTATTACAGAAGAGTCAAGTAGCTTCTGGAAGCAGCAGCATTTCTGGAAAGGGTTGGTTGGTTGTTTTGAATTCATAGGGTTCGGTAAAATGAAAATGAAATCCTGAGTGAAATAACTTTGGAGGTTTAGTAAGCTCAACCTTTTTAGGTTTCTTTAGTTCCAGGCAAAGGGGTTGTTCCAAAAAGCAAGAACAAGACGCGGGGGAAAGGGAGTGCAGGTTACTGAAAGTAAATTGCGCTACTTGTGCTATGTTGAGCTCTGAGCTCAGTTTAATGTTACCAGCTGGTATCATTATATACCTGACACAGGAAAACTGCTAGGCACATAAAATAAAGAAACACACAGCTTGACTTTCCAGGGCACTGAGGCTGTCACTGAATTCAACAGGGAGTTTTGGAAGCTCAGTATCTCTGAAAAACAAGTCAGTACTATCTATGCAATGAACTGGATAAAACCAAACCAAGAATACTCAGATAGCAAATATAACACTCTCAAAGGGATTGAGGCAAGACAGGAAATGGATGCACTGGGGGTACGGGGGTGTCAGTATGACTCATGTTGACCACTGTGGACCAGCTCAATTCTCTCTTTTCACCAACATCCTATGAAAACTCAACTCAGATTACTTTGCTATTTATATTACAAATAGAATATGAACTAAGAAACCAAGTGATAATCCCTAGTTAAACCAGTACGGCACCACTGAAGTCCATGGTTGCAACTGGGAAATCAGTATGGCCTAGAGTATTTGTTTAGGACCCCCAAAATCTCTTCTGCAGGGCACATAGGCTTTAGAAGGAGTTGCAATACCGATGGATTGGTCTCACAGCTGTTTGGAGGCAGGGAATGGAAGCAACACTGCATTGTTTCCCAGCACCTCCTGGATACCTTTGGCACCAAACTTTTGGAAAGTTGTAGAGAAACTGGAGAGAGAGAGTCCAGAGGAGAGCAACAGAAGTGACAAAAAAAAATTTAGAAAACATGACTTCTGAGGAGAGTTTAAAAAAACTGGGCATGTTTAGCCTTGAGAAAAGACCACTGAAGTGGGACCTGATAACAGTCTTTGGATTCATTAAGGACTGTTATAAAGGAGGATGGTGATCTATTGCTCTCTATGTCCACTAGAAGATTATCAGTTATTCCTTGCCCAGTGTCCTAGAGCCTGCAGTGAGTCTACATTGCAATGAAATAGCCACGCAGCCCATGAGCTAGAGTTGGTTGGCATGCACCAGATGCAGGTGTCTAATTGCTGTGCAGACATATGCTAAAAGGATAGTTAAGAATTGGAACAAGCTTCCAGGGGAGATTGTGGAATCCCCATCACTGGAGGTCTTTAAGAAAGTATTAGCTGCTGGGGTAGTGCACTTAGTCCTACCTCAGTGCAGGGAGTTAGATTTGTTAACTTCTCAAGAGCCCTTCCAGTCCTATTTTTCTATGAAGCTCTTCCACAAAGATGATGTACAGTTAGCATGATGCAGGCATTGGGGGAGACCAAAAGGGGAAGAGAAAATTACAGCTTTAAATAAAACTAAAGATGAGTTCAAGCTTCCAAAATTCAGATTCACGTCTTTGTTTCAGTATGTTATAAACAGAGGGGCCATTTGCAAAATTCAGATCCCGATAGCAGGCCCTTCCAAAATTCAGGGGGCTTGGGATACCTCTATTCTTTGACAAGAACATGTCACTTAGTTTTTAATCTGTAGTTATAAACCTTGCTGTATATCCATTTGCGAAGGCCATTCAAAGACACAGAAAAAACACTTCAGTCATGTGATACAAAACAGGGACACCTTATTGAGATATGGATCCCAAATACTAAATTGGAAGGAAAAGAATGAAGTAATATATGAACATTTTAAAAAATTTCAGGAGCAACAAGAAATACCGAAAGGTTTACTGAAGTTTTGATACTTAGCTCTGTCATTTAACTACCAAAGAAAGCTGTTGTTTGAGGATTTATAATTTTAGCATACCTGGGTATGGGGGTTTTTTGTGTTTTTTTTTTTCTTAAAAGCAGAATTACTGGAGCAATTTCTGTTGCACAGTGCTATCACATAACCATATCCCTGTCGAGCACATTTGGAAAGTGCATCAATAACGTTGACTGCTACATGAAGCATGTGACAAGCTGGTAAATGCTTTTGAACCTTGCAGCAGGGAAAGAGAGGGGAGGGAATGAAGCAGATGGACTTCCAAAGACCCAAGAAAAGGAAACCAGTTTGTAAAAGTCACCACAAGAAAATAACCCACTTTGTCTCCTTGTTAAAGGTACACATGCACTAAAAAGAACTAACACCATCATCCAGACATGATACATTGACTAGAATTAAAGTAGTGGATACAGGAGAAAATGCATTAACTGTAAGTGTGTGGGTAGCCAATTATTCAGTGAAGTGAACACTGTGTGTAATCAAAAGAAGGGGGGGCAGAGTTAAAAGAGGGAAACAAGCCTAAAAGCAGCTTTTTATACAATTATCATCACATCCCCTTTGGCCTGTCATGCATCACACAACAGTTACTGAGGTTCCGACATGAGTAGCACATAACACCACCGATATTTCAAGCTACGCACTGTGATTTTAATCATACGCTAGGGTGACCAAATGTCCCGATTTTATAGGCACAGTCCCAATTTTGGGATCTTTTTCTTATATAGGCTCCTATTACTCCCCCCATCCTCTGTCCCAATTTTTCACATTTGCTGTCTGGTCACCGTATAATATGCCCATTATCTATAGGCACATAATGAAACCAAAGAGTCAAAGAAAAGAACATTCTATGGTAAGCGAGGCAACAGCTAGACTTGGTTGCTTAAATCAGTTCAGAGACAATGGAGAAATAATCCTTCATCCTAAATTCAAAGAGGAATTAAAGTATTTTTGGAGTGCAAAAAGAGTGTTCAAGTAACTTTTTCCCACTCCACACTATTTTTTCATATCCACACATAGCATGATACACATTTTCATTGTCTTGCATCCTTACGTTTCTAAAAGTCCAGCTAGAGGATAGGTACTGTTTTGTAAGGCAGAATGATGCAGCACCTTATAAAGTATAGCATATGTCTATCTGAAATGGAGATTTTACCTGTGTTGTCAACTCCATATGTTCAAAAAACATGAGGTTGGTGTAAAAATTGTTTGATTAATTTTTAGTTTACTTTACATGCCTACTGATTTCTGAGCTTTTGGGGTAAAGTCACTTCACAGTTTCAAGCTTTTCTCTGTTACGCAGGGTTTTCCAGAATGAAAAGTTCTTGGTAACTTTACTCTTCACAAGGCAGTTGCAGAAAATAAATCAACAGGGACACAGCCTGTCTGGCCAATAGAGATAGAGTTGATGCAAGCAGGCAAACAAAAATGCTTTCATTCAAAGCTTTTATTTTATTTAGTCTGCAACATTTGTAGAACACCCCAAATTAATATTTCCCCAAGGCCCTGAGGAGGTCTTCAATGGATTTCTGTAGCTGTCCAGTGGCCAGCCTTCAATCTGCAGGGGAACTTGAGATGTTTCCAAGCATTCAAGAGTCCAGCAAACTTAGATTTCTTCCTCGTTTTATACCAAATTTGTTAGTATTACATAACTTGTTCATCAAAAACCAAACAAAAAACTGATGAGCAAAATCTAAGTTAAGTGTGGAGTTTTCCAGTGTGTCAGGCAGGGAATTTTCCACCAGTTACCCAGCTGTATTTCACACAGCAATAGTTAACTATTGCCAGACTTTCCATCTTGTAAATCCATGTTTTGGCAAAAAGCTCAAGTCAGGAGGACACGTGGTCATGTTTAGTCCTTGTGGTCACTTCCTCCCTCTTCCCCCCGGCCCCATGCTGTTAGTTGTGCTAAGGTTTTTAAAAAAGAGACTCTTTTTAGCTGCTTTCAGAAATAAGCATAACCATTGGTATTCCAGCTGCTGGCAGTCATCTAGGCATGTTATCGCGTTCTGGGCTATCAAAAATCTCCCCCTCCTACATCTTCACAACCATGAACTTATTATATAATAAAAGCTAAGAATCTCATACTCTCTTGGTTCCTACAGTTGGGGCTTTAAGAAAAATATCAAATATTATGAGATTAGTAATAAAGGTCACAAGAGTCATCAACCACTTTACTTTTATTCTTTGTTTTGTTATTTCCCTCCATCTCACATTGACTGAAAAGCAGACCAAAAGCATATTATTGCTCTTTGCATGTGCAACAAACCTAATAGATTACCACCACTTTCCTATTGCACAAAACACCATGCTGATAGTCTGACTGGAAGTAGAAAGTGCCCGGAAACATAAGAAATAATATACTTGCAAAGGCCAGTTCAAGTTTGTAGATCAAATAGGTTTAGAAATATTTTGGATGTTGAATCTCAATTTTTGGATGCATCTCTCAACCAAATTAAGACTTCTGAAACTTTGAAGTTCAACCTTCACTAGAAGTAAATATAGGCTTAGACCAAAATTTACAATAAACTTGTAGGAAATTTGACACCTGCAACTAGCCACTATCTCAATGAGGAACTAAAAAAACTCCCAGATCCAAAACACACCAAACTATGGGCAAGATTAGGTCTAAATCTGGATCTGAAATTTGGAAGTGGATCCTCCTCCTTAGTAGGTGAATCATATGCAAATAAAATGAGCCAGTTATGTCTCCTCATTGGCTTGAATGAAGTCTCATCTGCAGTAACATTGCCTCTTGACTAGCACATTTTTTTAAAGAAAAACTGAAATAGTTCAGTAGAGAGAAACAAAAACCCCAAATTTAGGATTGGAAAATAAGACTTCCGAAGAAAGAACATATTCAGTCTAGAGAAAAGAACACTACGAGGAGACAAAATAATAGTGTATGAATACATAAAGAGAGGTTATAAAGAAGACAAGGATTGATTATTCTCATTAGTCAACAAGCATAGAGCAATACATGGTCTTAAAGTGCAGAGAAAAAAGGTTAGATTAAAAG
The DNA here is from genome assembly GCA_007922305.1 of Dermatemys mawii. Taxonomy (NCBI): domain Eukaryota; kingdom Metazoa; phylum Chordata; order Testudines; family Dermatemydidae; genus Dermatemys; species Dermatemys mawii. Next base: position 31,167,836 of record ML677377.1, read on the forward strand.
GCACGCAGTGATTCATATCTGTAAGAACAGCTGAATGGAGCAAGAATGTAACAGCAATGAAACATGATGCCAAAGAAGGTTGCAAAAATGAGAAACATTCAAAGTTGGAAAAGAAAAGTATCTAATGGGGTGGTTAAAAATAGCAACATTCAATCCAGCAGAGACAAAAAGGCATAGACCAGATACTCCAAAAGAGGCTTTTCCAGACAAAATAAACCTTTGAATTTATGAAAATGGAGATAACCAGGAATGTTGACTCATGATGAGTGCAGCTATGTTTATTATGGCTGAATATAAAATCATTAGGCATGTTTGAACTGTGATATCTACCATAATTCACAGATCAGAGATTAGAAATTACTCACAAGCAGTGGGGTAAAACAGGCAGGAAATATTTTAAATCTCTTCTTACAGATGAGGTTCTTTCATATTTTGTAGCCCAGAACTCTCCAGTGAACCGTCTACCACATCTTCCATTTAAATGAACCTATTATCAAGTGTCAGTTGAAGTTAATGTGCATTTTACACAAACCAATAAACACAATAAACCAAATGTGTCAAGAAAGATATTGGCAAGAAGCAGAGTGATAAGAAAGGCACAGTGTTCAAGCAAAGCAGTAAGCAACCTATTCCAGATGATATATTAGCCCAGATTATGTTGTGCTAGATGTTGATCTTGGACATCCAGTGTCCTTGTTTGAGTCTAATTAAGTCACAGCCCTTTTTGAGGAATGAGCTCCGACATACAACAGATCTTACTAGTGTCTTATTAGAAGCACTATGTAAGAGACCAGGGTGTAGATGGTCTGTCCTACAGGTCACAGCTGGGCTGGTATCTATGAGGCAGCAGTCAGTGAGTAGGGAATTGGTGCAATTGCTAGAGCTGGGATCGATAGCAAGAGTCAGAGTGAGGCCAGGGTCATAGACCAGTAGTAGTACCAGGCTGGAATGAGGAGGTAAAAGTCAGGGTAAAGGTGGTGTTCAGGCTGAGGTCAGAGACTGCAGAGCAGGAAGCAAGGTGCAGTCTGGAGTTATAGCAGTTCAGAAGTCTATGTGGTTGCCCAGACAGCTTCCCAGAGTACCCTCGAGGGTTAAATAGTAGTCTTGACCAACCAGAGAGCCGCAGGGTGTCGTCACTCTAGACTCTTTGGACGGTACTTCCTGTGGCACCTAATCTCCACAGTGCTCTGTGGAAATAGCTTTGCATGTCCTTCCAGTGGTGATGTAGGGCTGTCAGCTGTCCCAGGCTCCACAGACTTGGGCTTTAGTGTCATGGATCCTTACAGACCATTGTGGGGGTAGATGGTTATCTTCTGGAGCACTTGGAAACCTTAATATGATGAGTGTGTACACGCACACATTCAATTCTCCTTTTTAACAAAAATGACACCATATTAACTTAAGCTTTCATTGCAGGGCAACATTTGTCTTTAGAAGTAAATACAGCGCCATCCAAACAAAGGGGAGTGCAGTGTGAATGCAGTATTTATAGTTCTGTGGGAAAATCCTGAATCATTTTGCAAAATACTCATTGACTTCAATAGAGCCAAGGTTTTTTCTCGGATGCGATTTCCTTTTTAACAGCTACTGCTGGGGTCAGGAGTGTCTGCAGTCAGATTGTAAAATGCTAGGCTCATCGTGCTGTTACCATATCTGTGTGTATTGGTTATAATTATTCACATCTACTGGATTAATCCAATAACAAAGACAAGGACAGACTCATGGTTAAGGCACTGGATTGGATTTAGGAAATCCTCTGGATTGTGTGAGAGACTTTGGGCAAGTCACAATCTCTATGAGTCTCACTTCTCCATCTTTAAAAGACAGACAATTCATAGATTGTAAATCCAGAAGGGATCATTTAGTCTGACCTCCTGCATAATCCTTTCTTTCTCCCACCCATCTTCTGCCTTAACTACTTAGAGCAGAAGCTCTTTGTGGCAAAGACTGGTTCTTGCCACATGTACATATAGCACAATAAAACCCCAATTTTAGTTGGGGGCCACCAGGTGATAATATAGTTCTAATAAAATAATAATAATGGATTTACACAGTTACAGCGTACCCTTTTTGTGGAAAATTAGATTCAGCAGAGTAGTCAAAGCTCATCTGTATGAAAGTTACTTGTATGTGAAGCTAGGCACTCCCTAACCAAAGGGTTTATTAAAAAAATACACAAGCAATGACATGTTTTCAAATCAATATAGCAGATCCTGAGGACCTGGTACTGCCATGATGACTTGTTACTGTGGTTTTCTGGTTTCCACTCTGATTTATACTGCCAGTGTGGCTTTTAAGAGAGTGAGAAAAGCTTCCTTAATTCTAAATACGAGACCAAATTCTGCCCTCACATGATCATAAAACCAGATTAACCCTATTAACTCTTCAGGACAGTTATCCTGGATAAAATTTTCAGAAGTTAATTGGGAACTTAGGTGCTGTTGAAAATTGTGTCTTGGTCTTTTAGCTGTCTAGCAAGAATTGTACACATGTATGGCACTATATAATTAAGCAACCATCCTTGTTGTCTGGATTTACAGTCATGCAGCAAGCAGCAGAATTTGGATAGGACAACTCCACATTGTTTTGTTTTTTAATCTACTTCACTATTGCCAAGAAATGTAAGAGAGACTAATAGACACTATTTCTGTAGCGTCCACAAAAACAATGTTTTCTCTTCTCTCAGAGGATGCTGTAGCAGCAGTTATTAAGAAATAGAGTTCAGAGCTATATGTTGGCTTCAATCAATCATGCTGTTGCATAGACAGAGATATTTGGTCAAGATAAAAGACTATATGCTGAGTTCTTTACAAAGAACAGTCCTACCAATTACAGCTCCTGCTAAAACAAAGAAGGGGGGAAAGTACAAAAAACCAAGGAAAAATATTCTTAATCCAACAGGGTATTACAAATAATGTAGCAGGAGAATGTGTGATGAAGTCTTTTGAAATGAGTTATGAGTAAAAGAAAACTGATAACATAATTGGCAAAAGGATCAAAGACCATGTCGCAGTTTGCTGTCAATCAATGTTTTCTCCCTTCCTACAAAAAATATGTTGTTATGGTTAATGCTCTGGACTGGGTCTGGCACTGATTCCTCTCCACCACAGACTCCTGCCATGACCTTGAACAAGTCACTTGTCCATCTCTCTGGACTTCAATTTCTCACACGTAAAATGGGGAGAATGGAGAGATGTTCAAAAGACATGAAGAACAATGAAGCACCCAATTCCCATTGGAAGGCAATGGGAATTGGGCACCTAATTTCCATTTGTGCATTTGAAAATCCCTAATAATCCTTTCCATACCTCGGAAGGCTGTTGCAAAGCTAAATTTGTTATTCCCACCCGAGAGATGCTCAGATTCTATGGAATAGGGGTGCGTGTGGAAGAGAGCGGGAAGATGGATAGAGAACAAGGAAATCAGTACTTTAGGAGGCAAATAGCCGGTACCCCCTTCCAATTATTTAGAAAAGCCAACAAACTGTCCCCAGCAGAATACACCTTGTTCATTAAAGTGCAATAGATGAAGATTTGAGAAATATTCAGAACTAGTCCCCAAAGGGTGGTAATTAGGAGTAGTCCCCAAAGGGTAGTAACTAACAGCATCAAAAGCATCTCTCCTTTCCTAGCTACAATGTCAGAGAACAAAAGGCAACTATCCTCCAGAAACTTTAGAAAATTTTGGAATCTTTAGAGAGTTCGTAAGAATAACACATTTCAGAAGAACACAAGAATGACCATACTGTGTCAGACCAATGGTCCACCTAGCCCAGTGTCCTGTCTTCCAACAGTGGCCAATGCCAGGGGTCCCAGAGGGAACAAACAGAACAGGTAATCATCAAGTGATCCAACAGGTAATCATCACAGAAAATGAAGTCAACAAGCGCGATCTGGAGGGATACAATACAGAAGGCAAGATAGCAGCAGCATTTACAGGTGGAAACAGTGTGGGGAGTGCACCATATGGTATATCTGGGTTCTATTTCCATCTATTCTGCTGACCTGCTATGTAACTTTGGCCAGGACATTTCCTCTCTCTGTCCTTCTTTTGTCTATCTCAACTATTTAGATAGTAAGTTGTCTGGGGCAGGGACTGCATCCTTTTTAGATTCATCGATTCAAGCCAGAAGGGACCATGAGATCATCTAGTCTGACCTTACAGTGCCGTACAGTGCCTAGCATAACGTGTCGTGTAAATAGTAAATACTAGTGACAGTACAAATGCCGTATTTGTTAAGTGAAAAGATAGAGAAGACAAAGGTGGACAAACAGCAATAGCACTCAATACCACTTGGGCTTCTATCAGAGACAGTGGGAGTCTGCCATTTACTTCAATTAAAGGATGAGGCCCATTGGTGGTTAAACAGAAAGGACTATCAGACTGCATGTGAAAGAAACACAAAGCAGCGAGGAAAAGCTATAACAATCAGAGAAGCAAGTCAGAATATTGTGAAGAGGAATCTTATATATTTCAATGTATGTTTCAAGGACAATGAATCTCAGAACCACACAGTTATAATAAAAATATATGAGAGTCGCTACTAGGGCTCTGCATGACTTTCAGTACTTCCTGTCTCTTTACTCAGTGTGCTTTGGTTCTCTGATTGTTCTATTTTTCTCTCCTCCTCAGCTCCTGGCAGTTGCCCAAGGCTAGTGCTCAGGCAAATTTAATAAAGCAAAAAAAGAGCTCTTTTGTCTCCCACACACAGTGCCACAGATGAAAGTGGTTTCCAGAAGTCCATATACCTTGATCCCCTTTCACGATCACTCTACACAGCTCTCCTCTCTCTAAGATCACAGAGAAATAGGGCTGATTGTTCCTTATCCACTATTAGCCAGACAGAAATTGGTTCCATTGCCCTGTAGTTGAGATCAGCCCATTGCATTTTTCTAGGGAAAAGATACATTTCCCCTGAATGCCTATGACATTCAGTTCTAGAAGTGACGGGTGAGAAACCAACTTCTGAGGTTCAGTTTTAAAGCTGGGTTAGCAGTATTGCATAACAAGGCTATGCAGACAGAGATTCTCTTCTTGAGTCACAAGTTTCTGGTTTTTACATTTTTTTTCCTGGAAATTTTCATGCAAGCAGGGTTTGGGTTTTCATTTCTAAGACTATTGGCAGAAACTGTAAGTCTTGCAAATATATATCACCTGTCTGAAAGGAGGAGAGAGAGATCTGTTGCTTAGTATGCAAGAAGGGGGAGCCTGTCTCCAAATAAAGGGAACAAGGGAAAAAGAATTCATGAAGCTATGAGCAGTAAAAGAAGCTGAAGGAATCAGCCAGGACAGCAGACTGCAGAGACACAAGGGAAAGGAGAAGGAAGTATGAGTAGAAGTGTAGGTCAGGGCTAAACTTCATGGATCCTGTGAGGTCCTGAGCATCCTCAATACCCATAATCTTGACCCTGCTCCAACTAAAGCCAATGATAAAAGATCCCATGACCTAGGTGGAGGCAAGATTGAGTATTCTGACCATATGGAATTTGAGAGCATCTTCTACTCAGGGTCAGGGTGCATTGGACTAAGTTTATGTTGGAGTAGATGTCATTTATTCTGTTGTCCAGCTGCCCCTCTTTGCTCTCTCCACACACCTCCCATTCTCCTGAACAGTTTCATGTACGTAAAGTTCACCTACTTACTTTGCTTATTAATTATTTTAGGAAAAAAGAAAAGTATTAGAAACCAAGAGTCAGTTTATGGTGAAGCATAAAATGAGAACTCAGAGGGTAGAAATAAGCCATGACAAGTGCTTCGGACATTAGTTTCCTTTGAAACGTTTGAGTGTGTCCTGGTCTCACACATTCACTATTTGGTCTGATAAATCATCCCAGAAAAGGAATGGGCAGCTGGATCCCAACTGATGGACTCCTTAGGTTTGATACATTTTTCAAGGCAATTGAATTTTCTTTTAAAAAAGGAAACTATCATTTGTCTCTCACACATTTTGTTTCACAAGTAATCTGAATATTTTAAGGCAATTTAACAAGCTGCTCAGTTTTAAAGTTTCTAATGTTATTACTCTGCTTCAACAGTAGTCACAAGCTGGTTTGTCTATTTTCCTGGGAACTTTCATGCCGACCCTCAATACTGTCTATTGCAGGGTAAGTGAGAAACCTGGCTAATCTACTGGGTGAGGATATCTGAATCTAATACGCCATTTTCCTTGCCTGCCTTTTGAAATGGCAACAGGCAGCACTTGAAAAGGCCCTTATTTAAATTACACATGGCCAGTAATGCTCTAGGCAATTTTCAAAGAGCTTGGTGATTTTGAAGTGTAAGACATGTGAGGAAAAGCTGGCTGTGCTGCCCAAAATCCTATAGGAGAAAGGAGAACATGTTTAAAACTTCATGAGAAGAGCCAAACTCTGAATTGCCTTGGAAAGTTTGGGACTAAAGAGACAGGCTGGCTATTTGTGTTGTATTAGTACTGCCAGCTGTGGGGTATTCTCTTGTTTAACAACTGAAGAAAAACAAGAGACAAAAAAACATCCTTCACCACAGTGCACACACAACCACCAGCCCCCAATAACTTAGCTAGTGGCCCAAACAATGTAAGAGAGTGTCCTTTTGAACTGTTTAATGGAATGGATTTGCCCAGATTTGTACTTCTCAGACTCTTGGAAGGTTGCAGTGAATGAGTTTACTGGCAAACCGTTTGCTCATGGGTAACCCCTACGTGCATAAAAGGAGACTTCCAATGAAGCCTCTGGTAATCCAGTTCTCACCCCTGAACAATTCCCTACCACAGTCCATGCAGGCTCCACATACAGATCATCTTGCAAGACTGGGGTCCAAATTACCACTGCAGAAAGAATTTCTGGGGGAACGAATATATCTGAACGCCAGTAATATATACCCCTGGTAAGCCTTTGTGCAGAGGTAATGTGATTATATATACTCTAACCCTCTCAGCCAGCCAAGTCCCTACCTACCATCCTTGCTCTCCATGCAGCTTCAGATGAATGGTACACACTTTTCACGAACCCTACCGTGAGATTTCTTCATAGGCAGGGCTGCCTCCAGGTTTCCTGCTCTCTGCACCTCATACCTCTGCACTGAGACCAGCCTAGAAAGGTTCACTTCAGAGAAGAGTGCCTTGTAAAAGCAATCAAAGTAACAGAAACAAGGGTTTATCATATAAGGGTGAACATAACCTCAACTATGCCTTTCATTACCAACAGAATCTGTAATAGGGTTAGATAGAACATTGATACTTAAGAGTTATATAGCACTTTTCATCTATAGATCTCAAAATGCTACACGAAAGTATACAACTCACTTAAGGCCACCGTTAAACAAGTTTAGAAGGAAGAGAGAGATAACTACAGTCATTTAAGTATTTAGGACGAGTTCAGATATTATAGTGATGAAGATCTGATTGGTAGAACTTAATGGCAGAGGCCAACTAGTTCAACAAAATGCACAAGTTCAAGAAAGCATGAAATGTTTTCCATCAGAGGCCAGATTCTGCATTCACTCTACACTCAGGCATAGCTCTGGAGAATGCAGAATCAACCCTCTGAAAAGATTATATATGCAAAAATTAAATTAGAATCGCTTTAAGAGTTGGCTTTGAAAAGTTTTGTTTGTTGAACATGTCCATCCTGTATATTGATTAAATAGTATTCTACATTTCAAAGAAACAGATGTAGTCCTTGATCACTATACATATAGGATCATGGAAGGGGTTTTTGTTGTCGTTTTTAAACACAAATATTTTTTAAAATGTGGGTATAATAGATCTATATCCTTCAGTACTTTGAACTTCAATAAACCAAAGTAAATTAGGATTTTTCTATTTTGTAATCTGAGCAGAAAGAGCTAGGAGATAAACAAAAATGTGAAATGTTAAAAAATGCAAAATATACACGAGATTATTTACAAAGCAATTATCCTACAGTCAGAGCCAACTCTGACTCTAAAAGTGTGTCAGTAGTCAGGTTTCTGCACCCATGTTGTTTTAATTCAGTGACTTGGAAATTTAAGAATAAGTATTTGTATTCTAATACAGCCCCTATTTCAAATTTTTCCTTCCATGCTCTCTCTTTCTGAATATCCTTAAAATTTCAAAATCAATTCAATTCATTAATATTGGAATGAAGTGTTGTTGAATGCATACAATACACTTGCGTTATAGAATGCAAAACTAATCTCCCAAATACATCTTTATTCTGAGGAGCTAGTTGACTCCACTCACGTAGGGCAACAAACAGATTTCAGTATCCTCTGCTAAACAACAATGCAATGTAAATTCAAATGATTATGTATGAAGCCAACCAAGTAAGAGCCCCATTGTGTTAGATGCTGTACAACCATATATAAATGACAATTCCTCCCTCAAACAGCCAACAACATTGTCACTTTAAATTGCATTATCATTGCTTTTTCCTAAGCTGCTCTTCCAGAGTTTTCTACTGGATGGCATCTCTTTAGCCTAGAGCAACTAGGAGGTTTTTTTAATCTCCTTGGCAGAGATGGTCCTTATATTTCAGTGACAGACTACTTGGAACAAAGGAACAATGCAAGGAAACCTACCGGCAGTGGTTGGAGAAATGGAATTAGGGAAACAATTACTGTTCAGGTTTAAGAATAGCAGCCGTGTTAGTCTGTATCCGTGAAGAAAAAGGAATACTTGTGGCACCTTAGAAACTAACCAGTTTATTTCAGCATAAGCTTTCATGGACTATAGCCCACTTCATCAGATGCATAGAATGGAACACACAGAAGTAAGATGCACTTATATACACAGCAAGCAGAAAAAGTTGGAAATTACCATACCAATTCTAAGAGGCTGTTTAATTTGGATGGGCAATTATCAGCAGGAGGGAAAAAAACAACCTTTTGCGTAGAGACTGTCTGGTTTGGCCAATGTACATGGCAGAGGGGCATTGCTGGCACACAATGGCATATATCACATTGGTATACATATATCACATTGGTATGTGGCCACACCATCAGAGGCTCATTCACCTGCACATTTCCTCATTACACCAAACCAGGATGCACCTGGACTGGAACAGGAATGTTGGCCCTAATTTCATGTAAAGGGCCACTAGCCTGTCACAGAGGTAATAAAACGTCTCTCCCTCAAAGGGCTGTTGCAAGGTGACTCTCACTGCCATTTGTGCCAAGATGCAAAGGAGACAGGGCCGCACATTTGTATGTATGTTCATGGTCACACCACATCTATAAAGGCTGTATGCACTACATCTGACGGAGGCTGCCCCACAATGCCCTGTCCATCCCTCCTTCCCCTTGTGCTGCCAGAGAGTTACTGCAACTCCAGAACTGGAGGGGGAGAGGGAACTGGAATAGGGGGTGTTCCTAGGAATCATCCCGATTTTCACAGCTGTGTGTGGTAAGCAAGGCCCAGCAGCTGTGTCAACTGAGCCCAGGATTTAGGACAGTGTAACTCAGTGAGGGTGACCTTGAGCATCGGATAAGTCTGCAGGCTCTACAGTTCTGTGCAGCGGAAAGCAATTAAATATGCAACACCTGGTGCAGGCCTGTGGAGAGAGGGGAGGAAGATTGCCTGCAGCTCACTATGGTCCCCAACCGTGGCTTACTTAGATGCCCTCATTCACTTTAAATACTATTTTAATGTATGTTTTATATATATCCCAGATATTAAAAAAGGGATCATCCTCCAGAGAAAGGAGAAAGCTGCATAGCTCCCATGTGCCTGACATCAGCTAACATTTGTGCTGCTCTCTTCCTGCTGGAGTGTGGCTCTTTAAAACATGCCCAAGTACTGGACACTGAAGAACAACAGCCTTTCTGCCAACACGTGAACTCTGAAGCGGCAATTGCCTCAGGGCGACCTCTACTCCTGGAGGGATCCTGGGAAACCCCAGGGGACTGAGATATTCTTCTGCCCAGAACTCTGCCAAACAAGCTGCTGTCCCAGGGCACTCCAGCAACCAGGCTACAAATCCCAGTGGCACTCCCAGAAGCTGTTTGCAGAATTTCTTTCCATTTCAGTGGCTGCTTTGATCCTCTCTCAGTTGAGCTTCGCAATGATCCTTCCTCAACTCCCCTGTGCCACCCCAGTTTTCTTTTTCAGATCCCCTGGCTTCTGCAAACCACTCTGATCCTCCTTCTCTGAGCTAAGAGCATTGGCACAGCATGACATGCCAGCTCCCCTTGCAATCAGTGAGAGACCATGAACTAAAGCACAGTCCCCTTGACATAATGGAACTGAAACATCCTTTTGGCTCATCTGTTCATGCAGGCTGCTCCCCTGGTTCCTCCTCTTATGCCAGCCCTTTGCCCATTCCCCATCCCCATACAGGGGCAGACCAAAAGGTCCATCTAGCCCAGTATCTGTCTTCTGACAGTGGACAATGCCAGGTGCCCCTGAGGAAATGAACAGAACAGGTAAACATCAAGTGATCCATCCCCTGTTGCCCATTCCCAGCTTCTGGCGAACAGAGGCTAGGGACAACCATTCCTGCCCATTCTGGCTAACAGCCATTGCTTGATCTGTCTTCCATGAATTTATCTAGTTCTTTTTTGAACCCTGTTATAGTCTTGGCCTTCGCAACATCCTCTGGCAAGGAGTTCCACAGGTTGACTGTGCACTGCGTGAAGAAATACTTCGTTTGTTTGAAACCTGCTACCTATTAATTTCATTTGTTGATCCCCTGGTGCTTGTGTTATGAAAAGTAAACAACACTTCCTTATTTACCTTCTCCACAAAGATCATAATTTTATAGACCTCTATCACATCCCCTCTTAGCAGTCTCTTTTCCAAGCTGATAGGTCCCAGTCTTATTAATATCTCTTCATACTGAAGCCGTTCCATACTCCTAATCATTTTTGTTGCCCTTTTCTGAATCTTTTCCAATATATCTTTTTTTGAGATGGGGCGACCACACAGTATTCAAGATGTGGGGGTACCATGGATTTATATTGAGGAAATATGATATTTTCTGTCTTATTATCTATCTTTTTCTTAATGATTCCCAACATTGTTCACTTTTTTGATTGCCACTGCACAGTGAGAGGATGTTTTCAGAGAATTATCCACAATGACTTCAAGATCTCTTTCTTGGGTGGTAACAGCTAATTTAGGCTGCATCATTTTGTGGGTACAGTTGGGATTGTGTTTTCCAATGTGCATTAGTTTGTATTTATCAACATTGAATTTCATCTACCATTTTGTTGCCCAGTCACCAAGTTTTGCGAGATCCCTTTTTAACTCTTTGCAGTTAGCTTTAGATTTAACTTAATCTCCTGTTCTGTCTTCACTCCACTCCTTTGATTTAAACTACAGTTAGCCACAGCAAGGACCACAACATTGGTATAACCTTTCCTCTATTTCCAGTTCCATATGAACCCTCTTAGCTCTCAGCTTGGTTGTCTGAGCTCACAAAACAGCATTTTGTCCCCTCTATACAATGCCATTGTGACCTCTCCCTCTCTCTCTCTTTTTTCCCTATGTCACTTCAGTCTGCTGTTCCCTTGTATGCTCCCCCTAGTGCAAAAGTTAGCAATGGATTGAGACCTCCTTCAAAAATTCTGCTATCATGAATCACTGGACTTCATTTATGCTCCTCCTGTTTTCTTTCAGCTATCCTGCGTTCCACCTATCTTTCTTCAGCTTTCCATTCCCCATTCATCCATTGTCCCCCTCACGCTATTGTTATTCTCCACCTGTAACTCTTCACAACTATAATCCTCTCTAGATCAGCAAAAACACCTTGCAAAAACAAAACAAAACACTCCCACTAAAACCAAAGAGAAAGAGTCAACTCAAAATAACACATGCTGCTGCTGTTTGCAAATATCCAATAATGAATGAATGTTAAGGGCTTTGGAATACAAGTTCCCCTTCATACAAATCTACACACGAGTGCAGCTGCTCATCTAGCATCGCCAAGCATTGTGGCCTCATCTATGCTACAAAAATCCCTTGTAATGGTTTGGAGACTGGCTCTTGAATTGTTTAAGGTAACTCAGTTTCACTTGTGTGTGCCAGCTTGCACGAGCACATAACATGATCTTGCCAACAGTTGGGGCTGGGATATACGTTTCAAAAATAGTGTTGTTTTCTATATAGGTTCTTATTTTGCCCTCATCACGGTACCACATTCAATAACGTGACTAGCATCTGTGCTCCCTCTAAGCTGCGCAGTCGGGCCACTGCCCAGGAGTGATTCAAGTGCCGTGCACTTAATTTGCAGAGCCATGCACATCCGGCAGCATATGTTCAGATACCATTTTCCCACTGCTTTTCAGCCACGTTGCTCCTGCCCTATGTCTTGAAGCCCCTGGCCAGTTGCTTCCAGGTTTCTCCTGCTGGCTCTGCAAAGCAGTAGTGGGGGGAAGAGAGTTTGAAGGGAGACGCTGATGTCAAGGTGTCCCCCTCCCCCTGTAACTCATCTCTGCAGAGCAGGGGAGGGGAGACAGGGCTCAGGACTCGAGCAGGAGGGCTGTTGTGGTCCTGAATGAGCCAAGTGGTGAGGAGTGCCTTAAAGAGACAGTGCACAGCGTCTCTCAGAAACTTCCCCAGCAAACTTCCCCACACAGGGTCTGTCTCTCTCTCACACACAGTCTTCCACACTCACCTCTCAACCACATACTTGTATTATTGCTGGTTTTGTTACTCCTTGGTACTTCCTGAAATGCACATATATTCTCTGTCATTTTGTTCTTTCCACGGGTGTTATTTTAGTGTTTTGACTCATCTATGCATTTCATAATGTTTATTTCTCTCTTATACTTAAATTTAATTCTTTGGGTAGTGAGTTCTAAAGTGCCTAGCCTGTCTCGGCTGGAGTAATTATCCCTATAGTAACTTTATATATATTTTTGTTTCTACTGGTGGTGCACATTACCTGGGAGCACATAAAATTTACTCCCCCACACGAAAGAAAAACAATAGAGGGAACACTGACCAGCATCTGTTACCTGTGGGTGACCTTTCCGTTACTCTCTCCAATGGGGAGAATTGAACAGGGTGTGTAGAGTTTTGTTTTAACAGACACACTGCTCTTTGTTTATTCCAGATCACGCAAGGTAGAAGACATGTGCCTTGGACATGGGGTAAGAAAGTTTGGGAAGGGATTTTAACAAAAGTGATTCCCCCCACCCATCCATGGTTGGATACTGAGTGACCTTTCAGGGCTCAAGATTTCATGAAGCCAGGCATTCCTACTGCACTTTGGCAGCCGTGGTTCATTCCTGTCTAGAAAACCCAAGTGACAGACACACTCATGTAGCCATTGCAGAATGTTACATAAAGGCAGGTTCCATTTAAGGCTGCTGCTTTCTAGGAGGGTTCTCATTTGACCAGAGGCTAATTCTCCCACCCTAACACATCATAATACACTAGCAGCCCTTTTGCCTGTCCTGTGCCACTTTCTTGAGTTCTCTGCTCCCTCTTCTTTCCACTCTCAGCCCCAGCAATCTGACATCACCCTACTCCACTCTGCTGCCTCCTCTTGGGACAATCTGAATCTCTCTCAGCTTCTCAGCTCATCTTGAAATGCTACTTAATTCTGGCTTGGAAATATTCCCGAGCCAATCTGATCATTCCAGGTGACTTTGACCATTCCCTTGCCTGCTCTGGGCCTCTCTTTCCTTTCATTTTCTTCATCTTTGTGATATTCTGATAATGTTTTCAATTCTTTTATCCTGCTTAGAGTGACTCTTAGCTCCTGTAATCACCTCTATAGCTCCCTCCTCTGATGCCAGATGTCCCCGAGCCCTACTCCCCATCTTCCTCCTCTCTGTTTCCTGGACTTCTCAAGGCCACTTAGCTCCTAGGACATTTCCAGGTAAAACTTCCAGGTTGTGCAGATAACAGAAAGGTTGAATTCCCTTAGTGCTAAATTCCTTTTCTCTTGATTACATTCTCTTAAAAAAAACCCTGCTTTTTCTTTTAACCTCATGACACTGAAAGATAATCCTTAAATCACCCCAAAAATTGTTTCAAAGTTAGTTAAAATTTGTGGCTCACGCAAGCCCCATTTTCTACATAATTAAAGGTTTATTAAAAGCCCAAAGACCAGATAAGAAGGCACAACATCAGTTTTGGTCTGTTATGAGCAAACAAAGCACTGAAGTAATTCAGTGAATGTAGTACTAATCGTGCATGCAACAGATTCAATTAGGTTTACAAAGTGGCAGGAATTGGTATGTGATGAGAAAGAGCTCTGTACAGATATTCAGACAAGAAAGCCATTACAATGAGAAAAGTACAAAATCAGATATGTTTCAGTGTTATTTTGGACATCATTATCAGCATTTAGAAGAGAGACCACAATAAATTATACCTTCCAGGAATAGGTTCCCAGGCTAGAAGAGAAAATAGAATGGATGAATCAGAGGTAAAATAAATAAAGTTTGCTTTACTGTTAACTTTTAATTAATCAAGTTTGCTGCATAACTTTTAGCACAGTAGCATTGACCAAAACCACACATTTGATAGACAGCACGGAAATAAAACATACACGTTATTTGTCCTGGGCTGAGGTCTGTTATCTCAAGGAACCAGATAAGAGACAAGAGAAACTTTTTTTTTCCTTGGCTAGAATATGAGAGACAGCTCATTAAAGAAGTATAAAGGTTTACCTTATTTTAATCATTCCCACTGCAGCATTATTGGGAGTGTACACAGCATAAAATGGAATGCGGATTGGACCACCTCTGCTAATGACCAACAGAAGCAGCTTGCTCATCACGAAACTACAGACCTTTTAGCTTCTGCTCTGAAGCCAGTGAGCTCAATTCAGAGCAAGCCATGAGGTACTAAAATAAACTCCTCTTACACCAACTTAGTGTCTCTGATGCATCAGCAGAAGGGACACATGGATGTCTAAGACAGTCTAGGTGCCTGCAATTCATAGCATAACGAGTGGAACTGGAGAAAGAGAATCAGGTTTCAGGAGCAACCCAGTTTGGCATGTCACCAAGGCCGCAGAAGGGCAATTTGGGGCAAGGCCTCTAACAGACTAATTCTAGAACTTTAGCCTCTCCGCAGGTTTAATTGCCTGCCTCATCACTCATTGCTAATGAAACACAATTGACTCTGCATGGGCAGGACTCAGCATCCAGGTGGTGTTAATCACAGAACTGAGGGAGAGGAAAGGGTCTACCTTAAACCATCTTATGCATCCCTTTGGAAATTGATGCAGTGGGGGGTGGGGGGGTTTGATGACTTATTCTTAAGCAGGCCAAATAGTGGGGTAGATTCAAATCCCATTGTGACACCATGATCAGTGTTCAAGCAACCAAAGGGAGAAAACCAAAACAGTGCAACATTCATACTATATTGTTTTCTTCCTGAAAGTAGAGATCTTTCCTGTATGTAATCATACTATAGCTCTCCTATTGGGAGACTATAACAACATGACTGGTGCAGACAATGTCTCTTTAATTGTTAAAGACCATGGATTTTGAACAATACTGTACATCGAATGTTAGAGTAATTTCATTCAATGATCTCAAAGCACTTTGCAAAGAAAGGTAGGTAAGTGTTATTATCCCTAGTTAACAGATGGGTAAAATGAGGCACTGAATCTACGTGTATTGCCCAGGACTCAACAGTGTACCAGCAAGACTCAAGTGTTTTCCTGAATCCCAGTCTCCCACTCTAGCCACTGGAGAGGATTCTGCATTTCACATTGAACTACCCATTTCAGCTAGCACTAGATAAACCTACCACAAGAGGAGTTTCTCATTCGGTCAGAAGCTGCTTCTTGAGTCACAAACTTCAAGTTCATGGGGCTGATTATACTATAGGTGGCACTCTTCCCTCTCAGTTACCACTGAACCAATGCCCCAGTGTCATACTAGGGAGCATGGTACTACTAGGCCCGTCATAGTTCACATGTGACATAAACCAAGATCCTAACTACTTCTGGCCATTTAAGATCCCAGGACATTTTTTTATTAACCCCAGTGTCCTGGCCAAATTCCAGTTTAGGTAACTGCATGCAGTCTGCCTAACACTTTCCCTGTCCTTTCACTCCCACTCCTAAAGATTTATGTAGTTGTGTTGACGCCGAATGGCATTTGACCTAATGAAGATATTTCAAAAGGGAAAGTTCCGTATGCCTGGGGGGAATGTGGATCAGAGGTTTATTGCAGTAGCCCTCCTCTGCTGTCGATTTGGAAAGGAAGAGTTTGATGATCTCATCACACTTTCTATCCATGCCCATCAAAGATTGCCAGCTCACTGAACGCAACTGACCATCTTTTTTTCAAGAGAAGACCTGGAATGGAACTGATGCAATTTGTTGATGAAACAAAATGTGAGCATACGTACAAGCACTAAAGCAAAGGGAATTCACTGTTGATCTTTCAGTTAAGGCATATCAGGAAGCGTTCTGTTCAAAATTATGGAAATAAAAGCAGTGGAAAATTAATCCAACTTCATCCATTCTACACTGATGCATCATTCCCAGCTCTTAGAATATCAGGGTTGGAAGGGACCTCAGGAGATCATCTAGTCCAATTCCCTGCTCAAAGCAGGACCAATCCCCAATTAAATCATCCAACAGATTTTTGCTCCATATCCCTAAATGATCCCCCTCAAGGACTGAACTCAGAACTCTGTGTTTAGCAGGCCAATGCTCAAACCATTGAGTACCATATTGTAGTCCCCATCCAGAAGCAGCCATCTGCCTAGAGAGGGAGGGGCTCTGTCATGAACAGACCAGCAGCAGCTCAGTCCATGACTCCAGACCATGACTCCAGTCCATGGTCCCATTTTGTAGTTGGGCTTCTGTTTGTAACTGCAAGCCGTTACCTCCATCTTCTCCATGCCAAAAGCAGCCTCTGGAATAACCATCACCATGACTGGTGGCAGCCTCTGGAGAGGCACTCTACATAAACAATGACTTCATAAAACCTAACGGCTGTCGGTCCCAGCTATTAGGGAGAGCAGGTCCTATACCTTTGGCGGGTAACAACACACCACTGCATCAATTTGGGGATGTGGCCATGCCTAGACCATATCCTTCCACCCTCCCCAGAGCAGGCAGACAAGTTGCCTCGACACCCTGCAAATGCAAGCATAGAGTGGCTCGGTGACATGGGGCACTGTGAATCTTGGGAGGTGTGCCCAGATAGCTGTATTACTTCTCAGAGCCAGCGTGGATGGAAGGCCCGACAGCAGCATGCAGATATAGACTGGTCTATATGCCTACCCTGTAGAGGTTTAGACTGCCATGTTGATAGACCCACAGTCACTTAACCTAGGTGAGCATGCAGTGACGACGTACCTCTATATTAAATATTGTCCTTGCTCAGAGTCAACAGCTTGATTTACCGCATATCAAGTGTCAAAACCCGCGGTTTATCATCTTGAGCACTGGTTTTTGAAAGTATGTGTTTCATTCGGTTTGCTGTTTTTAAACCCTTGTGCCAGTTGTTCAACCAGAAATTGGTTAATTGATGCATTCAGGGACCCTTTCAGGAAAGAGAGCAGTTTATTAAAAAAAAAATAAAAAATAAACCACATTCCAACCACAGATTGCTTTTGAGTCAATTACTCAGCCTTTATTGCTTTTCATGAGTATCCAAAAAATGGACTATTTTTGGAAGAATGATCTTGACGTGCAGAATCTCCCTGCCTCCTGTGATTCTTTCCCATCTATCCGCCAGTGGATTCCTTTTAGCAAGTTCTGGCTTTTTTTTTCTTGACTGCCTGAACCAATCCCCTAGGATACTCGGTTCCACAGGGAACTAGGAAACTTTCCAGTCTTGTCTTCTAAACTCTTCAAACTGCTCCAGGAGACAGCTGCAGCCCACCGCAGTCACAAGTCAGAACATAAGGGGCGTAATGTGACTTTTTATTTTCCCTGTGAGAATACGCAGAAGTTCTGCAGCTGTGTCATAACATGTGCAGTACCTTCAAGAGTACATTTACAGTTTGGCATAGCTTGAGTAAACTGATGTGTTTAATAACACACCAAATTCTCACGCTAAACAGTAAAGCCAAGGTGGCAGAACCCGGCTCTTAGCAATTAGTGAATGGTCACTGTACTTGTGGCTCCTATTCCCAACAGAAACAAAGAGAGAAAACTTCCACCCAATTCATCCAGCATCGGATTTATTCTAGCTATCAGTGTAGCTTACTGCAAACATGGGGCTCAATTCACTAGCATAACCCAGGGACAGAGCCACAGGTAATAAAATGTTCATCCAGGGGTGGGAGGATTGCAACAGAAGAGTACAAAGGTGTACTGGTCTGGTAGCAGTGCAACCTAAATCAGTGCACCCCCTGAGGGGGCTGCTTCAGAACTCCACTTGAAATGCGTGGCTACCCTCCCTAGAGGTGAAGTCTTTCTGAGATCTTATTGTTATGGGAGTGGTCTCTTAGAAGAGAGTCTGTATATATGGAAATAGTTACTAGGCAAGGTGCCAACTGATAGTGCTCATGAATATGCAGCATTGTTCCTGGATGTCACAGGGGCAAGAAAACTACTACTTCTTGTGCACTGCAAATATCTTCTTGTGCACAGCTTTTACAAACTCATATTTTTACCTTTCTTTCTTGTTATTAGTAGGTTCATTATTGCTTGAGCTGGTAAGGACTGAAACTCTGTGGACAGAGCCTGCTAAACAGCTGGGCAGTAGAGTGACAATAAGCCACTGGAGTGGACAGAACTTCACCGAGGGTTTCCCATGGATAGTGAGTGCAAAAAAGGGCATATTACAGCAGAGACAACGCAGTGGGATAATAGAAGCATCCTTAGAGCACACAGTTCTTGCACTGGAAGGAAAGAATAATAAAACAGATGCACTGCCTCCTGGAATTCGTATTAGGGTTGTATAACTGTGCACCACCCAAAATGGAGTTGTGTCTCAAGAGTATAGGAGAGACATGAATAGGAAACACTTCCCCTCCATGTTCAGATAAGAGCTGTTTAAAACAAAGTTCTCACTGTCAGCAAAAACAAGAGGAAAAAGTACACATTTGTGGTTTTAGAAAGAAAATTTCCTTTTCATCTAAGATATTTTGCAAAACTAAGATACATTTTATATGCAGCAAGCAATGATTTTGCTCTGAAAATAGTGATAGTTCTCTTTGAGAATTGCAAGTTTTCACCTGTCACACATTTACAAAAGGTCATCAGTTTTCTTATGGGGTATGATATAAAGAACACTGCTTTCTGACAGAACCATCAACCTTTTCCCCTAGCTCCTAGGTGAACATCATATTTCTGCAGGTATTTCCAGATCTGAATGCTGACAAAACAGTCATCATTTGCTTCTCACAGCTTTGGCTCAGGTATATAATTTCTCTTCCATCACGGCTGCTATACAAAACAGCATTTAAACTCATTTATGGTCAGTTTCCAACCAAGATAAACATTTTGGTGACATTCCATATCATTCTGGCTTTTTTAAAAATAGAAGTTTGGCCAACCCTTCTGCATCACAGTGGCTCTTCTGCAGAGACTTATTGCAATGAAACCTGCACTTTAACAACATCAAAAGCAGGTCATCTGTAAAATGCCTCAACTACAAAACAAATTCCTTCAGCAGAAAAGTTCCCCCCTCATCAAGTAGCTGAAAGACAAAATTGTTATGGGAGATCTCAGCTCTTCTCAAAGTAAGCGCCCATATGCAATAAATAGATAAAATGATACCTCTTGAACTTCTTCCATTTTCAGAAATGAATTAACCACATTTTCAGGGAAGTCTTAAAAAGTTCAGCCTGATGGGACACAGTGCTTGTCCTAAGAATTATTTTTTCCTGCAGAAAAGCATACAATGTGTTAGATTCATGAATGGTAGAGCGACCCTTAGGGAAGTAGATGGGAGTGTTGAAAGATAAACCTGCTATTAGTCATAGGGATCCTGGCTCATTGTATTCTTTTGTCTTTACCCATTGGAGACAAATGTGAGGCACAACTGAAAATGACACAACTATGCCTTTGAGAATTTGAGAAAGCTCATACATCCAGAAGTAGGGGAAAAAACAACAAACGAGACATGTATGGGGTGAGGGTACAGCTACATGAGTGGCTAAACTGTTTCAGATATCATACCAAGTAGATACATGTGAGTAGAAATAACATGATTTATATTAGGGCTCCTTTTTTGTTTGTTTGTTTTTTGCACCTTATACATCAATGACTTGAATAAAAGAATATGAGCAAAATGAGGTGGTTGATTCATTATGGAAAATATAAACAGGTAATAAACAGAAGGAAGAAAATTGGTGTTGGTTATTCCACTATGGCATCGTGGAGTTACTCCACTTCAGGTAATAATAATAATACACTTATAATAAGCGTGAAATTAATGTATCTTCATCTCAATTCTATGATCAATGGATGGCTGTTAATACCTAGGATGAGCTCTTCAGTGAAAGATCCATACAGGGAAGTTGCCCTAGACATCGTGGCATTCCAGAGTGACAGTAGAACGTGTATGTGACCTTTCATGTGGGGCTGCAAAGCAGCATCAGAATTTTAATGAAGATCTCAGCAACACTAACGGGCTGAGGGGAACTTTTGATGATGCCTTTAATTAACGAGATGCCCCTGAGTTGGATACCGTTTGAAGTTTCACAAAATACAGCTACTAAGTTAATTCTTGGGAGACTTTCTCAAGGAGAGAGAGACAAATCTCTATGTTCTTAAGGGTGCCTAGTGCCTTCCCTTCACTGTGTTGATCAGAGATGATAAATAAAAAGCTAGATGGAGTTTTCATTAAAATTATCATCCTTTTTTGCTCAAAACTTTTACCCACAAATTGTCAAAAAATCATTTTTGAACCATTTCAGTACCTGATCAAAAGAGGAGACAAAAAAATTCACAGAACAATTGAACTTTTCTCTGTCCCATGGAAATTGTTCACATCCTCTCTTCCCCCTTCCTAATGGGCAAACACTATCCAAAGTCAGTCAGCACAGTCTCTCTCTCC
This sequence comes from Dermatemys mawii, assembly GCA_007922305.1. Lineage (NCBI taxonomy): Eukaryota > Metazoa > Chordata > Testudines > Dermatemydidae > Dermatemys > Dermatemys mawii. The sequence goes on from ML677377.1 coordinate 31,188,725, forward strand.
CATCTTGGTTCAGCTTAAGCTAGAGGATTGCTAAGTAGACAGCCAAGCTAGCTAAGTAAAGACAAAGTCTATGGTACCATCCAGCTAGGGCCAGGTGATATTCTGAGATACCCCTTGAGATCTGGGAGACACCTCTTCATAGCCTGAAGAATATTTTTCATTCTTATTCCCAAAAAGCCTCCTTCAGGAGAAATCTGAGATATCCCACCTCTCCAAGCTGCAGTCAAGATGAGATATTGTCTGCTTGCTGCAGAAGAAAAGGATGATAACAGAGATGCCAGGCTTCTAGGAGAGAAACTCCATAACCCACAACTTCTTTTATTAAAAGCTGCTTGACCACAAACACTTTCTACCACTCCAAAACATTATGTTTTTTAATTGAACTCCACTCACTGTTTAACCTACCCTTTTGGAAAGTTGACTTACTAATCAACTAGCTAACCTCCCTCAGCTATCCAACTCATCAATCCCATAACCTTCCCTCACAGAGTCAGCTCCCATCTAACACAGCCAAGGATAGCATGTAACAGAAAAGCCAAAGGACATAAATGGTGAGCCTAGTGAAGTCAGACACAAGATTTCCAGTAACTTCAGTGGCACCTGATTTTGGTACTTGAGGAGTGGGAATTCTCGCTTTTTTGCTCTCAAGAAAAGCAGTCACACAGTAAGGGTAGGTCTACACTACCCGCCGGATCGGCGGGTAGTGATCAATCTATCGGGGATCGATTTACCGTGTCTAGTGTAAATGCAATAAATTGATCCATGAGCGCGCTCCCCGTCGACTCCTGTACTCCACCACCACAAGAGCCGGAAGCGGAGTCGACAGGGAAGCGGCAACATTCGACTTGCTGCCATGGGGACAGCCAGGTGAGTCGACCTAAGATACACTGACTTCCCCTATGCTATTTGCGTAGCTGAAGTTGCGTATCTTAGGTCATCCCCTCCCCACCTCCAATGTAGACCAGACTGAAGAAATCACAGAAGAGCTAACAAATAAGATATTTAAACTTTGATTGTCACTCAGACTGAAGCATTACTCACCAAGGACAAACTAACAATAAAGTGAGTTAGAGCAAGCTCTCACTTGCCCTCATAGTTAAAATCAAACAAAAGCAAATAGACGAAGAGCCCTTGTTGCGGGAACAGAATGCTCTCAATGAAAACAGCAAAAAAATTACAGCAGCAATAATGGAGATGGGCCATATACTCAGACTTGTATAAAAATGCTCCAAGCATGCAACCATTGTTGGGGGAATGATAGGAATTAGCCTAGATAATACACATGAATATGTTGAGTACCTGAGTACCCTAGGTTCCATTCTAGTACACTATGTTTTATCTCCTTGATCATGGGACCTGCATTCTTGTAGACAATTTATTGCCATTGCTGGAACACATCATGATTTTCTTAACGATCAGATTTCATCTTTGCACATACAGATGTTTTTAAAGGTTTTTGTATTATGTAACTTAATCCGAACTGTTTTATAGCTTTCAAATCTTTGTACTTAATGGTATTTTAGACATCTTTAGTAGGAAATATTATCAGGCATCTACATTCAGATTAACCTCTTCAAACACGCAATCTCCGTGTTCTAGAATTCTCACCACTCGTGATATAACATACGAGTTCCATTCTCACTTACTAGTTAACATTTAGACCGGAGTGGAATTAAGCCCACTGCAATTATTGTAATTTTCCATTTATGTTGGGTTTTAATCTGGCCCCCGTGAAGTCTTAAAGATGAGTCAAACAGCTAAATGCATCATAAACCAAACTGCTCCCGTTCATAGTTAACCAAATAATCTCCCTCCCTCTCCACACAATTGAAGACCAAACTATGAATAATAGGCAGATGGTCATTATCATAATCCATAAAAGCAGAAGACATTGCAGTACTTTATATCTGTCAACACTGATTAACAACATAATGTTTAATTAGCCTCCATATAAAGAGCAGTGAGTAGCAAAGTAAGGCTATGACAAAGAAACAGTTTTTAAAATATACTGGATGTTTTTCAAAGAAAAATCTTTTCCAGATCACATACTATTCAGCAAGGAGTCCCTACCAAGGATGTACTAATTTGAACATGCACATTGTGATCGGAACAAGGGAAATTGCAAGTTTTCATAAGAGCAAATTTAGCTGAAGAATTAGACTCTAAGCAGAAATAATCTTACGTGAGCTGAGCCAATTCTAGCTTGCTAACATAAAAGCAAATGGATTAATGGAAACAAGAGTTTTCTGCCTGAAGGGGGGAAAAGTTTGAATTTCAGAGCTTTGTTAGCTTTGAAAAACTTTCCTTGGATTAGGGCTGACAGGCCTTTGACAGATTTGATTCTGCTAGCCATCATTAAACCAACTATATATATATACACACACACACACAAAGAATATACACTTTCATCTTTAAGATCTACTGACAATAAAAATGAAGAAAGATATCCTGAATTTAGTCTTAAGAATGTCACATTTCACAGTTTGATTTAACAGCAGCTAATCATTAAATACAGGTGTCTTGTTTTTCACATTAAACTCAGCCACCTGCTTTTAATGATTATGTAAATATTGGAGGATGGGGACTAAAATGGGCAGCATTCATTAAAATATGTCCTGAAAATTCATCAAAACTGTTTAATTGTTTCAACTGGTTTAGAGCAGAGCTTACGGTGGTTCTATCCAAACAATGCACAGAGTTCATCCAAGGTACAATTATTAATACCTACGAAAGATTTTTTTCTATTCAGTGATACAGTACAAGTGCCAAATGGATAGGAAATATGTGGCTGCTGTGCAGGAAAAAAACTGATACAAATAAGTATTTTCAGCAAATCACTGTTGAGTGTGTTTTCATCTCAGGTTGTGAGGCCTTACATTCACAACTCACTAAGTAGAATTTGTAGCGTTTTCATCTGTATACAACACAATAACCAATAAATACTTTTGCCTATCATCTGAGGATCTCAAAGTTCTTAACAAATACCCAGCAAGTCTCACAATGCCCCTGGCAGGTAAATAAGCATTATTGTCTCCATTTCACAGATAGGGAAAATGAGGCACCAAGTGGTGATGTCGAAAAGCTTCAATTTGGGTATTTAAAGTTCAGCTATTTATTTAAGCAACTAAATAAAAGCTATAGGATCTTCAATGGTGCATAACACCCACAAAGGGAGCTCTGGAAATCAGGCCACAATCTAGTATCAAAATGCCTAAATGTGGATCCAGTTGCCTAAATTCCATTACCCGCATTTGAAAATCTTGGCCAATGATCACATAACAAGACAGTGGCAAAGCTAGAAAAGAGAGTCAGGATACCTGACCCCATCAATTGTCTTTTCTCATTCTTTTTCTCCTCATTTTTGTTGTCTTTTTTAACATTTGAGCTGGGTAAATGGTACTTCCACCCAATCGAACAATCTAGCTGTGTGAACACTGGCACACACAGACAGGGGATTGTAATAAATATTGTGGGAAAACTCCTGTCACCAACCTCTTCAGCTTATCTGCTACTAGAGCAGCTAGCAGATCCAGTGTTCTACCACAGGCTTTGGTACTTTCACTCATACAATCACAATGCCAGTCGTGGTTATTGTGGTGCGTGTACTTCACAGCCACAGTTGTGTAAGATGTTTTCTGCTTTAATAAAAGGATGAAATAGAATCTCAGCAATTCAGTTTCCTGACTTTTAGCAGAGCCAGAAAGAGAAAGAGAGAGAGAGATTCTGCAATGAAACCATTGTTTTTAATGAAAACAACACTGGTGTGTTATAGGATACAGCCCTGATCTAAAGCCTGTGGAAGTCAACAGGAAAGCTCCCTTTGACTCCAACTGGCTTTGAATCAGGCTGTATGAGCTAGATTGTAACCTCAGTCTGCTCAGAGGAAGGGCCAGTGCATACTTCTGCATACCACCATTCCTTCTGCTTCTCCCTTGCTCTTGTGACAGAGTATATTACTCCACCCTTTTCCATGGGGTAGATCAGTCTCCACTTGGTGACCAGACAGCTCTCTGTGTCTCCAAAGCTTGCCTCAGTATTAGTGTTGCATTAAAGGGAGAGCTCACTTTGTAATGGTGGAAAAACGGGGGGGTTGGAGACTGCAGGAGACTAAGCCCTAGTCTACACAGTGGGGTGGGGGAATCGAGCTAAGATATGCAACTTCAGCCACAAGAATAGCATAGCTGAAGTTGACATACCTAGATCGACATACTGCAGAGTCTTCATGGTGATGAGTTGACTGCTGCCACTCCACTGTCGACTCTGCGGCAGTGGAATACAGGAGTCGAGGGGAGAGCGCTTGGGGATCGATTTAGCACGTTTATCACAACCCCCAATAGATCCATCTCAGATCCCTGCCATAATGTAAACCTGCCCTAAGATTTGGAGGTTACCTGGAGTAAAGACATCCTTCTCACCCTGAACTGATAATAGAAAGGAATGCAGGTGAAAGAGGAGCTGGAGGAAGAAAGGAAATGAGAAGAAGAACAAATAAAAAGCCACAACCACCACAAGGTGTGATATCCTAACTCTATGGAAGCCAATAGTCATTAACGCAAGGTACCTGAGCTATATATATTAGCTATACAACTATATACATCACCTCAACTATATACATTGAATTCAGCCACCTGTGTGGGGAGAGGAACATTTGGCCATTTCACCAGAGCAAATCTACAAGGTCAATGCTGTGAGATTTTTAACATCCCATCAGAGGAGACTAGATGTTGGTTTTTTAAGCTTTCACCTGAGAGACTCTCACCAGGTGCAACTGTTGTGGAAGTTAAAAGGAAACAATCAACAGTACTGGGATTTGAAATGGTGTTCCCAGGGAGCGCAAACCTGAAGCTTAGCTCACAAAGCCATCCCCTTCCCAACAAACAAGAGGCAGGCTCTGAATCAGAGAAGATATAGCAGGAACATCTCCTCTCATCATTATAATCATGTTCTATCTTGACACTCCTAATTCATAACCTTCCTCTTCACTGTTCTTTCAAATAATGAGAAAAGGTAATTGATGGGGTCAGGTATCCTGACTCTTTTCTTTCTTTCCATCTGCCCCTCTCGCCCTCCCTCGCTTTCACACACTTCCCCTGAGCCAAGAACCATGATGGGACAGGCAAGCAAAACGGTGACAGTGGGACTAGGACATGGTGGGAAGGGGAATATGGTGTCAGTATCAAGAAAACCAAGTTCCTTTGATCGTAGAGTGCCACAGACACAAATCATTGTTGCACCCACTGTTACGTGCATGAAGCCCAAGAGTATAGAGAGTGAGGCAATTTGTATTAATGGCTCTAGACATGAGGTGACTCCTTCCCTTCCCCTATTTGAGCAAGAGAGTTAATGGCCCAAAAGAGAATGAGGAGACAGCAGGATATATACCAGATGGGGCAGCGTCAGACTTGGTTAGTGAAAAGTCAGAACTAGTGATGCTTCCTAGAAAAACAACCTAAAAGAAAAGCATCGGGCACAAGATCCTAAAGAAAGCATTCAAAGTTAAAGCGAAGTGTTCTAATAGGGCTGTCACCTGGCACTACGTATCAGGGGTGTGGCAACCCCCCAAAAGAAAGCCGGGGGTCACCAACAGCACTGTCAAGCAGTCTGAAAAGAAAACCAGTGCCATCAGCGTGGGATTTTTCGTTTTAGATTCAAACAGCCGCAATGCAATCTGCTGTTTGTGTAGAAAACGTGTCAGGGGAGGAAAGGCAAGTGCTCGCATGGGAGCATCTGCTCTAAGAATCCATTTCACCATTAGTTGTACAATGGAATGAGTAACAGCTGTGCAGGAGAGAGCAGATGCAGTCACAAACCACAAGTGCAGAGGGGACAGGCACAAGGAGAGAGGTGGCAATACATTGTTTGTCAGGAAGAGGGTCCATATCTGCAGATGCCTCATGGAATTGCATAACCTTTACCTACTAAATATGCCACCATCTGTTGGAATGGAAAACAGCCCAAAGGCACGTGCGTCACATGTTACAACCTACTGTCAGCGAAACACTGGACAGGAAAATAAATAGGGTTGGAATTAGCCTACAGTCTGCAGATTAAATGTGACATTTGTATCAGATGCAGACAGCCTTTCTTGCTATGGTGAAGTTGGTTTTGAGGAACTGAAATGCTAAGGAGATGCAAAGAGGATAGCCCCTAACAGAGCCTCCGTTTCCCCTGCCCAAGAAGAGGTGAACGAATCTCTTCAAGCAGCAGTTAGGAGAGGCTCAATGGTACAAGAGGCAGAATAAGACTAGTCTTGGAAGGATTCAATTTTTATTAGTAAATGTTGGTAAACATCAATTGTATGCACGCACACTGATGAGAAAAGGTTACCACTGATAATAATCAAAATGTGCAGATAGGTAAATGCTACTTGAGAAAATATAAGGGTTTTAGTTAAGGATATTTAGATTGTACATTTTGACCTGTGATGTTGATCATTTCTGTTTTAGTAGTTAAAGCACTTTTTGAAACTAACATCTACTGTTATTTAATAACTAGTGTCTCACCTGACCTGTTGTCTGGTTCCCCCCATAATTTTGCACAATTGCAAACATTTAAATGGATTATAAAATTAAAATGCTTAAAAATAAACATTGATATTATCCGTTGAAATTATAAAAGAAAAAAAATCTAATTCTGCCAAGCCCAAATAAGAACCAACTGACCATGTATTCATAGAGCTCACTGAGCAAAGAGCTGTTATTCTGCATGGAGCAGTTTCATCAGCTGCACCCCTCTGCTGCCAAAGCTACATGTATGCACTCACAGTTCTCACCGTAAATTCGCTCTCCATCTCTCCCATTCTTTGTCTCTCTTATACCTGCTCTATTACTAAATAAACAAAGACGACTTACAGGAAAGATGAGTCCTGTGAATCATAAAAACACTCATACTCTAGGACTTCGAGAGTAGTTCCAGGGAAGCCATATCAGAACAAGGTCCGATTTACCCCCGAGCAAGAATAATATCAGACCTCCACCATGGTTTTCCCTTGTTCTCTGTTGCAATAGACCCAACTGGCCTCAAGCCCCATCATTTGTAAACCCACTCAGAGATGTCCATGATGGATGTGGTATCAATGTACAAATGCTTAAGAGAGATTCCATCCTGGGCCTTTCAAAGAAGCTTTCAAAGTTCTGGGTCAGAACCTTAGCTGGCATAAACTGATGTATGTCCACTGAAGTCCATGGAGTTATGCTGATTTACACTAGCTAAGGACCTAACCCTTCCTTGAACTTAACTGAAAGAACCACTGAGTATGTCCACCTAACACTCTGGCCAATCCTTTGATAACTGGGGATCGTGAGGAATAGAAAACAGCCTATTCAACCTCTTGATGCAATATTTTAAAGTAAAAAGTTCTGCAACAAAATAATTGGCGTGACTATAACATGTTGATGGAGGCAAATTCTTGGCAGTGGCCTCTTTGCCATTTGGAGGTCAGGGGATACTGCTTGTCTATTTCCATTTCTTACTACACCCACTTTTTTTTTTTTTAACATGAGACACAATATTTAAGATTTTTCCTCTCGTATTGTCCTATATTGTGTCCCCTTTGGTATCATCCTTTGTGCATCCTGAAAAAGTCATCCCTGTGGTGACGAGGACAAAGAGAACAAAAGTATTTCCATAAAGCAGAGTATATTACCTTGAGTGACGATCTCTTGCATGGCTCCATTGTTTGTCAGACCCAGAGATTGTGTTTTCATTTTTCACATTAATATGCTGTATGTTTTCCAGTTAGTCATGGCAAATTAACTGTCCTTGCCTCCTCATAGGCAAGGACAGTTCAGTTGGCCTCAGTGGAACATTTCATCTTGTAAATGCTTAATTAAGATCAAAAGGTATTAAAATGTAATTTTTGAAGCAGTGCATTATTAGTAGTATCCTTTGCGATGCCAAGTCCTGGTCTTACAGACAGGTGCTCATTCGAGTGGCACCTAGAGGACTTCACCTTCTTAAAGCAATGAATAAACAGAAGATCATTTTGATTAATTCATTTTCTTAAATGGTGAGAACACCTCAGAAAAATATTACTGTGTGTGACATCTACAAACCCTCCATTAAATGAGAGATTTCTGAATAAGATGGGGAAGGATATATAGGGTATATCATGTGGTAGGGTTCTCTTTCCTAACTGGATAGTCATAGGTTTCTAATGGAAATAATCAGCCCAGATTCCCAGGTCATGTAATTCAATTAAGTACACTAGCTCAGGATCTGGCCCTCATCAATTCAGGCAGCTTAGCTGTGTGATCATAGTTACCAGCTGACCTTATATCCCTATCAGAGAATTGAAACTAATGAGCGTAACAAAAGATGAGAAGAGAAGGGTTTCTGCCCAAACCATAAAGCATAGCTGATATTTATAGTAAGAACTACCCACACGGTTGTTCCCAGTGATAGCTGTACACTTCACTCAATAGTAAATGTATGTGCAACATCAGGCTCAAAATCCATACCTTTTTAAGCACTGCTTCCTTGCTTCCACATACATTAATATATTCAATAAAGTCAGAGTGGCTCATACTCTGTTTGTGCAACTGGCAATCAAGCCATGACACCTGCCAAACATGTGTTTGATTCCTTCTTAAAAAGAAAGAAAAATTCACAAAGGCTGCAGTGCAGCTTCTTTTATAACTGACATGTCTATCCCTGGATGTTTGCAATCTGCGTGTACAGAGAAACATAGAAAAGTTTAAGAGGAAATGTATATCCCTCCAGACAGATGCCACTGTATTTAGATGTCCACTGTTGGGACAGATTTTGTGATCTGCTGAGCAGTAATCTGAGGAGGATTGAAAGATGTTAGAAGAGGAAACTTTTTCTCCATGGAGAAAGGCAAATTCAGAAGGTTCTACCATGGTTCTTGAAATTGTATTTATTGTTATTATTTTAATTTGTCTTTGTGAGAGAAAAATCATGTCCGGGGAACTGGACAGAAAACCCACTAAACTCTTTATTAACTATATTTCTGAGAGCAGCTCTAGTGAGGGGACTATTTTGGTTCACAGTTAGTGTGTGCTGAGTCCACAGAGTATATGATTCTGTGACCACTCCTTAAAAAGAGGCTTAAACTGTAGAGGATCATACTATCTATTCTGGAGATCTCAGATTCAAACTCAGAAGACAACTCATTATAACCACATGAACAGCCCATTAATTGCACTAGGTTTTGGATCTAACCCATAATCCATGGCCTCTGGTGCCACACTTAATAGTTTATTTGTGATATGAACACCTATCAATTTAGGGATCTCAACCCCAATCCCTCTATTCTGAATAGGAGTCCTCCAACACAGATCAGTTGCTGGATTGAGGCCTAAAGTAAAACCTCCAATTTCTTTAAGATACCAAATAGCTATCAGATGGGAATGACTTTCGGTCACTGACAATATCTGCTGGGTTGAACTCATGGCTCGTAAGTGAAAAGCTCTGTATTCTATTAAATATCAAGCTCCTGATTAAATGCATTTGATAATGAAATAAACTTTCATTAAAAAAAAAATCAAGTAATATTGAATTTAAGGGGGTGACCATATGAGCCAAAATTATATTTTCCCATAAATCTGAGGAAAATTAATTCATCTATTGCTTTCACTTTCATGTGCAATTATCAGCAATGTGTTTCAACTACTCAAGTGATAATTTCAATCTTAGCACGTAACACAAAAAATGACATTTTTAGACAATAGAATTGGAGGAAAATGCTGTAAGCATTTTTACAGTATAGCAATTGCAAATCTTTTGGTGGTAAATCAATTACAAGAGCGACAAGTGTTGTACTTAAACAATATTTGAGGCAAACGATGTCTCACGCCTTTTGCATCTCTCAGCTTCAGTAAAACATCTGCTTCATTTAATTCTGTGCTTGCCTGTATAGCCATGCCCAGCATTTTGTTTGCTGCAGAAGGTATTCACATACATAATACATAGAAATACAAGATCCTAAACCATCTTTTTCAGTTGATACATAAGGAAATTGTTTTCCTGTAGTAGCTTACTTTAGATTTTCCTTAGTGATGACACAATATCCCTAAAAACTTGAAAAGCACTTTAGGCATGTATCGGGGGGTAACTGTGTTAGTCTGTATCCACAAAACCATCGAGGAGTCCAATGGCACCTTAAAGACTAACAGGCTTATATGGGCATAAGCTTTCAGAGGTAAAAAATAATCAACTTCTTCAGATGCATGGCATCTTGTTAGCAGATTTGTATTCTTTTTGCCATGCAGGGAGTCTACACAGATCTTTAAAATGAAATACAAATCACAGTAGATAAGTCAGTCTACAATACAGTGAAGGTGGTGGAATCAGAAGTACCTATTGTCCTCTGAAGCCATGGAAAGGGTTACTCAGGCTATGTCTACGCTACTGACTAAATCAGCGCTGCCGCAATTGATGCAGCGGTGTCGATTTAGTGGGTCTGGTGAAGATATGCTAAATCGATGGGGGAACGTGCTCCCGTCAATATCTGTACTCCACCTCCCCAAGAGGCAGAAGCTATGTTGACAGGAGACCATCTCCTATCAACATACAGCAGTGTAGATACCGCTGTAAGTTGACTTAAGTTACATTGAATTCAGTTATGTAATTTAGCCATGTGAAACAGACTTTCAGGCATTGAAATCACATTTCCACCACTGGGAATGGAGGTGGGGAGAGGAAAATGAGGACAGGACTGGCACTGGCCATCCTGGGATGATCCACAATTTACTTACTGAAGTCACAATGCTACTACCACTCAAGAAGCAAAGAGGGGAAGGAACCAGGATGACTCAAGAGAAGTGCACTGAGCATGCTCATGAATTTGTCATGGACACTGGCTCATCTAGCCAATTATTTAGTATTTTTTGCATTTCTAATATGACAAAAGTGTCCATCACACTGGCAGGTGAAACCCTGTGATATGTGCTCACATTTCTATGCCCAAAATGCAGGATCTCAAGGCACACCAACTCATCTTATATACTTAGAAATTATTTTTTACTAGCAAGCTCGCAGATATTCTCGCACACTAGTTCAACACCTACAGGGCAATTAAAATGAATCCCATGCAACATGGAGAGCTTTCCACCTCTCTTACAAAGATTAACAGCTGCACTTCCAGGTCTCTTCACTTGCAAGAGTGTCTCATTTTTAGGGTGTGAAAATTAGAAGAGGGAAGTTGAGCACTCTCTTTATGTGCTAAGGACACACAAGATGACACTCTTGACAAGAAGAGAGAGAAGAAAGCAGGCCCACTCCGGTTTTAGGGCCTGATCCAAAACCTGTGGCAGTCAATAAAAAGATTCCCATGTATTTGAATGGACTCTGGTTCAAGCTTTCTATAGCTTTACTGGCAATTTTATATTTATAGTTAAGATTTTTAATTCTTTCTTCTCAAAAAAAGTGTGTTTGGATTAAAGCTGGCAAAAAGAAATCTTTCAAGGTATGCGTTAGAAGAGGAAGGCCTTTAATGTTCTTTCTGAAAGAGGTGTCCTGGCTTCCAGTTCACAAGAAAAGCAGAACCCAGCACTTGGAGGGGTGGGGTGTAAAACTAGTTTATAGGCAAACATATAAGAGAAAATTGATTCTAAGAACAAAATGTATCCCGGATGGAACTCTACTAAGTTGATGGGCTATGTGTTCGGCTCTAGAAATCATTATTTCCTCTCCTGGGAGAGAAACTAGTTGGCACAACGTAAGAGCCTCTACTGTTCTGCGTTTACAGGAGGTACCCACTTGAACAGAGATATATAAGCAAAGGGCAAGTTGTGTTTAAAAATGTTAGCTGGCCAACCCTAGAATAACCCTAAGACTACGTCTATAAAATGAGCTAGTGGTGTTATTCCCAGCCCCCATACTCGTACTCATGCTAGCTCTCATTTGAGCAATCATGCTAAAAACAGTAGCATCAGAAGCTGCAGCAGGGGCTAGCTGTCCCAAGTACAACCTTCCCTGAGCTCCATGGGCATGTACTCAGTGTGGTTAGCCTGTGCTACCATGGCTACTGCCAGCATTACCCTGGCCATGCTACTGTTTTTAGCAAATTAGTTGAGATTCAAACTAGCATAATATATATTCACAAACTGGGAATCACACTCCTAACTGGTAGCGAAGACAGTCTACATTATCTGTAAAATCATAGAGCTGGAAGGGATCTCAAGAGGCCATCGAGCCCAGTCCCCTGCACTTATGGCAGGACTAATTATCATCTAGACCATTCCTGACAGATGTTTGTCAAACCTGCTCTTAAAAATCGCCAAATGACAGAGATTCCACAACCCCCCTAGGCAATTTATTCCAGTACTTGGCACCCCCCAACAGTTAGTAAGTTTTTCCTAATGTGCAACCTAAACCACCCTTGATGCAATTTAAGCCCATTGCTTCTTGTCCTACCTGCAGAGATTAAGAAAAACAATTTTTCTTCCTTCTCCTTGTAACAGCCTTTTATGTACTTGAAAACTGTTTTCATGTCCCCTCTAAGTCTTCTCTTTTCCAAACTAAACAAAACAATTTTTTTCAATCTTCTCTTGTAGATCATGTTTTCTAGACCTTTAATCAATTTAGTTGCTCTTCTCTTGACTCTCTCCAATTTGTCCACATCCTCCCTGAAATGTGGCACCCAGAACTGGACAGAATATTTCAGTTGAGGCCTAATCAGAGTGGAAGAATTACTTCTCGTGTCTTGCTTGCAACACTCCTACTAATATATCCCAGATTTGGATCCAGAAGTTTAAAATCCTTAATCTAATGATTACAAAAGTGCCCTGGGGTAGGGGGCCAAAACAAAACAGAAAACAACCTGGGGTGAGAAGGGGCATGCAAAAGGCCAATTTCGTTTTGGAGAAGCTGCAGTGTTGAAAATAAACATCGCCTGGGCATAACTGGTTTCAATATTTTCATACATGCTACACATTTTGCACTGGTTAACCTTTATTATTCTCTGCTATTGTTATAATGACCTCTATGGACTGTGGCAAATTTGCCTGCACTATTATGATGGGTCCCGTGCTTTCTCTTCTTGTGGGGGGTTCAGGGCACCATTTCTTGCCCCTGAACAGGGTATTAAGTGCCCCACTAGTATCCTAGAGGAGGAGGAGTGGAGAGGGAGGAACCCGGGCCCGCCCTCTACTCCAGGTCCCAGCCCAGGGGCCCTGAGGACAGCAGTAAACTACTTGAACTAGCTATTCCTTCCCCTGGGCTACTTCCCTCTCCTACCCTTCAGCTTGTGAAGCCTCCTGCCCTCTCTCTGTACAAGCCTGGTGTCCCTTTACCTATGGTCTGGGTCTTCTTAGCTCACCGCAGCACTTCTTCAAACTCTCCTCTGCTTTCCTCCAAAGCTCTCTCTGCTCCAACTCCTCCCAAACTGTTCTCTGCTCCAACTCCTTCCAAACTGTCTGATTGAAGCAGGGGGTGGTTATCATGTGCCTGGCTTCAGTTACTCTAATTAGCTTCAGGTGCCTTAATTGGCTCCAGGTGCTCCAACCAACTTCTAGTAAACTTGCTTCCCTCTACAGCGAATAAGGCTTCCCTCTAACACTCTCCTGCTGCCCTCTGGCCATGCTGTATCACAGGACACATTTGCAGAGAAGTAGATAATATAGGCATTTTTGCAAAGACGAAAACTTTTTGTCAGCTACATGCACCTGCTGAATCTTTAATCCTTCTGTATTGCATTCATCCTCCATAAATCACAATCACCTTTTAGTCATCTTAGGGGAAGAATGCTTTTCTGCAGTCTTTTCAATACACTGAGTCATTTCTTCGTTTACTTCATTTTGATGCAGGTTTCATCCTTCCAGACTGAGTTCATTCAAGTCATGTCACTTTGTGAGAGACTCTGACTATATTTCGAAGAGGTCAATATTTGTGAGATTGACACTGAATCAGTATTTTTTCAGTACTGTAACATCATTTCAAAAATCATATTTTCAGGAACAATCAGAGACTGAATGCAACCGGCATGTCGCAGGTCTTTGAGCTTTTGTTAGGAGGCGGACATTTTGTTCTTCAGACTCTCAGGCCTGGTGTACTCTTAAAACTTAGGTTGAAGTAGGTATTGTGTTCAAGGGTATGAAAAGTCCACACTCCTGAGAGCTGCAGTTATGCTGACCTAACCATAGGCACCGACTTTTGTTTTTCCCGGGGATTGCTCAACCCCTGCTCCGCCCCGATGCCCTGCCCCCACTCTGCCCTTTCCCTCCCAAGGCCACGCCCTCACCCTGCCTCTTCGTGGACCCACTCCTCCCCCTCCACCCGAGGCCCATACTCACTCACAGCTTGCTGCTCTCTGCCCTTCCCCAGCCTCCAAACAACTGATCAGCGGCTGCACAGAACAGCTGATCAGTAGCCCCGGCAAACTCCTATGACTGGTGGGTGTGAGCACCCACTATTTTTTCCAAAGGTGTCCAGCCCTGGACCATCCAGTGTCAGCTCCTATGGACCTAAACTGTGATAGATAAAGATACAGAGAAGTAGAGAGAAGAATGTTTTCATCAACCTAGCTACTGTCTCTTGGGGAGGTGGTGTTGCTACAGCAATGAAAAAACCCCTTCTATCACTGTAGTCTCTGTTTGCCCTATGTGGTTACAATGGCATAGCTGTGCCGCTGTAGTGCCCATATTGCACGTGGCTGCACCTTAATTAAAAATGGAAACTAAGTTTCTAGCCCCTGTGGTTATGAAGATAGGCTTCAAACTGTGAACTGAGCATACACCAAAGTAGGGATGTCTGCCTGAATCTGAGGATAGCTTGAAACAATAGCTCCAAGAGGACTGAACCACCCCATTGAAGTCATTAGGACACTAACTCTAAGGGTAACATATTTCAAAATTGTTAAGTATTTCTTTGCCGATCAAAGCACAGAAGAAAGAAGAGATATCATGTCATAAAGTTCTGCTACTCTGCGTGGCATCTTCTTCTGGTATCTCCTTTTGGAATCTCAAACGGGTAGAGCTTAGGAAGAATACCACTAGTTTTATTTTCCAGTTCAACCCTGGGGAACAATTTGGGGGAACACAGATGGTACCTCCTCTTCTCATAGGTCAGGTATTCCAGAGTTTGGAAATATCCAAACCTTCATGGGGGTACAGGGGCCATACCAACTGGGAAACCCAGGGAAAGAGCATTGTAGTCAAAATACTGGAAAGTAGCTCTCCAGAAAATCAAACACATATCAAATTAATCTAGTCATGCTATTCTCTTAGGCCTGGTCTACAGCACATGATTAATTCAGAATTAGCTGTGTTATACCAAATTAAAACTGAATTCGTCCACACAACCAACCCTGTTATGTTGAAATTAATGGCTCTCAAATCTGATTTCTGTACTCCACCTCAGCACGGGGAGTAGCGCTAAATTTGGCATCGCTGTTCTGGATTTGAGGGACTATGGACGCAATTCGACACTATTGGCCTCCAGGAGCTATCCCACAATGCCACATGGTGACTGCTCTGGACAACACTTTCAACTCAGATGCACTAGCTATATAGGCAGGAAAAGCCCTGGGAATTTTTTGAATTTCCAAACGGGAGGTACTGGATCTGATCGCAGTATGGGGAGAAAATCTGTGCAGGCAAACTGTTTAAAAAAAACTGAATGCCAATGGGCAGCGGAGACTGCGGGAACTGTGGGAGAACTACCCACAGCGCACCGCTCCGAGAGTCGATGCGAGCCTCGGTACTGAGGATGCACTCCACCGAATTCACATGCTTTCGTGGGGACACACAAGATCGAATGTATAAAATCGCTTCCAAAAATTCGAATAGAATAATTTCTATATAATGTCATACTGTAGACATACCCTTAGAACAGACGTGGGCAAACTATGTCACATGATGGTTATTATATACTGTGTCACAAGCTGGAAGCCGGTTCCAGAGAAAGAAAGTTTACATCATAATTAAGAAATATATGTTTCCTCTGCTGTTTAATATCTCATCTAACACACAACATGAGTGATGCTAGACATTAATGACAAAAACGTGATCTGGTGAAGCTCTATACTAAAAAACCCAGTGCATCTATCTTGGAGACTTAGAATGATTCTTTTGAACTTTCCAGGTAGCTGTGTGTTCTGAGTTGCTTTGATATTTATATAACACTTATCTTTTGTTACAATAATGATCAGTCTTGAGCTCCATATAACGGAAAACAATTATTCTTTCGAAATTGTTATGAATGGTTTCTCTTTGCAAGTATTAATATTAATTGTACAATAAAAGAATAATATCCTCTAAACAAGCTTTTTTGTTTGTTTTCTGCAAGTATTCTGGCAGCTGCAGCCTTTTCCATGAAGCTTATCCAGCAACAAAGGAAATTTCCTATTGCATTTCAATGATTTTGCTGTTTGGTCACTCAGCTGCTACTAGCCTTGGGCCTAATCCAAAACCCATTGAAGTGAATGGAAATCTTTCCATTTACTTCCATTGCCTTTGGATCAGGTCTCTATTGACTTTCAGATTTGTTCAAGTGTTTCAGCTGCATCTGACATTTATTTCCAAGTGGTATGCTGTGCTGAGGAGTAGCCTTTTTAAATGCAATTGGTCATACTATAGTGTTGGATGATAACGTCTATAGAATTCTTTCCACTCATGGTTTCTGCTTACAGAAACTATTTGGGATTTTCAAATAGAAAACTCATTTGTTTTATGCAGGTAATAAATGAATGCCTGCAGAAGGTGATGGCTGAATTTCGCATATATTATTTTGTTGTAACACTGGATTTAGAACATTTGAGACCCAAAGATGTACCTTGGAAAAAATATCGTAGAACCATAACCTCAATTTACAATTTCAGAGATGGGCTGCAAAGGGCATTCACACTATTTACTTTTACTCTTAAATATTTAAAGAATTCACTCTTCCCACATTATAGGCTGTGATCAGAGTTAAAATAGAATACATTAGTGGAATTATTCTTTACAAAACACATGCTTTAATGCTCCTAGGAAATACTGCAATTATCGGATGTGATAAACAAAATTCATACGATAGAGTACAAGAAGAATTGTAAACAATCCAGACCTTTTAAAAACATGATGCCCTCTAGCCCACAGCAATATTAATAGGGATCCATTTCTCCTGGAGATGAAAATGTGAAGTGCTGAGCACTAGTGGGGAAAAAACTACCTATATTTGCTCAACTACCAAGAAGTAAAACTATCTTCCTGGAATGGTGTAATCTATCACAAATGCTGAGCATTAAGATTGTTGTAGCAGACAACCAAAAAATGGCCCATTAATAGGATTTATGTCCTAAAACGCCAACCACTGGAGAGGAGGAGGGAAAGGCAGACCGAGCCACCTAGAGGTAGAACTCACTTCTAGGTGGCTAACAAAAACCTCCCTCTGTGACTCCACTTTAGGTATTTTAAACCTGAGGGTTATAAACCAAGCCACCCCTGCTAACTAGAAATCTTCAGACAAGCCAGAGGAAGAATAACCCAGTGACTAGCACACTAGCCTGGGCTGTGGGAAACCTTGCTTCATTTCCTGCTCTGCCAGAAATGTGCTGCATGACCATGGGCAAGTCTCTCTGTGCCTCAATTTCCCCATCTGTAAAGTGGGACTAACGGAGTACTGTGAGGCTAAATACCTTAAGGATTTTGCAGTGCTCAAATACTCTGGTGATGGAGGCCATATAACCTTCAGCACAAGCTTCAGATACAAGCTTCAGACTGTTAGAGGGTGAGATCATTGCAAATTAATAAAGAGTTCAACCAGTCTGACATTCCATCTAGCAAAGAGCAGTGATAATAAACTGCTTTATTAGAACCAGAGACAATGCACATCTGAAAGCTAGAGGAGTTGGATGAAAAGGTATTGTTTGTCAGGAGAAACAGTGAATTCTGCAAAGTGAATCTAATATTGTCTGTCAAACATTAGATGCTTGTCAACTAGCCAACGTTAGCAGAAAATTATCTTCACCCCAGATAAACACTTTGGACAGTGAACCCACTTTTGGTATGTAATTTATATTGACAAGAAAATAAAAGAAGATCATAGTGGACTGACCTGGGAAGTGAACCAATTTTAATTGTGTTTCTCCTGCACTGGGGCACTTCCAATAGGTACACATTAAAGAAAAGGCCTAAATCTTTGAACTATTATCCTACAGTCACAAGCAATCTAAGTTAGCCACTGAAGAAAATGCAGCACAGTTGGCAGTATTAGCTTCTTCTTCAAGTACAAAGCTCTATAAATCCCTTATCTTTATTGCCGTAAAATTGATGGTTCAATACAAGTATTATTGTCCAGCCAAAACGTGCCAAATTATTTGTATTACAGTAGTGCCTAGACGCCCAAACTGAGATAGGGGCCCTGCTGCAATAGGCCCTGTACAAACACAGAGTATGACAAAGTCACTGCACTGAAGAGCTTAACAGTCTAACTAGACAAGACAGACAAAGGTTGGGAGCAGGAAATGAGGCACAATGAGGTGAAGCAATTGGACTGAGAACCTAGGTCTCTGGACTCCTGGCCCAGTGTCCAAAAGACATCATGGCAAGTTTCCATACAGAGGCAAAACTCCTCTTTGGAAGAGATGTACAGTGTATGCCAAAGGGTAACAAAATCTATTGACTATCACTGCCTTTCAGTCATCTGTTCCACACTTCATACAACCACTGCTTCTCCGGGTCCCCAAAACATGTGTCATGATAATGTGACTAAATTCTTTGGTAGGAACCCAACTGTCACTGAAACAGCTTAAAAAATTGGCTACCGGTAAAAATTAAAGAGGATATGCCAGAAAAATGGCAATATATATTAAGGGAATCTTCCCTTACTCCAGAATGAATGTGCATATAATGGATCCTGTCCACTAGACTTTGGGGAAAAACTTCCAGTTAGTAAGGGCATCAAGGATATGTACTAAATGAACATTACATCAACAGTTTTTAAATGGCCATTTGCATTTTCTTCTTGTTTGAATTTGAAATGTGGATAGCAAAAATTAGGAGTGTCACTGAAAGTGCAGTAAATTAACAATTTGCATGTGTGGTTGTTGTCCATGATAAAGAGGGGTGTATTTTCCTCCACTGTTGTATTTAACCATCTACCTTTCTTTCTGTTGATAACTACCATTATCTACAAACTAGCATGCTTTCCGGACATGTTTCATGAAAAGTACTGTATATAAGACATCCATCACATCATACATAGGAGAGTGTCTAGTCATTCCTCATTATTGGGGGTGTGCTCCACTCTCACTTCTATACCAAATGAATCTAAAAACATAGGGGAATAAATATCAGCCCCAATTTGAATTCAAGTCCATTCTAAATGTTCTGTGAAGTTGAATTTGAAGCATAAAGCAAATTTGTATTCTGAAAAAATCTTATTTTGTACCCCCATCCAAACAATATGCATACCCCATTAATGGTCTGAGTTGTAGATTTCCCAATCCAAGATTCAACAACAGCAAAAATTGGTGGCCTGTTGCCAAACCAAAATCAGGTCATCCTTAGCAGCTGGAAGCACCAGCTCCTAAACCTCTTACATTCCACTGGAGACTTTCAACCTTGTGTTTAAAAAGAGGATTTTTGACAGACACTCTTAGCACTCTGTTTACATAACTGGTACATCACATCTCAACTTTCAGTTTGATGAAGTTCATCCCAGAGTATAGGTGCTCAAATACTTATTGAAAAAGGGAACATGGTGTGATGTTACACTTATTCTTCCCGTATTTCATACCTAGAGTAAAAAGTGTTTAAATTTCAAGAACACAGAAATAATCTTTATCAATGTGCTTTCAAGACCTCTCAGCCACTCCTCAAATTTGGATCAAACAAGTGATTATGAAGGAAAGTTTAGCCTCTTATGAATATGCTGAGATCTATAATAAAATACATTTTGAAAATGTCCATTTTCTTCCGTGGGCAAACCTCTTGATATTTCCCAGGACTATCTTCCAAAATATCCAGGGATCTAGAAATTATTGAAATCACCAACTCACAGTCCTAACGAATGTCAAGCATATTATCACTGAAATATCTTCTTGGATCTTTTTTCTAAACTTTGTCATTTTGATGACTTTGCACATTATGGAGACTTGCAACACATAAGAAGCTGACAAGTCCTGCTCTTTGTTCCAGTTTATGATAATCTTCAACCTTTATTCTAAAGAAAGGGGCCTTATCTCATCAAGCCATGATACAAACCCATCAAATTCCTGTCCCTGACTAAGCCATATGACATTACATAATAGCAAAGTTAAGTACTGTGACCGATCTTCATCAAGAAGTGCCTAGAACTGGCAGCAATTCAGCTCTCAGACCACAGTGTAATTTACAATCTTGGCAACTATTCCAGGATAGCCTCCAAATTCTTGCTACTGCGTCTGGCACAAAGTGCCTCTTATCATATGAGTCAGTGAACCAGGACAACTGGAGAACTCCTTGAACAAAAACAGATGACAAACCATTTTTAGTGCACTATTAATGGTCACTGAAAAAGAGCTTCTAAGGGATAATCTTTTCACTGAGGAGAAAAAAATGCTTCATTGACTGTACAGTAGATGCCTATCCTTTGCATTATCTCTTTTGACCAATAACACAGTGAAGAATCTTGTATGATTACTCGTATCAGATACTTTTGTCATGGCACAATGAGGAAATCAGCGACCTTTTGGAAACCAATCTGCAGTCACTTGCCAACATGGTCAGAAACGTGTGTGACACTGTTACTGACAGTAAATCAATTGAAGCTTTCTAAGCAATGGTTACACAATATTCTTGCCATTGGGAATGTCTTCAAACAGGCTGTCAGTATTACTCAGCAGTAGTCCTGTTGATAAACTCACCATCTAAGACAGGGCTATTGGGCTTTGCAGTGTAGTGTGGACATTTGAAATTTGATGTTATCACATGGCTTCATTCTGCTGGCACATGGTGAATCCAGCAGAATGGCACTGAAGTCCCATTTGGATCTTCCTGGGAATAAGGGGTTCAGAATGTATTCTTTTGCATAACTGGGGTCTAAGCCAGCAAATCCTTCTGTAAGGCTACATTTGAGAACTTCACCTGCATGTGCAAGAGTTTGCAGTACTGGACAGGAAATCTATATACTGTGTTCATTGGACTAAGGGAAGCTGATTGGGGTAGGAACCTTGCCATCTTTATCTGTCTGTAGGAGGTCCAGCTGGGTACTCAGTAAGATATTGACATTAGAAACAGGGTTGGTCCACCATAGGTCTTACCCTGAAGGTAATGAAATCTCACCAAAAATGGTACTCTTCCTTTAGAGGAAGAAAACACCACCAGAAAGTAGTTGGGGAGGAGGGTCACAATGAAAGGGCACACAGGCCAAATTAGGTCTCTTCCCATATCCTTCTTAATCTAATATATTTCCAAGAATCGTGTCTCCTTGGTATTACTGAGAAGGATGGAAGGAGACGTAGATCCTAAAGAGAACTTTCCTTAACCAACTTTCAGCTTGGTTTAAGGGATATGCATAGATTTCAGGGCATCTCATTTAACTGAACCGCTTCCCCTTTATATGGTCTAACAGAAAAAAAACTGAAAAAAATTATGCTTAATTTCACTAATAGAGTTCACACAGTAAAATATCTAAATCTCTCATCACAGAGTACAAGTATGCTTTATAATTTTATAAAGAACATTTAAGAACAGAAAGGAAGGATAATGGCATTAACAGAATGGAGTGTTTACCATTTTTAATCACGTTTCATTCATACAGATATGGCATTGGTTCAAACCAAAATCTCTTTGGAAGCTAAAATTTCAATATAATAGATTTTCATAATATTATGGAGTAAACAAAGTCTCATGCTCGTTCTGCATGATTATTTCGGTGTCTGATAGATGGTGTAGGAGGGTCATTTACTTTACACGGTTAACATTAAGGAATGTTCATATACTTTAGACACAGTTTGAAGAGCAAGTAGAGAACTACTAAGAGATACTGGAAATGGTAATGTGTGAACAGTAGGGGACATAGAAAAGGCTCAAAGTGTAATGAGCAACTGTTATTTGGTGAGATCAAAGGATGAGTACTCCATTTCAAGTGAAATGAAGAAAGTTGTATTTTTCTGATTAAATTATGCTACTGTTAACAAGTATGCTTACACTTTCATATTTCTCAAACATAATAAGGACAAATCTGCATTTTGAAGTGATTTAGATTAATTGCTGTAATTGTAATTGAATTGAAAGCAATGGTCTCATCTGTTTATATTCACCCATCAGAATGCCAGAAGATTCATCATTCTGGTGGTACAACTGTAAACTGTCACCAAATTCAAAAGAATGAAAATGTGCCCCTTCTTAAGCTCACTTGGGGTACAGGGGAAATGCAGCATTTTCCATGACATTTTTCACATCATCAAAAAGTTTGTCAAATTTGTATTCCATCCCCTTCTCCCACATCAACCCATATGCTCCTCACTTTAGGGGAGAAATCAGTAACGAATATTGAGCATCCCTATATTCATCTCAGGTCTTTCTTCATTTACGTAGATTAGAAGCATTTCAGGGGAGACTGTATTTCTCATATTTATACAGGGTGCTTAGCACAAGGGGGCTCTGATCCTGCTTGGGGCCTACATAATACACATAATTAACCACCATTTTCGTGATGAACAAACTCTGCTTGAAAAGATTTAGGCGAAGAAATTGACAAAAGGTCAACAAAAAATGGCCATCAAATTGATTTGTGGAAAATATTGACCAGCTCTGGATGTGTAAAAGGAAAATTGATACCTTCCAAACTAGAATAATCACCAAAACAATGAAGCAGAAGCTAAACACTCGATAGCAAAGCACACAAAGAGACAAGAAAACCTAAAAATACATAAGTAGAAAAGATTTAAGATTAGCAGCCGTGTTAGTCTGTATCTGTAAATAAGACGATGAAGACTTGTGTCACCTTAGAGACTAACCAGTTTATTTCAGCATAAACTTTTGTAGGCTACAGCCCACTTCATCGGATGCATAGAACGGAACAGAAGTATATCTTACTTCTGTTCCATTCTGTGCATCCGATGAAGTGGGCTATAGCCCATGAAAGCTTAAGCTGAAAAACTGGTCAGTCTCAAAGGTGCCACAAGTCTTCGTCTTATTTGTAAGTAGAAAAGTAAACTAAGGTGAAGGACATCTTGAAGATTTAGAAGTGCAGTGATTGCATGATACATTACAAGAAGAAAAGACAGAAGGAATAGTTGTCTGGTGGAATTCAAACCAATGGATGACAAGTGTAGCAAATCAAAGATGTAAATAAAAGAGATGCAATCATTGCAGGACTATATGCTTAGCCTTGATAACACAACAGTAAGACCTTGTGAAGTAGGACTGAATCCTAATAGCAGAGTGTATTGCACTTACAATGCAGAGCCATAAAGATGATGGGGGTGAAGACACCATCTTCTGCTTCCCTGGCAGTCATTTAGAATGAAGCACAAGTAGCTGGTTGAACATTTTTATAGTGAATGTAAATTAAGCTACATACTGCTGATGTGCATGTCCTTCATTTATACTAGCAAGTGCTTAGGGGAATTTTACCACTCTCCCATGCCGGTGGTATATTCTAATGGGCATTTCACTGTCTTTAAGGCAGTGACACCAGCACACATTTTTCAAGAGAGAGCATGGATCTTAAGGCTCTTACTGAAAATTATAGGTTTGAAATATGCATTTCTGTATCCCACTTAACTGCAAGTTGAGTTTGACAGACAGGGCCATGTTATTAGAATACAGGTTAAAGCTCAGATTTCTGCAGTTGGAAACACATCACAGACCAAAGAGGCTTGGATTTAGCTAGGGTGAAAGATTTTGTTATTGAATGGTCCATGTTCAAAACTGAGGATCCATTTCTATTTTTCCCCTCCTTTCTTTTGCTTTCATTGTGATTATTCAGTAACTTTTTAGAAAGTGATAGATGAAAACGAAGGGCTCTGTTTGCTCTGGCAAGACTCCTGTTGAAGTCGATGGAGCTTTACCTATGTAAGAAGTTCACAGAGCCATGGCCTAATTGTTGCATTGAACAAGGGGCTTATTTTATTTACATGATCCTAAATGTTGTGTGTTTCAAGGTGAGTTATCGGAGGTCAGTATATTTGAGAAGCCAGCTAAGGAGCATTACTCCAAGGTGAGGCTCGTGCTATGTCTATGATTCATAAGGAAATATAAGACAAGGACGGCTTACCAGGTAAGTGCCTCCCTTCAGGAGAGGATCTAGATAACCTGATCCATCCTTTAGTTATCTCCAGATTAGACTATATTAATTCTCCCGATCTGAGGTTCATGATGACAGCAGCACAAATGCCTACAGCCTACTAACTTACCAGGATAACCCACTATAAACAGATCACAGCAAAGCAGTGGAGTCCAAGTCATAGCCAGTGCTAATTCAAAGCCCTGGTCTTAATCTTCAAATCATTCTGCAGTTTGAGATCCAGTCACCTCTGAGAACTCCTCTTCATTCATGACGCACCGAGACAGCAAGATTTAGGTGGAGGGCACTTGACTACAGCGCCACTTGCTGGAGGAGTTAATATTTAGCTCAAGTTCTTCACTGAACCTTTTTCTGGCTCCTTGGTGGGTAAGTTATACCCACTAAGACCTCTGGGAGAGCAGAGGGTAAGTAAGTGTAAGAAAATCTAAGATGTAACATCAGGCTATCTGAAAACAATGAACTTTCATTCTTCAAAGCCTAAACACTGTACGCTCTAATTTCCATTTTGTTTTTTCTATATTTCTATATTTTTTCAATAGACATTTTCAACAATATATGTGTATTTTCCTGTTGAATCCGATTTAAACTTTGATATGTTTTATTAATAAGATGTGTTTATGTGAGAGAGAAAAAACTCATTTTCCTTTAACAAAAAAAAATTAAAAATTAAATATTGAACAGCTAGATGGACGTATCTATTTTCACTCCTTGGTTGGGTCTTTAATTGTCAGAGCCAAGGACTATCTTCAACTACTATCTTTAAAATATTTTCCTATTTTCACATAAACAAGCACACATGCAAAAATACATTCTGTACTGTTTTCTTTTTGGGAGCCTGAAATAAAGTCAAACAGATGTATGGAACATGTGGTTGTAAGAAAAGCATGTTCTCTAGCAATGACAACCAAGCTAAAATCTGATTTGTCCTCTGATGATTTGCTTGGAACTTAGAGAAAGAACAGCAGGATGCCTTTGAAACAAAAGGATATATAAACTGAGATTTTTAAAGCACCCTTGGGGACTGGGATACCCAGTTTCCAAGAGAATCGGGGTGTCTAACTCTCTTGGAGGGGGTTGTAAATCTTTGTCATTGTGTTGTAATGCTAACTTGATGCAGCTATTAAAAATGAAAGAACTTCAGCAGATGCAAGGAGTGTATTTATATATACACATTGTTCACCATTCCACTGGATTATTTTGGTAGCCTCCTATTTTGGTATGCTAAGGATTATGGTAGGAATAACAACTGTATGCTCTCTCACTGAGGTATTATCTCAAATGCAGAACAATATATTTCACTAGTAATACCTGCAACTTCTCCACTGCTACTGTACCTGCCTATCCACTTCAATGCCTGCACACATAGCTAAAATACCTCCTCCTGGAGTAACACCCAACAACATTTTGACCATTTCCTGTCTGCAGTATACAAAGCACTTCTGATTTTTTAATGTGTCTGTGCTACTACTGCTGTGGCAGCTATTGATGAAGACTATGGGACTTTGCATTTGGGATATCTTTATTTTTCCATTAGTTTATAGTCTATTATAAACCAGAACCAGCATCTGGGAAAGAAATATCCTATGGATATACAGGCTCCCAAACAGAGATGAGATGGAACTGTCATTTAACTGCTTATATGGCCTATTTAGGTTTCCTTTAGATGGCAATAATATTCATACCCTGTGACTTAGACTTATGCATCCTTAGGGATATGCCCTATGCAGGATATGGATAAAGGGCACTGATCTACGGTTCGAGATTCGGTGTTCCAGATGATGACTGGTAAATCAGAAGTGGAACAATTCTTACAGGATAGATACAGCATGGCTGTAGCTCATCACTTCTTGGAAAACACATTCATAGGTCAAAGGATGGTAAAATGGAGCATTGTGGACAACTTGAGGAAGATACAAATGTACAGATCAAAACCTAAACTCAAAACTCCTCCAATTAAATCAACAAATCTCCAAGCACAATGGAATGGAAGAGTGGTTAATCTAGACACTCCACAATCTAATCAATGTGATGTTGCAGAGAGATAAACAAGCAAATGTTAGCATGTGTGCTAGTTTTCTAGCCACTGAGGATATGTGTAGAGCACTGCTCACCAAGCATTTGTCCAGGCGGCATTTTCCAAGGAAGGCCCTAGAAAGGAAGGTGTGGAGAGCCTCATTCCCAACTTTTTAAAAGGGTTTCAAGCTGGTGCAATGCCTCTGAAATTAATGACATTACACCAGTATAAAGCTAGAGTTAGGGAGGGAAGAATCGTGCAACATTTTATGAGAGGACAAATGAGCAGAGTACACTTAAAATTCAGAGAAATGTAATTAACTTGATGCTAGCTTTAAAAAAAAAAAGAGAGATGCAGCATGTAGGAAATGACTGGCAATGCAATAACAGAGAGTTCTTCATATAGAGAAAACTGTTTCAATGTACAGAGTAGCAAACTTCTGAACTGCAAAAGAGGGCTAGGAACAAGGAAGACCAATCAATGATTGCAGGCACCTCCGGGAAGAGTGGATGAGCGATAGGAAGAGAAAATAAGGTCATGGACATAAGAAGCCTAATATTAAAATCTATGCCTATTCTCCTGTCTTGTCCTTGCTTTTTTGTTATGTACTCTGTATTAGAAAACATCTACTTATTTTCCTGAAGTAGGTAAATACTTGTAATTTATCTCCTGAATCTCACTCCAAGAGACAGTGCCAAGGCAAGGGGGTAGGAATAGATGGCATAAAAATATTTCATTATTTTTCATCTGCTATCTTTGACATCTACACCTACACTGCTTTTCTCTTGAATTCTTTGTATTCCCCGAAATTTCAGGGCTGCCAGTATATTCATCTGGATCACCATCGCTATGACTTAATTAGTATTACTATAAACGATCTCAATTGTTCGAGATTTTTTTTTTCCTCTCCCTATCCCCACATCTCAAATTCACATTCCAATAGTCTCCTTTCTTGAGATCTAAACTCCCCTGCTGGTGTTTTCTGAAGCAGCCAGTAATATCAAATCTAACATTCCTCTTGTGGATTTTCACTCTCAGTTGCAAAATACATTCTGATCAGTCCATGTTGCACAGACTCTCTGTGACAAAGATAAGCAACTGTAAATGATATTAAACACTCAATGCAGGTTTGTTGCAACATTCATATAAATGCACAGTAAAAAAACAAATTAGAGGGCCTGATTCTAATTCAGTTCAAATCAGTGGCAAAACTCCTGCTAACTTCAATGGGAACAGGATCAAGCCTGTTTTGATCAAAGCAAAAATAAAAAAAGGGATTTTTCAGAAGTTCTCAAAATTGGCAGAATCCTGTGCCCAGTCAAATCAAAAATAAAACTCCCATTGATTTCAATGGGCTAGAATTAGACCAGTAATAAGCATGTTTGAAAATCTCACTCAAAATGAGTTGCAGCAAATTAGTTTTGATTTATTTATATTGCCTAAGTATTTAAATTGCAACAGAAAGATCAGAAGGGCCCATTTTTCCTATGTATACCCTTTATACCTGACATTTGGGCAGTATTTAGTGGCAGTATTTATTTTCATTCAGCAGAGTAAATGGATCACATATATCAATTATGATATTAAAGTATGCAGAGGTTATTCTTGATAAGCAAACTTTTATTTTGAGGCAATGGCAGTCAATCATTATAAATATCAAACACATCTCAAGAACATCTAGGAAAGATATTTTGTAACATATTTGCACTTCAAAAAAAGATTATGGAAATATATAAATAGCACAAGAACATATATTATCTAAAATTCTTTATTCTTTTTAATTTAAAGAGAGCAAGGTTGAAACAAAAGTCAATTATAGTCATGCATTGTTATCAAGTAGAAGGCAGCTAGACTAAACTTTGCATTGTATTTAGTATACCATAACAACAGGAAAATTATTTTTATTAATGTTACTTTGCTTTTAATTATAGTACTAGATGGGCTATTACTTCTCTAAACCAATTATGCTATATAGAGCTAAACGTATTAAGAATTCAGGGAGCTTCACTTCCAAGCAAATCAGGAGAGATTTACTTATGGGTATTTTGACCTGTATAACTTGTACTTAAAAAATCTTATTCAGGCAGCACTATTTTCCACAGGATGCAGTAAATTAATCTTTGGAACTGCAGCCGTACCATCTTGGGCTAAGATATCATCCAATCTCTTCAGCTACACAGGGGCAGGCTTGGTCAGAGCGCCTCCCCCATAGAACCTAGGAAGTACAGGTGGTGGTCATGGTGACAGAGCTGCGTGGTACCTTGTGGGGGGTGTTAAACACAGTGTGGCTAAACCAGACTGGGTGAATTCAGTTCTCACAGGTTCCAACCATCTGAATTTCCAAACTGCCAGTGAACCCTGGCAAAAGCTCCTCATCCTGTACTGAAAAAAGTGAGCCGTGACTCGTCTTGCCTCTCTGGAGGCTTCTGGGTACCCATCCTTCCACCCAAAAAGATCCAGCTCTCCTCTGTGGACATAGCTAACATTCAGCAGCAGTGAGACCAGAAAATGAGGTGTCTGGTGGAGGGAGAGAAGCTCTGAATGGAAACAGGTAGCGGAAAGTTAAGGCTAGGATCCTCCCCAAAAATCAGTCTGTGTATCTTCTGGGATGTGGGACAAGCAGCCCACTTCTGCACTAGCGGGACAGGAACTGTTGCCCTTCAGTACTAAGCCTTTAACAGGCTGTCCACACTGCAAGGATAATTGTGCACAGGCACCGCCGCCTTCTATGATTTCAGTCTGTCATTTGTGTTTGTCCACAAACTAGCAATATGGAGCCTTCCTAATACGATTATTACAGCCAACATCCTACCTCCCGGGATGCTTGCTCACAGACCCCTTTGTGTTCATGCTTTTTGTAAGCTGGTGGGTTTAAGAGTTTTTTTTTGTCATTCGCGGTCTCTGGGACACACTTTATTGACAAACTGAAAAAGGCATAAAAAGTCAAATCAGTGGCTGTCTCCACAGTACATGTGCTGCCAGGGCCCAGAGGCCATTCCCTCTACATCTCTCCCTCCTCTTCACCCCGCCTCTTGAGAAGACAAACCACTTCCTCTTTGGTAAGTCTACACTGCAGCTGGAAGTGTGCTTCCCACTTCGGGGGGACAGCTTATCTCCGCTTGAGCTAGCATGCTAGAAATAGGGGGATGGCACAGAAGGAAGCTCAGGCTATCCACCCACATACATGCCCGGAGGTCAAAGTGGGTTTGTACTTGGGCGGGTAAACAGAGCTGATCCCCGTGCAACCCCCGATCCGGCTGCTATTTTTTAGCACACTAGCTCAAGCAGAGCTGGTGCATGTCTGTCTACCAGAGCTGGGAAGCATGTGGAAAATTGTCCAGTGCATGCATCTGACGA
Organism: Dermatemys mawii; assembly: GCA_007922305.1. Classification (NCBI taxonomy): domain Eukaryota; kingdom Metazoa; phylum Chordata; order Testudines; family Dermatemydidae; genus Dermatemys; species Dermatemys mawii. The sequence continues at coordinate 31,218,273 of ML677377.1, forward strand.
AGTGGGTATTAGCCCACGAAAGCTTATGCTTCAATACTTTTGTTAGTCTTCATGGTGCCACAGGACTCTTTGTCACTTAGGTAAATAAACTATCTTCCCTTTGTGGTTACAGTGAAATTTTCACTTAATGATTTATTTTGGGGGTTCGGGGGGAGGGTAGAGGTATTTTTTTTAAAAAAAACAGACTGTGTCTTAGAGCACAATTTAATCTTACCCCTGCGTCACTTGAATTCAATGGCAAAAGTCCCAAGGACTCCAAGGGGAGCAGATTTGGGACCATTGTATTGGTTTTAGGAAAACATCAACCTACCAGTTAACAACTTTATTGATAAAGGTGGCTGATCAATATAAATAAAACCCAGCAAATTCCCTCTTGCTCTGGAAGTGCTCTCCCAAAAATGAAACTAAAGTAGCAGCTCGATATCACACATGCTGTTATATATCTTGCCCTCTTCTCTTGTAATAAGATAAAACATCTTGAAATATTTATGGTCTGTAAATAATACATGCAGGGAGGAGAACAGATACAAGTTATTATAGTCCATATATAAAATGACGAGGTAGTTAATCAGAGTTGCAACCACGACTTGATCTTCAAGATCACCAAAACATACCATACTGTGAGGAACAATTCTGAGCTGGTGGAAAGCAGGACTAAGAAACCGAATGGGTCTTGTCTACATCCACATTCTAGGAGTTAATTTTGTATTAGTTGGTGGGGCAACATCTTTTATTAGCCCATAACCCTCATATAAGTGTTCTGGAGAATTTAATAGGGGTGAAACCAATAGACATCTACAGAAAAACCGATAATGCCAGCTCCTTGGCTACTGTAAATGAACAGAGGTTCACAGAAGTCAATGGAGCTATGCCAGTTTATAGCAGCTGAGGATTTTGTCCATTAGGTTTATGAGAAAATTCTTTTTTTAAAAAAAAAAATCTATCCTACAGAAGTCCATAGCAGACACAGGATTTTCTATTAAATTTTATAGGTGGCTTAAGAAAAGCCACTATAGAAAGGTTATCATTTTCTATTACATTCTGTAGGACTTTACTACAAGGGTCTGAAACCTAAAGGAACAGATACAGTGCCAAAGACTACCCTAATGAGTGATCCAAGGAAAGATTTAAGAACCAAGTGCTATGTAACACAAGCAGCAGCTTCAAAGTAGATATTGAATTTACAGATAGCAGCTTGATTTTTCTTCCTTTGGAAGAAATATATTTATTTATCGATATATACAATCTGTCCAATAAATTCTCATGATCTTATAGTATTGAACACAATCTATCCAATACATTCACATGATCTTATCATATCAAGCACAAAGAACTCCAACCCATTCCCAGGATCAGAGCATCTTAAGCAATCATTTGCCCAACACAGCAGAGTGGTTCTAGCAGAATGTGCTTTCTCAAATCCGGACTGGCATTCTGGGAGATGAGAGTTAATCAATGGTGAAAGTTGTGACAAGAAGAGATATTCCGAACCTTTGAGATAAATGGAAGGTTACCAATGGGTCTATAATTAGAAATAGAGTCAGTGAGTAGGGAAGGTCTCTTCAACAAGACATAGATTACTGCTGATTTAGAAGGGAAGCGGTTTGTGACCCAGAGACAGCAATGCATTTGTGAAATTGTTGATAAGAGGCAAGCGGCAAGGGAGATATTTATACAAAGTAGAGTGTGCTCAAGAATCAGAAAGATAACATTTTATTTACAGCTCAGTAATATCTCAAGCAAATCAGCATCTGAAATAGCGTACGCTGCACCCACAGTGACTGAAATGATTTGCTAGTATTATGCATAGCATGCCACTGACAAATGTACCGTATTAGCAAAGCGATTCTCAAGAGGAAGCTTGGCACTGACAGACGCTGCGGATATATATGTACATGTAGCAAAGCACAGTTCTGCCCTGGATGACCTGTGGAGTACAAGAAGGCCCTTTCATTGTGGGCGCACCGACGGGGAAAGAAAGCAGCTCACAGTCCCCTGGAGCACTAGGATAATTTAACAGCTAACATAGGCATAAGGGTACCCACCCCAATGGGGGCTTGGTGTGCCAACTCAGCATCCTTCTGCAGCAGCTGGCAGGGGGCAGTAGGAGCAGAAAGGAAACTGAAGATCATGTCCTCCCCCTGCTTCCCATTCCTCCCCTCTCTGAAGTGGGAGGGTGATTCAGGGACCTACCCATCCACTGGGCACCTCAGGGCAGGATTTTGTGCACTGTATATGATGTATTTCATCCTTGTTCTCAGTGTAGTCCTCACAGACCTCCACCCTAGGGCTTTACATTCTCACGACATTCCTGTTGTGGAATTGGATTCTGCCCTCGGCAGCGGTATATGCCCCCAGTCCTCTTTCCCCTCCCAGCAGTGGGAACACACAATTTCCTCTACAGGATCCTCCATCCCTGCAGAGAAAGGACCAAAACGTCATCTCATACTGTCCTCAAACCTCATTGCAAATTATTATGAGTCTCTGCAGCAAATCGGTCACAATGAACCATTGGAGAAAATGCCTGTCTCCGGACCTCTCCTCTCACCCCCATTCATTTAGATTATGACACAGTCTCTCAGGGTTGCATTCCACCTCACTTTATAATGGTGCACAGAGAGTAAAAAAACCTTCTCTTACATATACAGCACACGAACAGGCTGAGGACTTGTGCTCAGAGAAGCACAAAGACGACACCCTAGACCTTTCCCAGGACTTCCTGGCACCCCGCCCCCATCCCGATTTTTCACATTTGCTGTCTGGTCACCCTATTCTGGAGAGTGTCTCCCACGCTTTCCCTGGAGCAATGTGGCTCAGCACTGAATCCAAAACTGAACAGGGAGCACAACTAGCGCTAAGTGTGCATGTGTGTGTGTTTGTGCATGCACAGGTATGCGTGTTAGAAACTAGCCAACATTCCACAGAATAGAATTTAAAACTAGTATGCAACTCCCTGTGTTTCTGAATGCACCCTATAAAATCCTGTTCAAAATATTGATCACCTTGTGTGTCAGTATTTAAGATGCCTTGATGATCTGCAAGAGCCGAAAGTTATTTGCTACAAGAGCTGGTCAAACAGTACGTGTCAGATCATTTCAACAAACTCGGCTATGCTGGAGGAAAATGTCACCACAACTCGCCGTTCATTCGCAGGCAGTCCTTTCTGTCTTCAGGCATGAAAGGAAACACAGCACTTCTTTTAAAGGACAGCACCACTGTTCCATCACTGGCCATCTTGAAATAGCTGAATCTAGAAAGAAAGCCTCCAACACAGCCTCTCTCAACTCCCTCGAAAACTCTCCTGTTAGCAGCCTCGGTCCACAGCTCTCGGGTTCACCTACCAAGTGACTTTCTATTTCAAGTCTCCCCGCTTAGCTCATCTCAGCTCCAGCCCTCACTGCAAGGGAGCGATTAGCCACTTGCAGACTTCAGACAACAGAACTGATTAAAGCTCCCAGGGTCAGAGCTTCGTGGCCTTTATCAAGACACCAAACAACAGACTGTCTCATCTGCTTCCTCGAGGACCCATGGCCCAGTTGCACAAACTGTCCTCAGAAAACAAATAAGCAAGCAGTCACACAAACAACCCACAGATGGCCCAAACACACCACTCATCACATCTTGCTACCTCCATGCACAGAATCCGCAACTCTTTCCTCCAAAATTCTCCTATTTGCTGTTTCTCCCCTTTTTCCTCCTAGGAGCTCAAACCCTGTCAATGAGGGTTTTGAATGTATCATGCTCATTCAGTCTTTAGCCTCTATGCTGAGACAAATCAGTATCACCATACATTACTGAATTAATAATGGGAGCTGAACACGTGATTGGTAGTAATGATTTATTGGACCAGTATAGCTACCGTTTCTGTTTGCAAGCTGTCCTCAAGCAGTTAGTTATTTTCTCAAATGCATTTGATTATTTGATTAATATTACAAATTTGTTGCACATTTTTGAAATTGACATTTTGATCCATGTTGGTTACTTTGGATTGGCCATGTTTACAAAAAGAGGAGACTGAAGTTGACCTTCTTTGGGAACATTTTCAAGGAAGGGTCATGTCCTCAGAACCCCGAGGGAATTGTCTGTCTTTGGCACGCTCCGGTATTTCTTGTAAACCGCATTTAATATTGAAAAGTTCTGGCCATTGTATTGAGAGGTGGTATTTAAAGTCAGCTCAGGATGAGGAAATTCAACATTGCAATGCTAAAATAAAGACGCCTCTGGCCACGAATCTCATTGCAATGGTGAAACATTTAATAGCTCTGACTTTTCTGACTTAGAAATGACCAACTGAAAGGTCATCACTTGCACTATGGCCCAATTACACAGAAAGTTTTTAAAAAAAACAACCAAACAAAAAAACACCCACAAATTCACAGTGTTAATTTTCTTGTCCCACTTCACCGATTCCATGGATATGAATAATAACAGAATAATAATAATGCTGTCTCCGTTGTATGAACATTCACTAGTTCTTGGGTAGATCTTACAAAGTATTAGCACCACTGGAGGAAAAGGGAAATTGAGAGAGACACATTGAGTGACCTGCCACATGGGTTACAGACCACAGCATGGGAGAGGCAGAATCAGCATTCACAGGTTTCTGATTCCTAGGCCCATGTTCAGTCCATTAGATCTTGCTCTCTCCAACAATGCATAACACCCCTGATTATAATACACCCCCAGAATGGAACAGCTTCTCTTTTACCAGCTGTTTTGTTCTCATTTTTATTGTTGTTTCTTGCTGATTTTTTTTTTTTTTTTAAATCCCTCCACTTTCAACCCTCATTGATTTGAAAAAAGCTCTGGTGAGGATTTGAAGCTTGTTCTCCAAGCAACTCTCACTGCCCAGCCTCCCCGCCTAGTGCGTGCGCACACACACACACAGTTTTGTTTATTGTTTTCAAACCAAGAAGCATGCTTAGCAGTACACAAAATACAGGACACGGTCTCAATATCAATGAGGAGTCAGGCGGCACCTTAAAGACTAACTACATTAAAGACATTTATTTGGGCATAAGCTTTCGTGGGTTAAAAAAAAACAAACACTTCTTCAGGTGCAATATGCATCTCTATTTCCCCACACCATGTAAACCCACCTCCAAAAATGCATCAATAAATCAAAGGGTTCCGTCAAGAGAGAGAGAGAGCAGGAGCATCACAGCATCAGAAAATAGCAGCTTGCTGTCTTGCTTAGTTCGTGTTCCTCTGATGGGAAAACACAGTCCATGCAGCAGGAGATGTAGGGTGTGGATTAATAGCACTATTTGCTACAGTAATAGTATATGTCTATATTACCGCTTTTCAGAAGAGCAATTTTCTTCACACCAATAAATCTAAGTAGAGAAATATGGCTAGTGTTACAGAAATGTATTACAATAGAGAGTCTCTATCACTGAGGTGAATAGGACTTTTTTATGTTTATTACCACACTTTTTTCAAACTGTATTTTTTTTAAATGTAAGCAATGCCAATGCCAGTACTAAATCATGCCAAGTATATTTCTCATGATGTATATAAGCCACTTGTCTTATAGTTCTTTATGTTATGACTGTTAAATATATACTTTCATACAGAGATAACAGCAGGCCAGAATCATTATGCTCACTCTCAAGCATATCTATCTGAGGTACTTATATGGTCCTCGTCACCACAGTATGGGCGCGCCTCACAGTCTTGAGTATATTTATCCTCACAACATCTCCATGAGGTAGCAAAGTGCTATTACCCCTCTTTTTTACAAATGAGGGAACTGAGGCACAGAGAGACTAAGTGACTAGCTCAAGGTCACACAGGCAGACTGTGGCAGAGTGGGGAAATGCACCCTGGTTTCCCAAGTCCCAGTTAGTGCCACAGGACCATTCTTCATCTCCTCGCAAAACTTCCTGCATCCCATTAAATCATACACGCTGCCCACAGAGCTAGCTTAAAGGCATTTTGTGAAGCAGTAATGCAAGGAACCTACAGACCTGTATACTGGGATGCACGAGTGTAAGCAGTTAGCAGAAGGCTTTGAGGCCGATGAACTTTGGCACAGACAGGTGGCCCAACAGTCACCCTGAGTTTTGGGAGCCTGGAAAAGGTGTGTTTAAGGGGGAAGTTTGTACAAACTGGGTCCAGGTAACCACAACAACACTGAACTGGTACTAGGCTTCGATAGTTGAGAATAAAATTTTGGCAAATGCTTAACTGTGGAATTGTCTTGGAAATAAACTGACATATATGATAATAAGCTAAAATCATTAATATACTAACCTATAGGACAGGGGAGGGCAAACTACGGCCCCACAGGCCGAATCTGCCCTGTCAGGGCTTTCAATCCGGACCACGAGATTGCCTGCCCTGGCCCAGCACCGCTCCCGGCAGAATCAGTCCCATTTTGTGTTGCCCTTTCTTGAGGCTGAAAAGGCACTGAATATGGATACAGCAATTCATGGGATTCCAGACATTGTATGGATTGTCATGAGCAGCTATTTCACAGTTCAAAAATGTGATGAATGGTTAAATTAAGCCACCATGGAGAGCTATCTGCAAACACCTCAGTTCACTTCTTATTCTTCCCTACTGTGCCTTCCACTGGGCTAGTAATTTCTTTTCCTTTGGTGATGAAAATGTTTTCAGTTGTCAAATACTGATAGGGAAAAGGACAGAATGGTGTGTACCTACAACAACACTGAATTAATTATTATTCCAGTGTGTTGAGAAAAAGGTGGTACTTCACACAATATCAATAAATGAAGTGAGCAGAATAAATGTATGTCCGAAGATATACAATTGCTTAATGCAGCCATCTTTATATATTGAATCAGCTAATGGGCATGCCATAGTGAGGTAGCATTTAGAAGCAGAACATTAAGTCCAGAATTCTTTGAGAGTCTGGTTACAGAAAAACATCTTGTCCCCTAATAAATAAAAGATATTGTTCAATATGACCTTTAAACACTTAACAGCACTGAGCAACAAAAACTAACACGATCAAATTGAGAAAGTGGCGCACTCTGTGAAGGCTAATGGACACAGCAAAAATGGTAAAAATACATTCACCAGCGTACAAATTATAAATATTTGAAACACTCAATGTTAATAGCACAGGATACACTGTTTAATTATCTCCACACAGAGAAACCAAAAGTATTCACCATGTGTACATATCTAAATAAAAAAAACAGATGTACAAAGAAACCTCCATAAATATGCCAATTACTGTATTTCAAAATATTAGAAACATTTTTGGCAAATCAGCTTGCTTTCCTGGCCTAACATTCAGTGAGGCCAAGCGACTAGCAGGATGTTCTATCATCACTTGGAATGTTTACTTTAAAACTGTAGTGACATTTACATTTGCTTTTATTATTATTACAAAGAATAAGGAGAATAAGATGAACGAACTTGCTAGGATATTTTATGAACCCCTGAACAAGAAATTCTCCTTTGCTGAGAGCTGTCATTACAATCCCTTTGATTTCCCCAGCACTGCTCTTGTAATGACATTCTAGTGATGCAAGAAACGTTACCGATTTGCATTTTAGTTTTCTAAGCCAAGACACCTTGGACTCTTCCCTGTACATGGCCTTCTACTACACTGTATTCTCGTGCCTGTTCAAGGAGCAAAAGGATCATCTCATGATCTACTGACTGCAGACAAAAGCCTTAAGGACAGAAAGGGAGCCCTGAGGGAGAGAGAAAGAACACAATGAGAAGAGGCAGGGAAAAGAAAGGAAAGGTAGAAAGAAGGCTAAAGGTAGGAAAGTGAGCAGGAAGAGAAAAGAGAAATAGCGAGCTACTCCTGATGTGAAAATTCAGCCAACCTGCTGGATAAACTGTTTGGGGATCCTAGATAAACAGATATCCCATGCATACAGCTGCTACATTCCTGCTAGGTTTATCCCTGCAGGTTTTGCAACAGGGGCAATGATCTACCTCATCAATTTTTCAGGGTTACCAGCTAGTTAACAGATACAAAGCAAACAAAAATTCCCTTTTATTTTCTCCCAGAAAGGCTGGGAATGAGCAGATCAGCTTCATCTCTGAAGGGCTATATTGAGGCTTGATGGCTGAACAACAGAGTGGAAATTTTACTGCTCATCTTTCTACCTAGATGGCACAGGAGCCGTGCCGCCACAACCTAGTTGTCATCCGAAGAAACGCCAGCCCCAAAGAACACTGCCTTGCAGCATTAGAGACTAGTGAACTCGAAGGAGAAAACTTGTAATACTGGAAATGCCATTATAACTGAGCTGCTCTTAAAAACCCTTGGTAAACAGGTATTTTGAGAGTGACGTGGGTTTGCCAGCTGTTTTAGCTGCATGCAAGACTTGGACCATATTGGTTTCGCTTCCTCTGTTTGTTATCAAATTAAAAGCAATTATGTATAAGTATATTTGTGTGTGAACAACTCCATAAATTATCAAGATAGATTCTCAAAGTAATTGCGATTGGAACTTGTAATTGAATTAAAGATGTTTCTTCCGATCTGCCATTCTCTGGAAGACAGGTGAATATTATTCTTTCAACATGCTTATTGGATTCAGCTCTGTGCCTACATTGCACATTAATCCAGTTGGGAGAGCAGCTGGTACATGAACGCATAATGCTTCTTCAACCTAAAAATAGGCTTATAGAACCTAATGACTTTGGCAGGCAGTTAGCATTTTATTACCAGTGCCATGTGGTTTGCATTACTCATTTTACACAGTGCAATAAGGAAAACCAAATATGTTTGAGGCCCAAAACGTTTAGGCTGTGAAACACCCACAATTCAGTTGTGGATCCGACAGAGAAATGGACTAGTGTGAACCTCTCCAGTTTCAGTTCACATGGTTTTGGTGAAATAAACAAGCCCCTAAGCAGTTAGCACACTAACTAAAAGAGCATGGAACAACTTAAAGCTTGGCATCAAGATCAAAATGGTAGTGTACCAACCTTGCGCCCTCAGCACTCTCATGTATGGTGGGGAAACATGGACAACTTACGCTCATCAGAAGAAAAGGTTGAACAGTTTCTACCTATTTTATTTACACCACATACTCAACACCAAATGTCAGGATAAAGTCACCAACGCAAAAGTTCTTCAAAGAGCAAATTTACCAACTGTGACAGCCCTACACAAGCAAAGATGATGTTGGCTGGTCTATCTGGGTAAATTGGAAGATGGACACATACCTCCCTATACGTCATGTCCTTGGGTATCAGAGGGAACAAGAATAATAGGACGTCCTAAGCTTTGCTATAAAGACACATGCAAGAAAGATATGAAGGAATTTGGAACTGATCCTGACCAATGGGAAATCTTGGCAAGTGATCGTAACCAGTGGCACCATAGTCTCCATCAGAGTATCAGAGTCCATGACAGAAGCTGGCTCCTGCAGCTTGAAGAGAGAAGAGGCTGAAGGAAGCAAGCAGCTCCCAACCAAGATACAGATATTTGCAATAACTGCCAAAGATCACACAAATCTGAGATTGGCCTATTCAGTCACATGAGACATTGCAAACTGTCTACATCATAGGCTGCAATTCCCACCGTCTCTCACAGACAAAAGAATGCCAACAAAATCTTGATTTTAATAAGTCTTGATACATTCCCATATGACAGTCTCATAAGCAAACCAGGAAAATGTGGTCTAGATAAAATTACTATAAGATGGACTGACAGAGCATACTCAAAAAGTAGTTTTCAGTCGTTTGCTGTCAAACTGGGAAGCTTATATCTAGTCAGATCCCACAGAGAGCAATTCTAGGTATAGTATTATTCAATATTTTCTTTAATGACTTGAATAATGACTAAAAAATGCAAATGCCACTATGCAGGCAAGGGTTGCAAGCACTATGGAAGACCACGTTAGAATTCAAAACAACCTTAATAAACTGGAACATTGATTTGAAATCAACAGGATGAAATCAAATAAATATAAGTGCAAAGTACTTAATTTAGAAAGGAAAAAAATCAAATGTACAGCTACAAAATGGGGAACAACAGTGGTAGTAAAGCTGAAAAGGAGCTGGGGGTTATAGTGGATCAGAAATTGAATGAGTCAACACGGTGATGTGGTTAATACCTACTACTAGGGTGTATTAATAGGAGTGTTGTATGTAAGACACAGTAGGTAACTGTCCCACTCTGCACTGTACTGGGGAGGCCTCAGCTAATTCTGGGTGCCAGAGTTCAGGAACATTGTGGACAAACAGGAGAGTCCAGAGGAGAGCAACAAAAATGAAAAAAGGTTTAGAAAACCTGACCTTTGAGGAAAGGTTAAAAGAAAGTAGACATGTTTACTCTTGAGAAGAGACTGAAGGGGAACCTGTTAACAGTCTTCAGATATGCCAAGAGTCCAGAAGACGACAGATATCACTTCTCCACATCCACATAAAGCAGACAAGAAGTGATGGGCTTAATCTGAAGCAAGGGAAATTTAAGTTAAGTTTTTTCTTAATATCTAAGGGTAATTAAGTTCTGGAATTGGCTTCCAAGGTAGGTTGTGGAATCCCCCTCACTGGAGGTTTTTAAGAACAGGGTGGACAAACACCTGTCAGCGATGGTCTACACGTCCTTGGTCCTACTTCTGCAAAGGGGTCTGGACTTGATGACTTCTCAAGGTCCCTTCCAGCTCTACTTTTCAATGAATCCAATGAATTTGATAATTTTGACCCCTTTTTTAAAGACCCCCCCAAAAAAAATCTGATCAAAAACATGTCACAGGCATAACAATCCACACTAGAAAACTAACAGCTACACCATAAAGATGTGAACGTTACAAAAACAGCCACAGAATTTAAATTTTGTAAAATTTGTTTTCCTTGTGCCTCAAATGTTAATTTGTTATGGTCAGGCTCTATGGGACAACAGAATTCTAGGATGAATTTAGACTAAGCCCTCTGGATTAGACAAAACATAACTATGCTTAATTTGTCCCATCCAGCCCAACTAGAGAACTTCCCAGGGTTCTAATCAGGGTTCTAAATTACCATAAATTTAATTGTCACTGGTGTAACTGGGCCATTTGTATGTGTCTATTTTCATAAAGAACACATTCTGTACAACTCTGGGGTTTTTCTAATTTTGTTTTAATGATTATGCAATATTCCTATAGAGAATATTTGAACCGAGATGTAAACACCACAAATTTTACTTTTAAAACAGATTTTTTAAATGCTTAAATATGCCAACAATGACACGACTAGTAACAGTGACAGCCCTTTGGTGACATAAAGGCAACAGTTTTAGAATAACATCTAAAGATACTCAATTAAAGTACCATTAGAATAATTCAGTACCATATGCAGGGCACACACTTTTTGCAGAAGAAACGGGGTTGGGGGAGAACTTCTCATCAAGTTTCTACAGAACTTTAGTAACATTGTGATGTGTGTTTTTATCCATAGTACAAAAAGCAGGACATTTTATCAATACCTTTTTTTCTTTGACCAAAATCATTTGAATAACTTTTGGCAATTCTCACTAAACAAAAACACACCACCACACCTTATCAATATTTAAAAAAGGGCAGCAAAATGATGATGATAAAGTGTGCTTCTCTCACAGTAATATTGAAGAGCTAATGAAAAGCTTTGTTATGGTTACATCTAAACTTTCAGAAGAATGCAGAACTTAAAGAGCACAGGCCCAATACAGTCTTTATCAGCACTAATGAACTGTTTTCTGTCATACACTGAAAGTTTCCCTTTCTTCTACTATAGTTCTCCTTTATGACAGACACTCCAGCATTGCTATAATACGGAAACATTGAAAAACACTCCACAACCTAAAAAAAGATCTACACAATAGAAAGACAAGATCAATTCTTCTGACAATGATGCATCGTGGGACCATGGGCAAATCACTTGAACCAAATATTGCAGTTGGGTACCTAATTACCAGTGTAGGTGCCTATTTCCTGATTGGATAAAAATAATTCTTATAACTGGGTTTCTGGTGCAAATCCCCATAGACGATAAATTTAAAATTAGTTTTCAATTAGTATTAAAATGTGCAAGCTTAAAATTCATTTCTCTGTGAGCATTCATGCTGGCTAATGCATGAATATTTGGGGGAAGCAACACATACCTTCAAAGTGAGTTCACTTAACATTCACATTAATATTTATAGGAAGACATTTTGAGCTGTTCACTCAGTTCTGGCTATAAAGCTTCAACAATTGATGTTAATGAAGAATTTTATACCTTTAAAATCAGAAGGGGTTGTGTCTAGGCTGAATATTATCGTTACCACTTAATAATCCTCTGTGCGTTTTAATATGCCAGACAAATTGCTCCATGTTTTAAAATATAAAATATCATAGATTGCATATTGCTTAAATCTTCTCTGTGTTGAGTTTTCCTGGGAAATCAAGGTTATCAGTAAAGGTTTAACTTTGCTGAGAGTAAGATAGATAGTATGTTTGTTCATACCGCAGGAAGCGAATGACAAAAACAAAAAAAAAGTCACACTGCATGAAATAAAGGGCTAAGAAGAACAATAGTGCATGGTCTAGCTATACAATAGACTGGTGGAGTGTGATCTTTATTGAGAACAGCACAAAGTGAAGGCGAGGAGGGTTACTACAATAATCTCTATAGGGGTTACAAGTCAAACTGGAAAGGAGGGGAAAAAAAAGACTATTTTGTTCCTGTTTGTCCCAAAAAATTATACATCCCGGGCATGAACCTGATGTCATAATGGGTCTGTATTTGTGTAACTTCACTGAATGATGTTGTTACTCCTGAATGTACACTGGTGTAAACAGAAGAGAAGGGGATTTCTTCTTAATTCACCCACTCTCATTGCATACTGGGTCACGGTATGAATCTGCCGTGTCTTTTAATAAATCAGTTTCTTTCTTTTCCATTCATGCCTTGTCTTTCTATCATTTCATCTACTTTCAGCTGACTAACAAGATCTTCACCTTTTGGATCCAATCCTGTTCCCACTGACTTGAGGAGATCCTGTAGGATGGAGAAAAGATCCCTCAGCTGAATATTTTATTTTTCTAACACAGGCCAAATTGTTCCTATGAACACAGGTGCGCATCTCTCATGGCCTATAAAGGAAGTTTCATGTATATGTCTGCGGGAAAGCAGGATTGAATCCACGTAGACTTATTTATCTATTGATCTATCTTTGGATACCCAAGGGTTGTAAAACAGACCTGACACAGCAAGTACTGACAATAAATATATTTTTCAGTCTGGATACAAAAATGATACTCATATTTAAAATTACAGCATAATACGTTAATGCTCTTTTCCATGAAAGCTTACAAAATCAGCATGCTAGGACAATCAGAATTCTGCTTTTGGTTTCAATTGTAGCATGACTGGGCTCTTGTATATTAATCCTCTCAACCCCTCCCCCTTGTTCCCCCGCTCCCCAGAAAAGTCCTTGGACAAATTCTGTGCTCCTTAAAAATTCTCATTGACTTTAATACACACTTAATTTCCCTGCATAGATATCTTCAGCCAACTTTCCCCTCCATACTCATGTGCATCTCCTAAAGTCTGTCTCCTATATACCATAGCAACTATTCGACTGACTCTTAACTCTCACCCCTGCATAACTTACATGGTCTGAGAAGTTCTTCCTCAGCTCCTCCGCACTGTGAAAGAGCTGCAGGATCCCTTCATCTATCTCCAGCTATCCCTGCCAATTTGCAGCCATGTATTCAGGCTTGCCTACAAGGGTAGTTCCTGCACAGCCAGCCAGGGCGTGATTACAGCACAGCAGCTTTCTGCTCAGTAACATCCCATGTGGACTC
>ML677377.1:31237020-31323710 GCA_007922305.1 Dermatemys mawii
CGTCCGACGAAGTGGGTATTAGCCCACGAAAGCTCATGCTCTGAAAAAATTTCAGTTAGTCTTTAAGGTGCCACAGGACTCTTTGTCACTTCAAGGGTGGAAATGAAGAGGCATTTTCTTTTTAGGCCTATTTTCCTCAGCGTAGCTTAAGGGAAAAATCCTTGTACTACTGAAGTCAATGACAAGTCTCTCGTTGATCTCACCCTATGTCTCAAATGCCGCAAGATACTTAGGCACGTTGGCTAACTTTAAAACACAGTCCCATTGAGGTCAATGAAACTTATCCCAGACTTAAAGGAAAAACATTCTGAGGTACTTTACTGAAGATCTATATGAATAACTACATGAAACATATATGTTATGGTTTTATAGGGTGTGTATATACACACACACACATATGTATATACACACACACACATACATATATATAAAATTTTCCCCCAAATACTTTTGCAATAGACATTTTTGTGGTGCTATAGACATCAGGTTAATTAAAAAATAATTCTGAACGTTAAGTTCTACTTTTGCAAAGTATTATGTTTTATTTTTATAAATTAATTTGAATTCCCACACACATATAATCACCAGAATGTATTCATGGTAATCAGCTAGTTTTAGCTTCCCTGTGTGACTGAATATTACATAACTACTCCACAGCACAGAGTGTCTTAACAAAAGGCAAACATTCTGACCCACACATCATTAATAGTCCCATTGCACTAAAGGTTCTTGCTTCGATCCCCTTGGCTTCCTTTCAGATCAGAATTATGGTCTGTGGAAATGGGAGTAAGTTTATGAATCTCAGTGCACTGATGACTCGTCTGAGTCCCCTGGGCTACCATTGGCCCCTGAAAAGAAGGAAACAATGGCTTGCGCTGTCTGTGTGTGTGTGTGAGATGGGGTCCACTCACCACAGTGGCACCTCCTCCTGGCCATCATGGGGATTAGCTCTGCAAGCCGGTGCACCCTCACTTGGCGGTGCCTCTCCCATAGTCTTGTCTACTTGCACGTCTACCTCACTCCAAGTACTACAGCGTCTTCTTCATGACTTGGCCCACTGGCTGGGTCACTGTCTGTCTTCCCCCACCACCGGACATCAGTATTCGTCTCCACCGGTCAAGCCACTTCCCCAGTGATGAATAGGGGGAACCTGGGACCATCCACTATTCCAGATCCTGATTCAGGGATCCTGTAGACAGCAGGCTGCTGCTGCACCTCCTTAACTTCGTGCAGTACTGCTTCAGTTCCCTGGGCCACTTTCCCATGGCCCCAGCTTCTCAGGGCATTCAGGCAGGAGCTCCCTCTTGCTCCCTTGGTCCCTGCCAACAACTGCTCTATCCAAGGTGCTACCTTGCTTCAGTCTGCTAGGAACACAGTCCTCACTCCTTGGGCTCCCCACAGCAACTGCTGCTGCTCTGGCCTGCAGCTCCTTTTGTACTAGCTTGCTGGGCCCTTATTGGCTGCTCTGTGCAGCCTCTCTCCAATTGGGTGCTTTCTGTGCAGCCTCTGTAGGCTGCTTGGAGGACTCACCTGTACATCTCCTTTCTGGGACAGGGTATGGTAGGCCCTCAAGGCCTCCATTAACTCCTTTCACTTGGGCGTGGGGAGAACACACCATCACAATGTGCTTGTATTGTTTGAATTCAATTTGTAAACACAGGTTGAAGTGTATAGGCTCTATTAAGAAACAGGAAGCCATTGTTCTAGGTAAGGGGAGGCAATGTGACCTAGTGGACAGAGCACTGCAGTAAGACTCAGGAGACAGGGGTTCTATTCCTGGTTCTCCATTATTGACCTTCGACAAGCCACTTCCTTGCTCTGTGCCCTTGCTCAGTTTCCCCATCTGTTAAATGGGATAATGATACAGACCTCTTTCGTCTGGCACTGAGACCTGCTGGTGAAAAGCACAATACAAGAACTAGGTATATTTTCCATTTCTGCATTTATGATCCTGGTATCATTATGTCTGCCACAGCCCCAGTCCTGCAAGCAAACACAACCCCCGTGGGAGCTCAGTATGTGTGAGGCTTGTACGATTGGGCCCTAATGCTATTAAATGAAACTGAGACACACACAGTTTCATATGATGTGATTCTACAAACACTTTCACCTGTGAGTAGCTTTATCCACAGAAGTACACTTCAATAAGGACCCCATGTGAGTAGTGGCAAGTGTAAGGCTCCAGGATCTTCATCTCCAAATTAATTTCCTTAAACAACAAAATTACAAAGACAATTTTGCTTTCTTGTTATTTATCTTTGCAGTTTAATATTGGATTCAATAATACAGCTCTTGTGCCCTTTAGCTGATAGTCATCATCAGTTCTTCCTCTAATCCAATTATGTTTTACTTGTTCAAATCCACTGAATTTCATAATAAACTATTGATATGCAGTGCTGCTGTCTTAACAGAATTGTATTTTACAGATTAAGTTAAATACTAATTCATGGCCTAAATTTTTTTATCTAATTCACATTCACTCTCCCAAATGTTTCAGTTTTAAATCCACTTTATAATACACCTCTAATTTTAGCATATTAACTATTAATAGGATATGGGAATCATTTAGAAATAAGCCTTTGTTTTCCTGCTAGGACACATTCATTCTCAAACAATATTTGCACATTCTGATTGGGATCTAATAAGCATGAAAGAAGCTATTAAATGTACATGTTCAACACAGAGAAAACATATTTGTTTAACAAGATTATTCCTTCAGGTTTTATAGATCGGGTACCAGCATGGAAACCTTTACCATCTGCAAAGATACTTGGCTTTGGCTCCTCCCTCCACTTCTACCCATCTCAAAGTCTTCATTACCATAACTAGAAATGGTTGAAGAATGGCAAAAACAAACAAACAAAAAAAAAGGAATATGCAGTTATATTTGCCAATAAACAGACTGGCTTTGCTGCAATGTTCTCTGTAGGAGTCATGCTGTTTGTTATTTGCAAATATTCAGGAATCCATGAACATGAAATCTAATCTTTAAAAGCTCCATAAAGCAAATCATAAAAGATGACTGGTCTGACAATTCACACTAGAGCCACGTTGCTCAGTGTGTACTATTCATTGTTTGAGGTCCTGTTTAAAACGTTCCAGTCATCTAGGCCCTGATCAAGCACTGACTTCAATAGGACTTAAGCATATGCTTAAGTGTTTTGCTAGACAGGGGCTTCAGCCAGGGAGAAACAATGGTTCCCTCTGAGTTGCTTGCCCAAATCCCACAGCACAAACAACAGTGAATAATCAAAGTAAAGAGTTCATGAAAACCCCAGAGGCTGAAAACTGTTCAACCGAACTATCTGATAAATACTTATGGCAAACATAAACATATGTAAATTTTATGCCATGTTTGACGAGCATCTGGAAAGACAGAGGGAGTGGGAACAAGAGAGGGAGCAAGAAGAAAGCACCAGGGAGCTATTCTTCAGACACAAATTGAATTCAATGGAAGTAACTTCTATCAGCAGGCATGGTTTCCAGATTCCACTTTCCATGTGAAGATCAATTATATAGAATGTATCATAAAGCACTCAAAAATGCAAAGCCAGATGGATTGTTCAAATGGCAATAGTCTAAAATCTAATCTAAAAACAGAAATTATATTTGTGAACTGGAATAGTAATTAGGCCATTGGTCAGTTGGCTTTTAATAGGTGACATTAAATAAGTTTGAGATATTTGGTTTGTATCTGCAAGCGCACTGCAGCGGTTCCTCCTCACAGAGCCCCTTTGCAGCAACCGAGCCTTAGCAAATGAAAGGGTTTTGATCACTTACAGTGGTATGTCCATGTAATGAATTATACAGCTCACACTTACATAATCATGCTGAACTGTAAACTCCTCTACGAACCTGAATGTCTGCTCATCCTTACAGGCTTTAAGACTCTGAGATTTGCTGGTATTAAAAAGCTTTCTTTGGATAAGTAATATATCCTAGTAATGTGGAGTAAAGCAAGCAGCTGTTGTTCCTTTCTGATTTTTCTCCTGCCAAAAACTGATTTACCGTATATTCCCTCCATCTGGCAGGAAACTGATCTTAATATGAATCCATCTATTCAAAAATAACTTCTGAATTTTTTAGACATTCATAACTTGCCTTTTTGTCTGTACAATAGCATTTTTATATCATTGTACGCAGCCAAACAAAGTCTGCAAAGGAAGTCAAGTACAACTATTTTGGGGGGATTCTGCAACTTTGTATTTTTCACTTCTGCTACCACAACTGATCCCAGCTGTTCACACTTTTCTGAAGTACATAAATTAGTGTTTGGTATGAGCCAAAACAGATTGTTCTAATATTTTGGTAATTGTTGGTTAGTTGTCTGTACACATTGTGTGCAAAACAACCCCCCCCCCCCACAAAAATTTAATAATATAAAAAAGTTTCCCAAAAAATCAGTTTCCAAAGACATGTATTATAGATTTTGATCCCCCTTTTAAAATAAATTGCTTAAAATCAGTCTCTCTTCCAGCACAGAGAGTTACAAACATGGATGAACACTCAAACAGTATTTCAACCAAAACACTTTATGAATAGGACCTCATAATAACTAATGATATAAAAGATTATCTGACAGTTCTAAAGAAGCATAGGTTTGGCTTTTTAAGTTCTCAGTAGGGAAATCTTGGCTCTAAAACCTGCGAATGGTAAACAGAAGCCAACCTACCATACTGTGAGTAGAGAGAAGCGTGCTGCTACAGCTACAGCTCTAATTATTTAACAAAACACTACTGCTTTGCATGGCACCTTAGGAGTAACTATCATGAAATAAATTAAATGCACAATCCTTGCTGCCAAAAGCCTACAATCAGGAGTGCATCCTTATTCAGGGAAAAACATAAGCTCATACTTCATTTTAAATATGTGCTAACATCCTCTTGAAGTCAATGGGACTTACCACTTTGCAGATTCAGCTTTTTAGGCCCCCAAATCAGGAATTCACTTAACACACGTGCACAAATCCCATTGGCTGCAATTTAGCCTATGCATCACTTGAAGCATGTGTCTATGCAATTTCCTGAATCAGGGCCTCAGTGTTGAACTTGCAAGGTGGTGAGGGTGATCTCCAGACTTACATTAAGGGCATCCAGGACATCATCCAATAAATGTGCAGAGATAGAACATGAAGTAAAAAAAGAGACTGGTAGGGAAAGGAGGGGAAAGAGTTAAAACAGAACTAAGTAACAAGTCACATCTAGCAAGAAAATCATTTAGGCCTTGGTCCAGCAAGGTGGTGTGTGCCTTGATCCTGCAAAGCCCTTGAGGACATGTGTAACATTAAGCACATGTGTAGTTCCACTTCGCAGAATCAAGCCTAGAAGTAGATAATTTTTAAACAGAGTAAAGCAAGACAAGAGCACAGTACAGGAATAGGAGAGAGCAAAGGAAAAGAAGCAGGCTTTAAGGACGAAATTGAAGGGCGTGAGTGAGGATGTTTGGTGCACAGGAAGACGCATATCATCCCAGGTGTGGGCAGCAGCGAAGGTGAGAAATGGAGGAGGAGAGAAAGGGTGGGTGGAGCACAGGAGGCAGAAGTAGACAGCAGTGGGAGAGGTCAGGTGAGACATAGGCGGGGGCACATCTGTGCAGAAGTCTTGATAAAGATGGAAGGGAGTGTAAACGTTTCATGGACAGGAAGCTGTGGCAGGGAGTTGAGAGCAGAACAGTGGGAGGGGAGGATTATTGTAGCTGACGACTGTTGGATAGATGGAAGCAGTGACACTAAGGCAGGCCAGAAAGGAAGAGGTTACAAAACTCCAGGTAAGTTATCAGCATGATGTGAAGCAGAGTTTTGGCAGTGGGAACAGGGAGGGAGAAGCAGAGGCTGAGGCAGCTGCGTGTGTGACCGGGTAGGAGGAGTCGTAAGAGAGATAGAGAGGTTCTCAGGATAATTAGGATGCTCTTGCTTCAAAAGCCACTCACTTTGTTTCTGGCAGAGGCACAACAGAACAGCAACTGCTCTCACTCCGTTTGCTTTTTGGCTGTAAATCAAGGAACATCGTGTTTGTTGAACTGGGTGAGAAGTGAAAGAGCATTTTGTGCGTTGCCAAAAAAAAATCAGATTGTTCAAACATTTATGCCATTAGATTTACAATGCACCCGAGATGCAGAATCCCTCCTGAGACTGCACCTCCTCACCATTTCCCTCAACACAGAAACCATCTCATCAATGCCTGTTGGGAGGACTCTTGATTACATAGCACTGAATTTTTACCTGTGCTTTGCAATATCTCAAATATCCTGAATTTTTCCTCGAAGTTACCTACCTGCCCTCTTCTCAGATGATGTCTCCATCCCATAACAGATGTTGGTCTTTTCCAAGCAGATGGAAAGCAGTGCTCTTTTCCCCTACACCTGTTATCTTGCTGAGGAGATAGTTGGCTGGATCTCTCTTTTCCACCATAAAAGAAATTCTGGGTGGGTATCTTACTGTGTCCAAGGTTCTCTCCATCTGAGGAATGGTTCCTGTAGTCGTTGCCACACCCTTTGTCCAATATTGCTCTCTCTCAAACATACCCCTATTGGTGGAGGGAAACCGAGGACCTGCCCTCTCCTCCCCATCCCAAAAATTATTCTTGCCAGGCACAAGTAGTGCTGTACCCTCAGGTTGTGTCCACACTGCACCCTTCTTTTGGAGGCATGTAGGGTACATACACACACAGTCCCGCTAACTCAGGTATAAATAGCTGCACAGCAAGTAGAGACACCTCTGAAGAGTGGGGGTATTTACCCGAGTACATACATTACATGGCTCTCTACTTGCTCCAACCCTGCCTCCCTGTCTTCACTGCTATTTTTAGCAGGATAGTGCCTGCTGCCTCCCTCCTGATGGAGCTGTTCCCCGCCAGTGGGGCAAACAACGGAAATGCGTATAGTGTGTAAAATCAAGCATGTTCGTAATTCTTTGCAGGATTGAGGACCCAGCGTGTGACTTATAAAGTTTTCAATCTTTTAAAATCTTGAATATGTTAATAATTCTGCTCACAAAAGTAGCCCTAGTGAGTTTGCAGAATCTGACCCCAAAATCTATACATTCAACAAAAGTGTCCCTAAATAAAAGCAAAACAGCCGTGCAGAATAGCTCTTCCCTTAACTGCCCACACAGAAAGGAAATACTTTCCTAGAGAGCTATATAAAGAAGATGCATTTTCATTTAGTTATTTTACTAAAATTTAGAATAAATATCTTAAAATTTTTCTACTTCTTTGTATTAATGAATCTGCTAAATATATTCCATTTCTCAGGGTAATACATTTTAAGAGTATTCCATTTCTGAAATATTTCACCCAGAAGTTTTGCATATGAAAGATGAATAAATTACTTATTAGCTTTTCATGTAATGTAAAATATTACATAAATATGGATGTAAGTTCATGGATAAGCTGATTTAAATTGTAAATTAATATTAAAGTTTTTAAAAAGCCTTTGAAGATATATTTAGATTATCAGTATTTAAGTTAAATATCATATAAAGTTATCACCCTGAAAACCATCTTGCTCTTTTCATGGTTTTTATTGTCCTGACATGATATAATAAAAAGATGGCATTCTATTTGGATTAGTTCTTCAGTAGATTTAAGTGTTCAGCACATTTCACTTTATAGAATAAGCGTGAATAGAAACCAGCTAGCTAAACATTGTCTAGCAACAATAAATCCCAGGGAAAAATACAAAATTAGTACTTGTATTGCTAAGGGGTTTCATAAAGTTTTGAAGGACATGAAAATATAACACAGCCCAAGCAAATACTTTTAATGTCATAATTGGGATACAAATGCAGATGAAAGTTTTGCTCTGAAAAAAATCAGTCTGTAAGAGAATTCTAATTTGAATGTTTCTTGGAAAGAAGAATTTGTACAGTCAGTGCTGGATAAACAGAGATCCACTCAGTCAATAAAAAAACACTGCAACTTTAAAAATATATATGCAGCTATGGTTAAAGTTAAATTTAAAATGTCATTAGTCAGATGTGGATCATCTAGTCCAGAGTGTAATTTAGCATGCTATTATGTTCATTCAATATAACCCACCTCCTACATGGCTCTTTCCTATTCACTTTCTCTTTATTTCCATGGAGACTGCTAGCTAAATGCTCCCAGTTCCTCTTAGTTTTTGAACACCTTCCGTTTACATGGTTACGTTGGAAGAGGTCTGATTAACTACTGAAAGCTCACCAATTTTGTTTAAATCCCTTGCTAAAATGAGGGCTAAGTTCAAACATAATCAAATTAAAGTGTGGTGCATGAAAAAACATCTGTCAGATGCACACTTAATAAAACACCGAGCACAGGGCTCGATTGTGACTTACATCCACAGCCTGGAATTGGCAGTGCGGAAAGGCACCAACAGCGGTAGTGCACTGGAAGGCATTCTGTATTAGAGACCCAATGCCTTCTCTAGCTCCCGGGTTGTGCAACGGGCAGAGAGCATCTGGCAGCACCCTTCCTAAAGCTACAGTTCCTGCTCAACCGGCCAGCTCCATCAGTCAGCACACAGGCACAGCAGAGCCCTGGCTTTGCCGACTGTCCACCTCTGCCTGGACAGATGGTATTGAGAGGAATATCTTGGAAGCAACTCTTGTCTGAGATTGAAATTAAGGCTGGTTGAAAGTTTTCCGCTGAGAGAAAAATCTGGTCTGGGATTAAACTGTACTCCTGTCCCCCTCCCCCGCAGCGTATCTGCTTTCCACAAAAAAGGATGATTGTGTCAAAAAATGAATGCCCCCACACCAAAACATTTAAATTTGGAGATGCGGCCATAATATCTCATGTCCCCATTCTCCATGCTCCCTGGCCAGATTACATATCCCATGATGCGCCATGACCAGTGGTTTCCATGATGCATTCCCTCCCACCTCTGAGAAGGGAAATGGTGGTGAATCACGGGGGATGTAGTCTGACCACCGATCCCGGCCAATAGAGGAGAATGGGAGCAGGCATCATTTCCAAATCAATTTTTTTCAGCTAAAATTTTTGAGAGAGTATTTGAGCTTCTGATGAGAAAAAAAAATGGGAAAAAAAATTATGTAATAGATGTAGACAAAAAATGCTTTTGGTTCATTTTCATTCTAATTCTCCTGCAGAGGTGAAAAGAATAGCCAGCTGCAATTCAAGCCACTACATTGAGTCCTTGCATAGTTGAACAGGGATAGGTGCAGTTTCTCCTTAAAGGATGAGTTGGCTTGTGCTTTGCTCTATGGCACAGCAGTTCTCTATAATCAATTGCTTTGTTATTAGTTGTCAGTTCTTTCTGGCCAATCTACCCATCAAGTCATCCAACATATATCTATGATGTAATCCCGATGGCCTTGCTCATTCTTTACTTCTAGTAAGTATTACAGAAGAAAGCCCAGGAAGATGGGTTATCGGGATTATGCTGGACGCTGAAAATACACACGAAGAGACAGTTCCTTCCCTCAAGAGCTTCGAAGCTAATTGAAGACAAGACAGAACAAGGGGGTGTTAACAAAAAACAGATGAGATGCTGAAGATAACAACACAAGGCTACTTAGACTAGCTGTGTGTATAATGAAAAAATGGATGGTCTATAAAACACACAAGAGAAATATGCTAGAGTAAGAGCAGAACAAGGACCTTGGGATTTTTACATAGGTTTCTGTCCTATGAAAGAATCAGTATTATAGAGTATTGAACTTCAGATAACAATTAGCCATCCCTCTGCAAGGAGTCTTGTCTGCATTCCTAACGGCCCAGCTCTTCAATACACCTCTAGAAGTTTCAGTTTGTAGTCTGTGATTGTACTAGTGGTCTGCCCCTCCTGCTGAAGTTTCTTGAAAGACTGTCCTTGACTGCAATGGACCAGGCCCATAGAACAGGATTCTTTTCAGACCCTGACAATGTTTGCCTTGAATTGATAGAAAGGGTTGCTGTTAAGCAACAAAGGGATTCTGAACACTACAAGAGACCAAAGTACTAGTTTTGCGCTTCTTTTTCATCCGGAGGCATGGCGAGGGGAAGAGACACATTGGAAATCTATTCTGAAATACGAAAGAAGAATACACCTATAATTAGACCTCACAGATAGAAATGAATCAAACTCAGAATTTTTGCTAGATGACCAGCTATCATAATTTGGCAGTTAACCAGTTGGTTGTATATACCAGTCTGATTTGCAAGTGTATTTGCATTAACGGCATGCAAATACCTCCATACTATTGCACCTGCTTTTCTGAATGCAGATCTTCTCCCTCTGTTTCTGAGACTGTGCCTCGTAAGGTTTGTATGGCTCGTTAGGACCATTCTAGTTTTTAGGTCAGAGAAACTTCTCCCTGCTATGCAAATTGGTAGATCCACTGAACAAGCTCAGTGAAGTATTTCAAATAGGCAATTTAATTAAATTGTCCTGACATTTTACAAAAGATTTGATATACTCAGGGCAACACCCCAAATGTGTATGCATGTTGTATCGCTAAGTTAAGAGGGAATTATCATGAATGCATGTGCAAATGGCCTTTTAATTGACTCTGGTGGAGACAACTCGGTGAAGGGAGAAGGAACACATATCAAGTGCTATGGTACGGTGAAGGATGGGGCAGGGCACTGGCACTTGGGCGAGGGGGGCATAGCGCACCAACCATTAAGGAGGGGCTTGATGCCCTATGCTCCCCATCATTAACTGAGGAACTGCAAGGATGCCCCTTCCTCGATTGGAGCCAGATGCTCACTTTCTTCAGTCTTGGTAGCTCCCACTCACACCTTCCTGTCTCTCACCCCCGCTTTCATGGGGACCTTTGTCCTCCACCTCTGTCCCCAGAGAGATTACAGACTGGCTAACTCGTTTGACATTATATTCCATTGTCTTTCTCCCTTGTCAACAGATTGGAAGGGTATCAATCAGAAGAGAGAATGGAGAGAAATCTCCTGATTTGAAACAATATAGATTGCGGGGGGGAGCTCAATTCTCTGGTAGGTCTGGCTACTATGTAGCACTCCTCAGTGCATAACAGCCCTAGACCTCCAGCCACAAAAGAAATGTAACTATGTAGGAAATCTTTTGAGGATCTGGACACATACGAGCAGCTCCTACATCACCCCCTCCTACCCAGCTGCTGATAGAGAGAACATGGCTGAGGAAAAGGGTACTTCAGTGGGGCTCTTTAACCTTGCTGATCCCCTACAATGGTAGCTAGTGTAAATTAGAACAGGCCTTGGGGTGCACAAGGTAACTTGGGGGCTGGACCAGCACCCAGACAAGCCTGGAGCTGGCAAAATGATGAAAGTGGTTTAGAGAGAACTGATGCCAGAAGAGCTTTAGGTTTGTTGTAGGGTTGCCACCTGTCTGATTTTCACGCGGGCAGTCCCAGTTTTGGTTTGTGTGTCCAGGTGTCACTGACAAGACTGGGTGTCTGTCTTTTGTTTAAATCTGGGTGGAGTGAAGTGCGGGGAAAGATTGTAATGGGGCAGGGCCTTGGGGCCGGGGGGAAGAGGCAGAGAAGGGAGCGAGGCCTCGGGGGTCTGGTTACGAGCCATTAGAAAGGTGGCAACTCTAATTTACTGGACGCTTGGCATATTATGATATAATTGAGGGCTACCTCTAAAATGGGTCACCAACAGCAGTCTGAAGAGACAGCAATGTGAAGGTGAAGCTAACTTTCGAAAGACACCTGTTTTTTTATGGACTGAGTAACTGCACACAGGAAGAGACAAAGTCACAGTGGAATCCAAATGGAAATGATGAGAAAAGAAATAGGAAAAGGAAATTAAATATGCAGTTAGTGAGGAAACTAAAGGAAAGGGCTAAGGTCAACTCAAAATCTAGTCACTTTAAAAAAAAAATACCACAACTTTGTTAAGAATATTTTCTGTTTCCTGAGTCATCATTTCTTCTGTTTATCAGTCACATTTTGTTGTAATTAAAATGTTTTTTTCTCCCCTGTTGGTGTGTTGCAGACCCACACAATAAAAAGGAGAAAATGACTAAATACAAAAAGTGCTGTCAAATGCACAAAAGAAACTGAGGAAAAATAGATTTAATATATTTATTATGTTCTTTCAGTTACAGTAATCTAAGGTGCTACTTTTAATAATAGTAGGTAAACAAACTTCAGATGGAAGTGTGATTTTAAAGTTGATGGTGTCCCTTTAGGTAATAAAACTAACAACATGAGATCTAGCTTTTTATAGCTCATAGGGACTGCTCCTGTAAGTGATTATTTCTTTAGATGATTGGTAACTTCTGTATCTAACACTATCAAGTAAAACTCATCCATATTCCTTCCTTTGGTTTATCTTGTAGTTACACTTAAGCACTGCTATGTTTCCAGGCTTTTGATATAAAAGCAAATTAATTATATTTTGTAATTATAGTGTATTATTTGTAGTTGTTCTGCAATGCCATATGGACTTGCAATGCCTTTAAATGAAGTCATCAGCAACTCCTTTGAAAATGTAAATGTATATGATATAAAGCATCACTGATAAAAAGATGACTGCTAATAGGAAAATATATCAAGAAATAGGGACAAAGTGCAGGAACTAATAAGATGAACAGAGGAAAATTTATATAATATATCCCCTGAAAAAAGAAGAATTAGAAATATTTTATATACACAAATAATAAACTTCCCCCTTACTGACACCAATTGCACTCCACTGAAGTAAGTGGTCATGCAGGCATGTAACTGAGAAAATAAGAATCAGAGAACTTGTGAACAATTCATACTGGAAATACATATTCAACAAATTTCACCTTTTCTCTATTTGTGAATAGTCCTCAAAAAGACTTGTGATTCTCTCAGATGTATTCATTCACAAATAATATCTATGAACAATGTTTTGCCTGTATGTAGCCCATTTGTGAACAGTTTGAGAACATTCAATAAGCAAAATTAGTTCTTTGCAGATGAGATGCACACGTTACATGGGATGTTTCTGTTTCCTGATTGAATGAAAACAGCTCTTAGAGAGTCTGAAGCCCATTTTTAGTCTTTCCATGGATTTCAATGGGTCATGTCCAGAATGAGCTCTCTGGTGCTAACACCAGATCCTCAGCTGATGTAATTTGGCCTCATTCGTTGAGGTCAATGGAACTAGGCCAGTTGACACTAGCTAATGATCCAGACCATTCACATTTAGGAAACACAGAATATGCCTTCTACATCATCACATACAATCCACTGGTCCCACTAACATTCCTGCCATGAAGCATGTTTGCTTGAATAGTTATGGAAAGTAACCCCAAACAGAATGTGAATGCAGTTGAAACCACTTTGTTAGCAATATCCACACAAAAGTTTTAGTAGTATTTTCCCACCTCTATTAATGCAAAAAATCTGGTAGTGGAGAATCAATGGAGGGTAAAGGCTGACATCTCTCAGCTATTTATCTACAGGAATGTACCATAACCCTGTAATTAGCATAAGATGCTAGGGTACATGCAAGGTGGGAGATGTATGTTTTTCCTGACTATAGCTTGTCCACCCAACCAGTGAGAGAGTCATTGGTGATATAAAACTTTTTTAAAAACAGGTTTCCATAAGAGGAGCAAAATCCTCCAGTTTGTTCTTTGCAAAGCTGGGTTTGTTGCGGAGAATGAGACTGACGTCTCCCAGAATAGCGCTGAGGCAGAGTGTCTAATGCGGATTTTGAGACACATCACAGGCAGGAACCTCAGAGGAGACTGAGGAAAATGAGGAGGCTGTGCAACAGTGAGACTAATAACAATAAGAAACTTTAAATGTGTTCAGGGTTAGCTGGAAGATTTATGTTAAATTGTGCGGTTGTGTGACTTCTCCCGTGAGGCTGTTCAAGTTATAGATGTTTTAGTTTTGCTGTGCAAACCATCGCTGAGATTTTGATTTCAAAATGACATCACTTAAATGGTCCACAGAGGTAAAGAAACAGACATCTGCTCCCTTCCAGCCACACCAGGAAGAGTCACGACTTGGACCGAACAACACAGATGGCCTGAGTCAAAAACTTAAATGCTGAGGGCAGGCAGTTCCCCTGCTGTCTTATAACTTAAACCCTCTTGTCCAGAGACTCTGCTATGGCCGTGGAGCCACTACAGTTTGAGTTGGAGAAGAGGGCACTACAGAAGTGCTATAAAGCCTGCCACCACTATTGGTTCATACTCCAGACAAATCAGAACAGCCTAAGGACTATCTTTAAAGCTGAACTGGTTGCTAGTGACTCCAAAGATCTACAAAGCAGTCACATATCAGCCACTCCCATTTCACTGACCCACTCCCCCAGAGAAGGGGGTTTGATCTTTTAGGGTCCAGTCCTGCCAGCGCTTATCCATGAGTGACTTCACTCACTCAGCATCATCTCATTCCATGAATAGGATTTGTGAGAGTAAAGTTGCTCAGCGTGCCTAAGTGCTGGCAGGATTGTGCCCTTAATGGGTACCTTGGGTCAATTATGTTAACTTGCTACTTAATGAACCTAGGAGAGAGGGTGAGACTAACGTGGAGGGGACCTTGCTACATGCCATTCATTTGTTATTTGTTGAAATATATATATTGCATGATTTCCATGATGTATCGTTGTGAGCTGGGTGAAAGCTTGTTATGGGTTGAGGTAAAACCTTGTTGAGATCAATGGGTGTGAATGCAACCTTCAATTAACACAACTGTAAGGATAAGTTAATCACAAGCCCTCACTTAACACAAAAGGTTTATGGGAACCCTCCCAGGATGTTTGGACCGTAGGGGTGGAGGGGGTTTTGATTAGTGTTGTTTTGGGGAAATAATCTAAATAAATACAAGCAGAAATCTATAAGCACAGCATGACCCTAGAAGAAGGGTCTGGGCTAGCTAAGGAGGATTGGGGCTATAAGCAAAGAAATGACTCCTTTTGTCCTTGGTTCCTTCTGTGTTTGCAGAAGCAGGACTTTGTGCATTCCTTGTGAGTGAACAAGACTGCATGAAAGAAAATACCAAGCTTCATCATACCAAGCTCCCAACTGGAACAACTCCCGGATCCCAAACTTTGACTAGCTGCTCATGTCAAAAAGGGGCAACTATATAGTATATATTAAAATTACACCATAATAATAAAACACATTGAGATAAGAAACAGGAATTTTAGCTTAGGTCTTTGGCTTTTTACTGCATGCTTTGAGCAGATTTATTGAAAAATGCTTTACTTCTTCGTACAGCTTCTATGACTAATTTTTGTCACATTCTAGATGGCTTTTTAAAATTATCTTTTTATTCTAAACAGCCACACCAAGGCTAAGAAATGCACAGTCTCCTATAAGTACATCTGCCTCACAAACAGATGCACAAATCAAGAGTGTCCTTTTTGCTCTTCTGGTTTGGGGCTTATTGGCACTTTGCTTCTTTTCCAAGGAGGGTAGATAATCCTCTGTGACTGGCAAGAGCAGAAGGCCTGAGCTTCTTTTCTTTTAAAGATGGAATACACAACTTCTGACCTACTGTGTGTACCCCCTATAACCTAGTGTCTGAACACTTCAAATAGATTATCATCTCAGTGCCTTTGTGAGGTAGAGAAGTATGAGATGAGAGGAGTTTTGCAAGGTCACATAGTTTGTGACAGACGCAGGTACCGACCCCAGATCTAAAGTCCCAGGGCACTGCCTTAAGTTTAAACTTAAGCCAATCCTTCCTTCTAGTCTCTATATTATTTGGGATGTTTTAGGATGAATGCAAAATTAAAGAATTAAAGTTACCTTAAAACTGGTTAAGGAAATATATGTGTGCTGTAAAAAAAAAAAAAAAAAAAAAAAAAAGGCCCTGACTAGCAAGTAGAAGGAAGACCTTGAAAATAATAAGTCATAAGGCCAGAAAGAAAGAAGAAAGATGCCTGGTTCAAAGAATAACTGATCAGATAAGGGGAAGTTTCTAAAAAGGAGGCCCTGGACCAATAGGGGTGACTGCAGATGGTCTTAAATAAGAGAGAATCTGTCTTAAAAGGAGCCAACATGGACCTTCCCACCCCACATATCTCCTATGTTAACCTAGGTGCAACAGAAAAACTGTTGGTCAGCAGCAGGGAGGGAAGAAGATAAGGAGGAAAGGCCTTGGGAAGAAAGATGGTTGTAACTCTTCTCTGAATTAAGACTAGAAATAAGGCTGAACTGTCAAATTGTTTTTTTAGCAAAAGTCAGTAATTGGCAATGGCATCACTTGTTTGCTAAAAGGTAGAAGAAGTCAGCTATTAGAGGGTTCATTGCTAATACGTGCCTGACCACACTGCAACTTACCGATACGGGTCAAATCACCTCTGGGTGTAGCCCATTTGTAATTATCATGATCAAATGCTTATAAATGTTTTGTGACCGTTTGGGTGCTCTAAATTCTTCTTATTTAGGTAGAGGTGCCAATTGTGGTTGGATGTATTCCTGGAGATTTCATCACAGGACATAATCTTTAATTAAAGATTAATCTTTAATTCCTGGAGACTCCAGGCCAAACCTGGAGGGCTGGCAACCCACTTTTAGGGGTTTGGGACATGTTTAGAGCAATGTGTAAATAACATTTGGCCTTTGGATTTAATAAAAGAATTTATCATTAAAATAATGTTTGGTGGTTTCCCATATTAATAATTCCAAATATTATTAATTCCAACAGCTGTTCCTTGCCATACCTTCTTACAACTGCCACGTGTATACTGATGTGGTTATGGCGGCAAATGGATTATACCAGTTCATATTTCTTAATTTAAAAGAGAAACATATTGTCCTTATAGTCTAACCTTTGATTTCCTCCACCAAGAGAGAGCAGGCTTTTTCCTTTCTTTATTCAAACTGGGACATATATAGTTTGTGGTTGGTGGCCAACAGGTGGTGATCTCCTGCCCAGGGAACACAAACAGAAATCAAACATTCAGAGTTTGGCTGTCTCTGAATTGACTTAATGAATCATACCTCCAAGGGCTTCAAAATGCTAACAAGACTTCTAATCAACCCTTAAAACTTGCTCACTGAAAGCACAAACATTGGAAATGGTTGTATTTTGGGTTAGGCAGCAATCATGCAGAACTCATTGCTGTTTCTGGAATCTCTCTAACACCTCAAATGGGATTTCACCTTGGATGTTTGTCCTTTTTTAAAAATGAATTTTGAGAAAGCTTGTTTCAGAGCTTTTAGTGCCTCACATATACCTTTGCTGAACAAGAAAAGAGCAACAGATTTTGTTTGACAGTGCCAATTAGGCCCAGTGCCTGGTGTTGTTTGGCTGACAAAGTCTTTGACCAAAAGAGTTTATGAGGCACATAAAACAAGGCCTGACAGTTTTTGGAATATTGCTACAGTTCCAGTTGTTTATTGTTCTTACAAGAATGCTGATAGAATTCTGCAGAAATATTGTACCCTGATATGTTCTTTCCTGAATCTACTGGTAACAATGCTGCCTGCTCTCCTGTACTCTGGTTTATAATAATGAGCTAAACCCTGGAGTCCTTATTCAAAAGTCTCATTAAAATCAGTGGGGATTTTGACCCTAATATAGAGTGCAAGTTTTGGATCAACAACAGAATGTGTTATGTAACACATTTCAGCCAAAGATCTCAAAAAGAACCCCTATACCAGGGGTCAACAACCTTTCAGAGGTGGTGTGCCAAATCTTCATCTAGTCAGGCCTTCGCCTGCCAGTTTGGAAGGGGCAGGGCTTCAGGCGGAAGGGACGGGGCTGAAGGAGCCAGCAGGGGGAACCCCAGGGTGGGGGTAGGCTGAGTGGCTCAGCCCACCTGCTTTGAGATTCCCCACTGGCACCTTGCCAGCCGGGGTCCCGCCTGCCTCACTCAGCTCCGGCTGCCAGCCTGGGTATAAGGAACCCAAGCTGGCAGCTGGAGCTCAGTGGGGCAGGCTGCAGCTGGCAAGGCGCCAGTGGGGAAACCCCAAAGCCCCAAGGGGGCTGAGCTCTCCGTGCGTGCCAGCCTAAATTGGCTCGTGTGCCCTAGGTTGCCGACCCCTTCCCTATACTATAAATGGAGAAATTTAAACAGAGGTTAGGGCATGCATCTTCAATAGTATCCATTTGTTTTTAGTGCTTCACTTGAAGTAGCCACGAGTGGCAGTTCTCTCCCTCTCTGCCTCACTGCTGCTCATGGTATTATCACTAGCAGTTGCTAAGTTGTTTATCATGTCAGCATTGGCTTTTACTCTCTCTCTTGCTTCCAAACAGCTTCACTTCCAAACCCTCAGAACCAGTCTATCAGACACACTGGTTTTCTGCGTTCATGCAAAATCTCTCTCTCTGAACATCCGCACCAGCATAAACCAGTCATCCAAATGGGCATAAGAGATTCAAAATAGCTGGACTGATTTGCAGGTTGGTTGTAGCGTGCGTCTGTGGACATATTTTCCTGGTGTCCACCTACGTCTAGCCAACAAACGTAGCCTCAGCCTGTCTCTGAAACCTTTTCTGAGTGTCAAGAATCAGAGGGGTAGCCGTGTTAGTCTGGAATAGTACAAGTGACAAAGAGTTCTGTGGCACCTTAAAGACTAACTAAAATTTTAGAGCATAAGCTTTCGTGGGCTAATACCCATTTCGTCGGATGCATGCCAGCAATGGACTGGGTAATTTGGCGCTGAAGTCCTTTCTATCCCTGTCACTTCCTTGCTGTCATCCCACACACTCTTCTGGTTTTAGCTTTCCTTCCTTCCTTCCTCCCACTTTGGTCTCATCCAATTGTTTCTGTCCTTAAACACAGTCTTCTAACCAGGGGCAGGAGAGACCTGGATAATTTCCAGCCCTGGGTTTAAAAAAACTAAAACTGACAATCAATGCCTTCCTGCTGCTTCTCCTCCTCCGTGTCTCTCCTACCACTCACATGCAGTTTGCTTCGATAAATTATTGTAGTAGTTTGCAATAAACATTTCTGAGTGTTTGTTTTAAAGACAGAATGATTTCTCAAGTTCAACTACAGCTGATCAGCTGCATGCCTGGTAAGTCACCCATTTTCTTCAAGAACCTCCAATCCGGGGCAAACCAGCAGGAGATCCTGTCTCCTGCCATCTAAAGAGCATGGCTGGTTCTGATCGAAGCTGTCTGATTGCAGGAGGCAGCAGGCTGATATTTAAGCTCAATAGCAGCAGCAGTATAGTGGCTGTTCAACACATTATTAACCTGCAGCTGCACTTGGTCTTGTCTCCAGAGACGAGAGATGAACCCCTATGAACGCACCTCTGAACTCTGGCTCTTTGCTGACCAAGGACAAACAGCTGCGAGCAGGTTTCAGCGAAGAGAAAAGTGAGTGGTATGTTAAGGAAACATTAGTTCCTTGGACATTCACACTGTAAGGTGGGAGACTGAGGCAAAGGATGCTGCCCAATGAACTGTGAGGTTGGTGTTTGCTTGTGATTTTCTCACATGAAGGCTGGGTTCCCTTTCCCTTTTAATACAAGTTTTATTTTATTTCACATAGACTCAGCCCTCGTGAGTGGGGAAGTGTTGCCTCGTAGAGGTGCCCAAAGGGTGGTTAATTTTCCCAGAGTACTATGTGGGGACTTGAGCTGGTTCTGGTTTTGTATTGTTAAGAGGAACCCCTGGCTATTGAACCTGGCTCTTGTTGCAGCCAACATGCCCGGCAGAAGGGTTACACATGGAATAATACTTCGGCATTTGGCAAGTATAGATCTTCCCTCCCTCTCTCCCCCCCACAAGGGGAAATTTATTTAAAACTCAAATGTATTTAGTGAGTCGGTGGGTGGGCTGAAGGCAAGGTAACAAGAAGTGCACCTCGCAGTTGCAATGGCAAGTGGTGATGTTCAAGGTAAGTCTTGGTTCCTGTGGGAATCCATTTGGCAGCCTTGGAGTGGCCCCTAAGAAAGCACCCTCTCTGGCACGGGTTGGCTTTATCTCTGTGGTGGATAGCTCACCACTGCACAATGGACCACCTCCTTTCTATCCCCAGGGGGGTACTTATTCTGGAGAATCCAGGGATTTCAGCTGTGCAGATATGGAAAGGCGCAGTGGCCATTGTAATTCCCTCCCTTGTAACTTGTATGTAGGTCAGACTTGCATGTAGGTCTTGAACCCTAACTTAAAGGAACCAACTAGCCTCCTAAAAGATAACCTAGCCCTAAAAGGAATGCAAACACAAAGACCCTGCAGAATGGCAAGTCTCAGTCTGGCTCTGGATGAGTTTTGAGATTGTGCTGCTAAGATCTAAACCAGCTGTCAGCTGGGACTCGGACAAATGTTGGCCACAAGGTAACACGTAACAAATGTACTGACTGGTACATCAAGAAAATAGAGAGAGAACTCCATGGGGCTCAGGGGATTACTAATGGACACGAGAATCTTTCCCTCTAGGGCACGTGAAAGCCATTACTACCTGGAGATGGTTCAGTGGCCAATTTAAATAGACTTATTCCCTTTCCCAGAGGATAAGGGTTATCCACAGATCACCAGCATGGCATCCCTCATCAATTCCAGTAGAGAGGCCAACGAGTGAAATCCCTTCTCATTCATCTGGCCGATCTCTCCAAATCAGACACAGCAGCAGAAGAGCGTGGTGACGCTTGGGCTACCACTACCTGCTCTGCAGCTAGAACAATTCTGTCTCTAGGGCCATCAATCCAGCGTCATTCATGAGTTCTAAATTCACTTTGAAATGTACTTGGGAGAAAGAGATGGACGAGGGCCTGGAAAGCTAGGACAGCTGAGCTTTTTCTTTTCCCCTGTGCAGTTTGAAGAGAAGCCAGTCATTGTGAATATGCATGTTTTTATATTTCAACATCATATGGTTTTGCTGACCTACAAGATGTAAAGATTTCCTCCCGTGTTTTCGGTTCAGCCGTTGCGGGGCTGAAATGAAAATGGCAAGAGTGTTGCTGAGTCAGTGCAATAGGAATAATGAGCTGACCTACTTTTCTCTCTCCTTAGGACATCCATGTATTCCTGGGAGGAAAGGGGAAATTAATTACTAAAGATAATTATCCCACCTACAGTTCAGTATGTGGAAAAATCACTTCACCTCTCAGTATCTATTCTTTTCTCAGGGTACTTATCCCTAAACCCAGATGTAACGCAACCCGCAGGAATAATGCTAAGAATAGCAATAGCTGCAGAGGAAAGAATATTAAAGCTTCTTACATGTGTAACAACGTGCAGCTGGGGGTCATGAAGCAAAAGCAGTGTCAGACTGGGATGTGGGCGGCCATGCCTAGTGATTGAAGCAGGAGTTGGTAGGCCGGAAGCAGAACTGGAGTGAGAGGCCAGATCTGAGGTCACAGCTAGTCAGAAGTCAGCATTGGAGCCAGGGTCAGAGCTGGTTACCTGATGTGAGGCAAGGCAGGGGCAGGGCTGGAACAAAGCTGGGAACAGGAGCTCTCACACCCATCAGGCAGTGTAGCCTACCAGGCAGCCTACTACACTTGTTAGGCTTCCCAGAGACTGACTTTGTCACCGGGCCTGACGCCTGAGATAGCGCAAAAATCTGGCCTGCTGCATCTTGTAGACTCTGCCGAGTGGTAGAGATGTGGAGAGTCTCTCTTGTTACAGAAAACCATTGCCTTAAAAATAGGCCCCAAAGTGAAGCAATCGTCCTAAAGTGCTAAAGAGCTATTCACTTCACTGTGTGGCCTATTCCCACTTCGGGCATTTTCCCTGGGGACACAGGAGGATTCTCCCCACTTAAACTAAGGGGTGGTCAGGAGCAGCAAGAAACTAGAGCAGGGAGCGCGAGAAGGAGCCAGAGCCTTCAGCTCTTCGGGGCATAGGGGTAACAACTTTCTATTGGTAGAAAATGGAACACCCTTGCCCTGCCCCATCCCTGAGGCCATCCCTTGCTCCACCCCTTCTGAGAGACCCCACCTCCTCTTGCTCCATCCCCTTCCTCCCTCCATTCCTCACTCTTCCCCCACACTTGCTCATTTTCTCCAGGCTGGGGCGGGGTGCACGGAGACAAGTGGTTTGGGTGCAGGAGGAGGCTGGGGATCTGGGCCAAAGGGTTCAGAGCAGAGGTCTCCAGGCTGAGGCGAGGGATTGAGGTATGGGCTCTGGGCTGGGGGGTGCGGACTCGAGTGGTGCCACAAATGATGGGTTCAGGATGCAGGAGGGGGCTTCCTTTTCAACTGGGCCTTCTGCCTGGCAACCCTGAGAGGCACTCAGCAGAGGAAGAAGCATGGCGTGGGGCATGGGGAGAGAAGCAGCTGCTCTCCTGAACCTGGGGCTGGACAGTAGGAGCAGAGTGGGAGTAAAGGCTAGAAAAAGAGCTACTGCCATGAGCCTTGCTAAGGGGCATTGGGGAAGCTGCAGTAGGGGCTGCACAAAGGGCCACATCAGCAGCAGGGGAAGACCTGACCCTCACCTCAGCTCCCTAGGTTCATGGCCCGGTGTAGAGTTGCCTTAGCCATAGGCTGTGGTCATCTAGCTGAGAGAAGGGAGAGGGCAGGTTTGTGGGGTTAAAGCAGGACACCCATATTCTGCCCAGTCTCTGTTTACCATCATAGGACCTAACCACATCAGCCAAACCAGCAGGGGCTCGTTCACCTGCACATCTACCAATGTGATATATGCCGCCATGTGCCAGCAATGCCCCTCTGCCATGTACATTGGCCAAACTGGACAGTCTATACACAAAAGAATAAATGGACACAAATCTGACATCAGGAATTATAACATTCAAAACAGTCGGCGAACACTTCTATCTCCCTGGTCACTCAAGAACAGTCCTAAAAATGGCAATTCTTCAACAACAAAAAAACCTTCTAAAACAGACTCCAATGTGAGACTGCAGAACTGGAATTAATTTGCAAACTGGACACATCAAATTAGGCCCGAATAAAGACTGGGAGTGGATGAGTCATTACAAAAACTAATTTCCTGTTACTCACACCTTCTTGTCAACTGTTTGAAATGACCCACCCTCCTTACCATTACAAAAGGTGATTTTTCCTCCCTTGGTATTCTACTGTTAATTGAATTGTCTCATTAGACTGACCCCTCACTTGGTAAGGCAACTCCCATCTTTTCATGTGCTTTGTATTTACACCTGCTACTATATTTCCTACTCCAGGCATCTGATGAAGTGGGTTTTAGCCCACGAAAGCTTATGTCCAAAAAAATATGTTAGTGTTTAAGGTGCCACCAGGACTCCTCGTTGTTTTTGCTGATGAAGACTAACATGGTCACCACTCTGAAACCCATCTCATGGGAGACTCGGGCGTCCACTCACAAGCCCAGGAGAGAGCTCCTGCTTTCAGGTGCTATCAGCAACTGGATCATGGGTAGTACAGTTGCCAACATCCTATCTGCAGAAAACTAAACACCCTTGACCAGCCCCCTGCCATGCCCCTTTCCTGAGGTCATACCCCTGCCCACTTCATCCCCCTCCCTCCATCGCTTGCTCTCCCCTACCCTCGATCACTTGCTCATTTTCACCAGGCTGAGGCAGGAGATTGGGAGGAGAGTGGCAGTGAGGGCTCCAGGTCTGGGCTGGCACTGGAGATGAGGAGTTTGGGGTGCAGGAGAGGGCTCTGGGATAGGTATGAAGGGGGTACAGGCTCTGGACTGGGGGTGTGGGCTTCAGGGTGGGGTCATAAATGAGGGGTTCAGGGTACAGAATCCAGTTGGGGCAGGAGGGTGGGCTCCAGCTGGGGGTGCAGGCTCTGGTCTGGGGAAGAGGTTTGGGGTGTAGGAGGGGGTGTGGGATGCAGGCTCCAGGTGGCACTTGCCTCAAGCAGTTCCCAGAAGCTGCCAGCATTTCCCTCTGGCTCCTAAGAAGGAGTGCGACCAGGTGGCTCTGTGTGCTGCCTGCGCGCACCACCCCCTCAGCTCTCATTGGCCACGGTTCCTGGCCAATGGGAGCAGCTGGGACTGGGTGCAGTGCACAGATCTCTCATGGCCATCCCTCCACCTAGGAGCTGGAGGGAGATGCCAGCAGCTTCCCGGGAGCCTGCCTGTGCTGCCGAACAGACTTTTAACGGCCCTTTTAAGCAATGCTGACCGGCGCTGCCAATGTCCCTTTTCGACTGGACAGTCTGGTCAAAAACCAGACACCTGGCAACCCTAGAAGGTAGTCTTGCCTAATGGTTGAAGCAAGAGTCCAGCCTACCAATTAGAACTGGAATCAGACAGCGCGGGTCTGGAAGCAAAGCCCATGGTCAGCGCTGCGGATCAGAAGCCCACGGGTTAGCCAGAGTTGCAGTCAGAAGGCCAAGCTGGGAGTCAGAAGTCAAGGGTTGGCACAGGGTGCAGTGGTGGAGTAGTGCGTCTGCTGCTGGTCACCGCTCCTGCCTCTGCCACGTTGGCTCTAGTCTGCTGCTGCTAGGCACTGCCACGGCTGCCTGCTTCTGTTCTCCCTGCCCCTGCTTGCCAACCGCTGCCGTTTGAGGTGCCACGGTCTGAACTGCCATCACTCAGCCCAGCTCTTAGCGATATCACTGGGGAACCTCATGGCCAGTGCAGCCTCTGCTTTGTCCTTTACTGCAACACTGTCCCCATGCCAGGCCGATGCCTTAGCCCTTGACCTGCTCATTAGTGATGGTCAGTTCTAGCGATCACTGAACAGAAACAAGGACGCTCCACTGAGTCCCTTCAACTCAGGCTTTAAACACTAGCGCAGAGACAGTCAAATGGTATCTAGAACTCATTAAGCAGAGTCCCCAACCCATCTGAGTTTCGGTGGGATTTGGCAGGCCTACCTGCTGCCTAGCAAGTGAGGGTCAGCTTAGGGTGATCCCCCTCAAGCACCATTCTGCAGCCTTTTACTCATACAATAAGGATAACGTTTAATCACTCCTGCATTCAGTACTGAAGTGAATTGTAACCCAAAATTGTTCACATTAGCATTATTTCTGCTGAACTCCTAGGCAGAGTAGGCACATCAATGCAAATAGAGTCTGCTCCTGAAGCCTTACCTGCCAGTTCATCATTTGATATCAGGGGAAAGCTCATTCAGCCCTTGCTTAAACATAGAAACAACCGTCTGGTTGGAAAAAGCAGCTAGCAGCGTGGAAGGGAGATACAATAGTGTGCCTCTGGCTGGTGAAGGGGAATCCACTCTTAGCAATGAGATTCCGAAGGCCTCATTACCTCACGTCAGAAGAGAAGACAGACGTAATATTTTCATGGCCACGTTATTAAGAGACATGGTGAACTTTCCCTGCAGCTTTGAATTCCCACAGATTATTGTTTTACTTCATTGTCTTGGTGTCTTAAATACAGTGGCCCTTCATACCAAGTTTTTTGAGTGCTGGTGAGCACAATATTGTAGCTTTTAGAAAGAAAAGATCAGGTTGATTTTGGGTGGAAAGATTATAAACCACTGAGGAGATGGAAAACGCTGCACACTAGCAAATATTATTTAAAGATACAGAACCTAGCTGCTCAAAGATCCCCACTCTTAAGCATTTACACTCTGAAAATAACAGCACCTGAATGTGGTAGGCTGGCAACCATCTTCATTATTAATTTGAATCACATACAGCATGTCAAGTTTTCAATCCTGGAGAAGAAAAAGGATCAGAATTATTCTCTTTGTCAAGAAAGCCTACAGTGGGCACATTGATGTCAATGAGTTCATCAAAGAGGAAGATACTTTTCTGTGCTTTCCTTTGGTGTCTGTGCACTGACTGGAATCTAGATGCACATGTCAATACTAAACAACCATGCATCTAGAGAATGTGCCACTGGGAAAGAATGCCACTCTATCACAAGCCATAGATGTATAGCTAAAAATTCAGTGGCACTGAATAACCTCAGGATGACAGTAATTCTTCTGTCCTCAGGATCCTTGAGCAATAGATTGCACTGCTCTGATACAGCCCTCCTATCTTAAAAGAAAATCAGAATGATGGGTTAGGATATCCAGTGAAGGTCTAAATAAGGTTGCTTGTTACACTTAAGAAGAAAACAAGTAGATTATCCATCAGAATGTTACATTAATTACACAACTCCCCAGATACGTAGTTCACCATGTGTGAATATGAAATACTGTACTAAGAGATCTGCAGCCAGAGATCTGTACAAGTCTCCTGTTTTTTTTCAGTATCCAATGCCCAATTTGTCTTCCTTCATTCCTGAGTAACCTTCAGAGTATGGATGGTGGGAAACTTATTTGGGAGAATTTTAACTGCTCTGAACATTGTGAGTTGGATCATGCTCTCATGCAACTCAATGACGTAACTCCTGCTGGCTTTACCAAGAGCTGAAGCTAATTTGGTGATCTGAAACATCTTAAGTGAATTAAAACTGAACCTTTTAAGGGCCAAATCTTGGTCCAGTTGAAGTCAATGACAAAACATCCATTAGCTTCAATGGGACAAAAATGCAAGCGCCTAGTCTAAGCAATAAAATGTTGCTTCTTCCTAGCTGGCAGTGGAGAACCCAGGCCCAAGTAGTACAGAGAGCATATTTGAGCAGTTGATGGGCTGGGGGAGTTCATTGAGTGTAGATTCAGCAACAAAGGTGGAAACCAGAAAAAAAAAAAAAGATTCCAGGGGATGAGAGAGAAAATATGAGCTTTTTGATAGGACAAGAGAGAAAAGGAAAGAGACAGAAGCAGAAAAAGCAATAGTGAAACTATAGCTGTAGAAGAAAGGAAGAATGCAAAGAAAGAAGAAACTGAGAAAGAAATGAGCTTGCAAGAAGCAAAGATGGGGCTATTAAAAAAAGAGAAAACGAGTAACACAATGGGCTCTAGCTCAGAGATCCAGTAGTCAGTGTAATGGACTGATAGCTGGAGATTTTCATGCTGGGCAAGAGGTAGCATGCCTGAGGACAACCTCTCAATCTTTCCAGGGAAAAGTGAAAGTCTCAGAAGTTATAGGGGAATATGAATGAGTTAATCACCCAACTCACCCCTAGAAAGGTTTTTAGTGAAGAGTTTCAAGTTTGGAAAACAGAATGTGTTCCTATTAACAGAACTGGAGAAAGACACACAACTAACCCTTCAAACTAGGCTTTCAACTAGTGACTCTTGAACAATATCAGAGCAGATGGCACCCTGTACTGGCTAGGAAATGGATGCCAAAACCCTGTGCACTTAAGTTCTCTAGAAAGGTATGGAGTTTGATGTTATAAGTTTTGCATGTTTAAAGAAAACTTTCTGGGGGAGGGTGGTAGTAGGGAAATCAATCCAAACTCTTCAACTATGTGCTTCACCTATACTACAAAATGACACAAGGTTGCCAAGAAAAGAGAGACAGTTTTATCTAGTCATGCTAGAGTCTCAATTTTGCATGCACTGTTTAAAAAAAAAAGAAAGAATCCACTGGGACAGTTAAGAAATCTCAAAGGAGACCTGACAACTCTAATGAGATTCACTTCTTCATTTCTGGATAAATTAAGGATTTCTTTGACTGGCTTCACGTACATTTTCACATGCCCAAAAGCTAAGTCTGGGATTTTGAATAAGATGGAACTGACTAGCAACCAACAACTCCTTCACTGATGGCTCTGATATGTAGCAAATGAGTCCCATTTTACCTTTTGTCTTTAACCACCATATTCCAAGAGTTCACATGGTACAATTAGGGCTGTCAATTAATCGCCATCAATCACAATTTTAGTCACACTGTTAATAGAAATGTATTAAATATTTTTGAATGTTTTTTTTCTACATTTTCAAATATATTGATTTCAATTACAGCACAGAATACAAAGTATACACTGCTCACTTTATCTTTTTACAGTGAAAATATTCGTCATAAAAATATAAAGTATTGTTCAAGTCACCTCATACAAGTACTGTAATGCAGTCTCTTTATCATGAAAGTGCAACTTACAAATGTAGATTTTTTTTTTTTGCAGCATAACTGCACTTAAACTGTTCCCTGCAAGGCACCACCAGATCTGCCCTTCCACCTTGGCTGAGAACCACTGATAACTACTCTCCGGCCATTTATGCACCCACCTTATAGTAGCTCCAATCTAGGCTTTAGTACCCTGGTTTGTTTGAGGTCATGTGAAGCAGTACCAAAAGCCTTACTAAAGTCAAGAGATATATGCCACATCTACCACTTCCGCCTTGTCCACA
The DNA here is from genome assembly GCA_007922305.1 of Dermatemys mawii. Lineage (NCBI taxonomy): Eukaryota > Metazoa > Chordata > Testudines > Dermatemydidae > Dermatemys > Dermatemys mawii. Next base: position 31,264,938 of record ML677377.1, read on the forward strand.
AGGCTTGAAAGAAAGTTATTAAGGTGGTTTGACATGCTTTGTTCTTGACAAATCCATAGTGACTTTTACTTATCACCTTTTCTTCTAGGTGTTTGAAAACTGATTGATTATTTTCTCCATTATCTTATCAGGTACTGAAGTTAAGATGACTGGTCTATAATTCCCCAGATTGTCCTTATTTCCCTTTTCATAGACTGGCACTGTATTTCCCCTCTTCCAGTCCTCTGAAATCTCTCCCATAAGTTTTTAAAGATAATAGCTATTGCTCATTTATGCCTTCAGTAATCTCCTTGAGTATTCTAGGATGTATTTCATCAGGCCACGCCAACTTAGAGGAATGAGATTCTGCAACAGCCTCCTAATAACAGGGAGGGGAGGAGCAGCAGACATCCCAACTACTATTAAGTGGGAGATTGATAACTTTATGATTGGACAAATATGATGGGGTTTTCTGTGATAGCAAGGAACTGGAGTGGATGACTCTTCCAGTCTTTTATGTTCTTAAACTAGGTAGCTGTGATCTTGTGGCTTTAGTATGATTGCCCCTGTAAAAGTTATTTCCCTGAGCGCTTATCACACAAAGTATATTATATAACATTGTCTTTGGTGATCATATTTGAACAGATTCACCATTCAGACCAATTCAGCTGCCATCAGGACTTGTGCCCATGTAGTGCAGTAAAGTGCTGTTTTGTGTACTGTTGCAATTTTATAGGAAATCTAGAAAATGAGTGATTTAAAGACAATTGAAAAGAGTGCTTGTTTGGCTAGATTTCATTACAGGTCTATTGTTTTAATAGAAAATTTCTGTGAGGAAATAGCTCACAATGATTAGCTTGAAGTGGGCTGTCAATTAGTCTAGGACTGGTAGCACCATCAGTTAAAAATAACCTTTTGAATGTCACAGGGCTTTAAATACTCTGCTTATTTAAAAGGTCTGATCTTGTTCCCAGTGAAGTGATATGAACATGGGAATAGCTGCACAGGATCAGAAATTACTACAAAGAGAATCCCATCCCTGACAGTGTCCAGAACCAGATGCTTCAAGGGAAGGTACAAGAAACCCTATAAATGACATGTGAGGTCAACAGGCTCAAAGGGAAATGTTAACTAGAAGCAGTAAATGGCTGATTATGGGCTGAAGTATGAGGGCTGATATACTTTCTAATCTTTCCTATCTAATGCATCTCTAGATACCTTGCTGCAATCATTGACAAAGGCAGTTTTGCCATTGACTTTGATGGGAGTAGAACCAGCACGTGAGCTCTCTCTAATTTACATTTATTTCTAGCTACAGTCTGGAGAGGCTTCTTACATTTGGCCCTAGCACAGAGAAACTTGAGCAAATTTGTTTTTCCCGGAAAAGAACTGGCATGGCTCAGTGCAGCCTGCTGAAGCTGTGCCTCCCTGTGGCAGAAATAGATCTTGATGGATGCTTCTTTAGGCCATCTCTTGTGTCACAAGTAATTCTTTGGAGTGGCCTCTCAGGGCTGTTCAGAACTGTCTATTTCCATTATGTGCACCTATTTTAAGGCGCTGATATCCCAAGCCTGTTGAAATTCTCTTCAGGCTAAAGCTTTGAATATGCTCACTTTGTGTAACTAATTTTTCCCCACCCCTATAACTGTATCTCTCCCACATTACCAGGCCTGGTGTTTCCTTTTTAAAGCAATTGTGTTATGGTTCTGACAAATTGCCATCAAAATGTATGGATACAACTGAAAACAAGCTGAAACATTTTCCATTGATTTATAGTGGGATCAGAACCTGTCATTTGCAGCAACTATGTAGTAAGGATTTTTATGGCAAAGGTATAAACCTCTGGAAACAGAAATCTATGATGAAGAGTTTGAAGAAACCTGAATGATGTGACGGATAACGTGAGTAAGAGGAGTTGGTGACCTGAACAGGTAAATTCAGAGCCCCCTTATCTGCAGGACCTTTACTTAAAGAGGGGACCTCATCTTGCAAAAGGTGCAGATCAGGGCATGAGAGTCTACCCCTGCACTCCCACTGCCAGGGCAGGAGATTGGACAAGGCAGTGAGTTGCTCTCTCTCTCTGGTCCCAGAGTGCTAGAGGGGCAGATAATGTTGATGCAAGTTGCAGAGCCCCCATGAGACCAAATCTCTGTAGAAGGCTGAGGAAGACTGACAGAGCCAGGAATATAATCAAGTATCCCAATTCTATATACTTCACCAAATAAGCAGACGTGGAGTAGACTCGCATCATAATCTCCACACACCCTGATAGAAAGCAGATCTAATCTCAATCAGTCTATAGGGGAATGTTGTTATTTTCATCAGTAAGAGAACATTGCAGTTTGTGAATGGCAAAGACAAACAAGACGTGTGCCTGGACAAAGATTTCATAAACTTGTTCAGATCACTGTCTGGGTGTGCAAATAATGGCTCTATGGTTATTTTGCACTGGTATGTTACCTGTGTAGTACTTTTAAGATCTCTTAGGTAGATTTTTAAGATCAAATCATAGGTATCATTAGTGTGTTTATACTATACCTCCACCAAAAAAAAAACAAAACATCTTTAAAATGTGTATATACTGAATAGATATATATGTTACTCACCCATTTTCAGAGGAGATTTTATATAACGCAAGGAGGAAAAAATACTATTTTTTTCTTCTAAATAACTCAGATCCAATTTTTGAATATCTGACCACTAAGGATTGCTCAAATCCCACATGTGAGCATTCAAAGCAGCATGCAGGTGAAATGCTGATCTGAAGGCCCCAAGACAGATTTTAGTATCCTACAGTACTTAGGCAGATGTCATAGGGTCCACTCACCACTTTCTCCTCCTGTCCCATCTGGGGATTAGCTCCTGCCTGGTCTGGGGCCCCATTCTGCTGCTTGCTGCACACCCTGCTGCCATACTCTCTCTGTGTCTCAAACTCTAGGTGCTCCTTCTTCATGACTCGGCCCTCCAGCCAGGCCACTGTGGGTTTCCCCCATCTGGTGTATCAAAGTCTTTCAGGGTAAACTGTCCCAGGCAGTCTGCTCTCCACTGCTTGGTCTGTGCTACTTCCCCAGTGGTTGGTAGAGGAAGCCAGGCTGGTCCTCTCCTCCAGGTTCCAACTCAGGGGCCCTCTCCTCAGCAGCCAAGATCTAGCTTATCAGATACCTGGCTGCCTTTCCTATTTGTCTGGCTCCCCCTTCCTTTCTGGGTTTGCCAGTCCCACAATACCCTCCTCTCAGCGGGTAGATGTAGGCTACTTGCCTCTACAGCCCCAACCACACCTCCCTTCACCTAGGGAATCACTACAGGCTGTTCCCTTACTGCTCCCAGAGTCTGGGCTTTACACAAGCCCCTCCTGTTCCTGTCCAGCTGAACCTCATCTCTAATTAATCTCTGCTCCCTGGATCCTCCTCAGGTGCAGCCTGGGCAGTTAATTGGCCTACTTAGCCACTTTAACCCCTTCCGGTCTTGTGTGGGGTGTCTCAACAGTGGCTTCTGCATAGGTGCACTACACTTCTGTGTTGGTTTTCATTAAACTTTTTTAAACCTGTACTGGGTTTTAGCAGCGTTTTGCATAATACAAACCTACCTGCAAGCGCTTTTCATACTAGGCTAAAATGCTGGACGTCGCCTGTGACGTGGTCTTTGAGTTCCTCTCTTTAATATTTACTGTGACACCTCTGCAAATGGCACACAGCCAGCCACCTGTGATCTTGCCATTCCAGCATAATTGTTGAACTAATGTATTTTAATGTATATGGATCACAGGGAATTTTCCACAGATGCTGATAATGCCAGACTCATGATCACACACATACCCCACTTGTGCATTCACAGATGAGGTTGCCTTTTGTTACCATAAGCTCACCAGATCAGGAATACAGCTGTAACAACTACATTGTTGCAGCAGTCGATCACCATACTTTTGAAAAACTAAATTCAATAGCACCAGTTTAGTTTAGCTTCCCTGGAAGAACAGGGAACTAGCTGCAGTGTCAGGACTTAATTATCCATCAAAGCTTTCCCCCACAAAATGAAGGGCCTTTCAAGCCACTGGCTAAGATTAGATCCCTTTTTTCCTTTTAATTTTTTTAATGAAGCTTTTAACTGAAGTCTTATCAACATATAACATACACAGTGTTCATAAACAAACATTGGAAGGCTCACGACCATACACACTGACCTTTGATGTCATCTACATTTTTTTTGCTTTTTAACATATTTGCTCTATAACTGTTAGAGGGACCTAAAAACCAATTACAGGAAAAGCATCAGAGCCAAAACCCAAATAAGTTACATGGTGGTTGATGGATCTAGTCTTGCAATATAGCCCCGACAGACATTTCAAAAGCAAAAGTTGTGTACAAAGGAAATTTTAGTCTTTATTAAATTAAAAAAATTCCATTCAAAAATTCCTCCACATTTTTTTCTACTCCACAAAACTTGTCCCTTTTATCACAGTCAATATGGCCTAAATGTGCAAAGGATTCCATGAAACAAAACACTTGTCCTAGCTCGAAGAAGTGCATGACTTTTGACACGTACCTTTTCTTCTCTTTGGAGTTAAAACTATTATAATACCATTGTTTCTGACAAATACAACATAGCAGGTATCACGGCACCAGTTGGAGACAAACATTTTCGAAGGCTATATGTCGTAAGAAAACACACTAAACAAATACAGCTGAACAGATGGACCCTGATCACAGACTTGGAAAGGTTGAATGCAGCAAGTAGTGAAGATTGATACCTACTTACAAAGAAGCAATCTGGGCATAGTGAACAGCAGGTTGCTACAGATATTTGGCATATTTATTGAAGCATGAAGAGAGTTTTGCGGTTCCACTAACTAATATACACAAAGGGTATATAAACCATAGTATACTAAGTATTTCCACCACCCCCACCACTCCCTCCCTACACACACACTGAATTAAAATGACTGACTAAACACAATACAATCTAAGGAATACCTGCTTTAATGTGGGGTAGTGCATTGTCTGGATTGCAATTTTACAGTATGTGTACATTAGAAGTGCTGTTTGCAGAACGTTGACTTTGATGGAAGCAGAATGGGACTATTATCAAGCCCCCCCCCCCAGCCTTTTTTTTTTCTTAAGCCTAGACATGTCCATTAGCCTTTCCTCACTGGACTCACTCCAATTTGTTCACCTCTTTCCTAAACTGTGGTGTCCAGAATTGAACACAATATACCTTCTGGGGCCTTACCAACATCAAGTAGAGCGGGACAGCTTCCTCCTCTGTCTTACATATGGCACTCCTGTTAATACACCCCAAAATCATATTTGCCTTTTTCACAACTGCATCATATTGATTGATGACTCATGTTCAATTTGTGATCCACTATAACCCTGAGATCCTATTCAGCAGTACTACCACCCGGCCCACTGTTCCCCATTTTGTGCATTTGATTTTTCCTTCGTAAGTGAAGTACTTTGCACTTATCCTTATTGAATTGTATCCTGTTGCTTTCAGATTAATTCTCCAATTTGCCAAGGTCACTTTGGATTCTAATCCTGTCCCCCAAAGCACGTACCACAATTCAGCATTCTTGTTTTCTTTTTAGAAATTTTAATGTCTTATTTTTTTAAAAAAAACAATGAAAATGCATAATGGAAAATGATCTAAAGTAAAATTTAAGGAGCCCTAAAGTTTTCTCATTACCGTGAAGCAAAATATGCATAGGCCAATATTCTAATGAGCAACCCTATGTGACAATCTGCCCAGGTGATTTGGGGAGAATAAAATGCTCAGTTTCTAGGCCTTTTTCGTGGCTATCTGGTTGTAACTTAAGACCTCCTCCCACAAATACTTACACAAATGAAACTTTTTGTAGGAGAATAATCCCACTGACGAGACCCCTTATATGAATAATAGTTCTTGCACATTCAAGTGTTTGCAGAATTAGACCCTATCTCTCCAAATGCCTGATCTTTCTAGAACCAATGGGTACATTTGAAATGTAGCACTAGTGTGACACTCAGTTTTCAGATGCAGTACCTATCACAAACTTGCTGAGAGTTGCTGTGCTGCACATCATTGTAGCAACCAGTAAAAAAAAAAAAAAAAAAAAAAAAACCACCACAAAAACAGTAAAGAAAGAACTGTGGGCTGTATCTCCAGGTTTCAGATGTCGAAAACAATTGTTGAAGCTTGACCTGATCTCGATTTCCATTTTAATCTAGATTGCAAAGGCAGTAATCTGGAATGTTGACAACATAGTGAAAAAAGACCTAAAAGAAATTCCTATCTTGACTATTCTAGTCTTAAGATTCCTGTTGTAATGACCAGACACCTGAAGAGCCTTGTGATGGATCATTTTACTCTTAATTTATTGTGTGTGAGGGAGAGTGGGGGGAGTTAGAGATTAAAGTTGGACAGGTATGGAGGCAAACAAACACTGTAATAAAAATGTAACCTTTCAGAAGGCTCCTGGCTTTACACACTGTATTTCATCAAGATCCTTTACAGATTCTTACTTCAGTGGAGCAGTATAAAAATGTGTACTTTCAATCAAATTTTAAGCAACAAAAGTGCATGCCATTTAAGAAGTATGTAAAATTTATAGCACCAAGGCTGGCTAGCTATTGAGAATGTAAAGTGTGCCAAAGCCCTCTTTTGGGACTTCTGAATTTGCCTTTCTTTTTAAACATGCAGATCACATTCCTCTGAGATACTTATCTTTTCCCATGATGCTCTTGGCTGACAGAAAGACAAGCTTAGTGTACAGAAATGCCAGTTGAGTTGACAAGCAACTTCCATCAGTATGCAGTGTTTACACGGTACAGTTTAGCAACAGCAGTTCACAGAGCCTGCTGCCTTGGAACAGAATTATAATTAAGTCTTAAATCTGCAGAGTTCAGATTAATTCTTATCACACAGGTCTTGTGCTTTTTGTTGTTTAGTTCTCAAGATCTGTTTGTCACTAAATAAAAACAGCATATAATGCTTAACCAGCTTTGTTACTGTTTATAAGGTCCTGGTGCATCATTTCTGGGGTAAATGAAATTATTTCTATGAATATCTAGTATTTTTCTCATTAATTACAAGTTTTAACAATCTCAGCAGAATCTAGTATTGTTTTTTCCTGCAGTTACATCTCTCTGCTGACACGTGAAAGAAACCGTATTCTAAACAAAACAGGACATTGTGGGTGTAATGACTTGCACATTCAGTTCAGTGCTAACTAACTTGCAGCCTCTGTCTTATCCAAAAGTATTTTCAGACTTTTTTTTAAGTTTACAGTAAAAAAAGATCTAAATCCAAACACTGTGTACTTATTAGCTTCTGAGGAATACTTCAGAAAGAGAGAACATGGAAGTAAATTGCCACAAAACAGGGTCCCATGAGCCTGCTACATTTAAGCAGGACTGACGGTGCCTTTCTCTCACATAGATCTGAAAGATCATTTGAGTACAAACTGCCACTGAATGTCCCCATTACGCTGTTGAATTTTCTTTCTGGGAAGCTGAGACTCAGGGCCCAAACTTGAAGGCCTTGCACTGCACCCTGGGGGAAGGAAGTGGTGAGGCTTCAGTAGCTGGGGGACTGTTATCCCAAATTCTAAGAGAGGTCCCCTGTGCCAAACCGTTGTGGGCTTGGCATGGGAAGAGGAGGCATTTTTAAGGGGCTTTATTCCCACCAAAAACCTTCCCCCTCACATCCTGTGTAATGCTCCCCACGTGATATAATAAAAATAAGCTGAATTATCTCTCATTTATCTCCACTGGTATAAATCACTGACAATATGTTCTACGCAAGTTTAGAGGCAAGTAAAAATTCACCAGACAGACATTTGAATGCTTTATTGGGCCCTCTCTTACTCAATTTATATTTTATTAGTTCAGCAAAAAGACCTCATGTTGCTTTATAACCTGAACCATATTACTTCAGCATCGGTGATAGGCAGCAATTAATTCCAATTTCTTTTCACTTATATATGCAGATCTTTATATGTATGTACGTAGTGGTCAGAAAATGTTGATTTCACTCAGAGGACAGCCACCAGCCATTGCGTAGCAGGTACCTCAAAAAAGAGCCACTGAGCTTTGGATCCTTCATGAGCCCTTTTATAGATCTTATGTATGGTAAAGTTTATTCTCTGTATGCTTTCCAGTTGAATTTTAAATAGAGCAGAACTCTACCACCCAGCTGCAGGCCCTCAATTGTTACAGGAAGAATCAAAGGCTTCACACAGCTCTAAGTACACATAGGCCCAGATCATCCCCCATTTCTGTGTACACAAGACATTCTCCCCCACAAAGTCCTCTGTTCCTCCTGCCTGTGACCCAGATGAAGTTTTGCCAAAACCTTCTTCAATTTACAAGCCACATGCACTCAGTATGGACCTCTGCCCCCTCTAGCGGTGGCTAAGACACTGTCAATCACAGGTAGTCAATAGGTGGACCGTGGGCCAAATCCAGACTGCCGGACACTTTTGAACAGGCCTCAACATCTTTTTATTTACTTACTATTGTTGTTGGGTTTTTTTTGTTATTTTCTCTGAAGGCTGGACCTTGACTCTACCTTTGACCAAAATATATGGACCTTGACAAAAGATAATGGACTAACCCTGCTATAGATGTTGATATGCCTGCTACATCCTTGACTCTCAGAGTTAGATCTTTTAGCTCAGGCAAAAAAGGTTCATGCATTTAGAACCAGGACTCCTTCATTCAATCCCTTCTGACAATGACACACCAAAGGGTGCTGTGTTACATATATACCTGCCTCTGTGAGCCCTTTACTGTCCTGGACTGGGAAACCAGGAGGTAGAAATAGATTCTGAGAGTAAAGCCTTTGTACAATGCTTTGACATTAGCTAATCCAAGCTGTAACCTTGCATTAGACGTTTCCAAGAATATTTAGGCATCTTTGTTACTTTAGAACTCTGACCAGGATGCTGTTGCAGAGCTGCGTGAACCTTCATCCCAATTTGCTTGTTACTGGGTTCACCAAATTCTACCTAATTCCAACAATAAAGGCTTGGTTTTCCATGTCCTCCAAGGCATTCATTTGAGGGCATAAATTCCAGACTGCTTCCAAGATTTATAGGCACAGGACAACAGGAGCCAGCAGAGAAGAATCTTTGTGCTATTGGTCCCCAAAGGACAAGGAGCAAATAGCTGTCCTCAGCAAAGGATTTAGAGAGTGAGCTTTCCAGTTAATTCCCTAAATACACCCAGATGTGAGGACTGATGCCCAACCCCATCCTGCAAATGTTGTTGGAGAGGACAGAAATCTGTGAGCTTCTGATCCCTAGAGGTGCTTATTCAAACTGAACTTCACGCACCAAACTCGTTAAGGTTTGGCCATGTCTAGAGATGAGAAGAGAGGAACAGATACAATTGGTAGCAAGATACTTTGTGGTCAAAGGGAGTTACTTGTATCAGGTCACTCGTGTTTTATCTGATTTCCAGGTAGAAATGAGAGATGCCTGAAATGAAGCCTCTAAGGCAACCATCACATGGCTCTGGCGCCACCTTGTGGTGCCTGGCTTATGGCACATTCCTACCGTACAACCAAAATGCAGGTCTTAAAACCTAACTGGCAAACAGCAAAATGGTCAGGTAAGCAGTGACAGTGCTCTACTTTGCATATCTACAACACTTCAGATTTGTCATTTTACTCTGTTTCCTGTGGGCTGGGGATCATATAGATTGATAGGTAGAAATATTCATACACAACTTTAACTACAGAATATATTTACTTAAAGAGGAGACAAGGAGGTCTAGAGATTCACACATCCTTTGTTCCTCAGTTACCTGACTCCAAATGGGCTATGACTGTTAGCCCTTCTCTGATGTGGTTGGGTCTATGGATATCAGGTCAATCTGACAGTTAATGCGGAAGTTTCCACTCCCTCTACCTTTATTCTGGGCAGCCACTAAAGGATGAAGATGTTTTTCCTTTTCATTTGGTTGTGATGATAACATTGAGCTGCCAGCAGGCACAAGAGAGGATGCTTCTTGACTGACACTAGTTAATCTCTTTGCTCCTGTTACAGCTAACCTCCATGACAGTTTCAGCCCCAGGTAGCCTGATGAACACATTTTAAGGTTGCTCCACAACCTGGCTCTCTGGTGAAGCAGAACAGGCTTTCTTTTGGTTATCTCTGCTCTCCACTCAGCTCTCAAGGCAACCCCTTTGTCATTTGTTTTGTTTTAATTCATTCTCACAGCTTGACAAGTTAGTGTCTCCTCATATGAGGCGTGTGGGGTGGTGGGCTTTTTTTTTTTTTAAAAAAAGGAATTGTCAAAATTGTAAAGACAGCTGTCAGGGGGATTATCCAACAAACTAAAGGGAACAAAATGAGGCATGTTTCATATTTTCTTCTTTTCCCTCCCTTAAAATGCTTTGTCACTCTGACCTGCTGATTCCTAAGTGTGCTATAGGGGTTGATGGATAGCTCAAGCACACGGCAATACTAAGAACTGGACACTGACACGTTCAACGATCCCTCATGGCCCACAGCGTTAGTCATGCCAGTAAAATCCACATCATTATGTAAATGAAGGAGAGAGATAATTTCATGTTTCATCTTTGTTTTGATGTCTTAGAGCAGATGGCAAAATAAAATAAAATAAAATAAATAAATAAATAGCGTGAAGCTCCTTCAAAGTAACCAAGTGAGATTTTTTGCAAGCTATTACTTTCTATGACGTGTAGTAATTCTTCCCATTACAGTCCTCGCATTCAGTCTGTCCTCACTATATCAGATTTCATATATGGCCTACTGCCTCTTATCAGGGAGCAGCTCCTAAAAACTTTAGCCTCAATAAGCTGACAGTTCCATTTGCAGGTGGATTTTTCTTTTTTTTAAAAAAAAATAAAAAAATAAAAAAATCAAAGTTCCAGAATTCATGAAAAAGAATGAGCCCTTCCTACTAAATCAAGATGCATCAAACTTGCATCTCTTAAAAAAAGGTTCTATTAAACTGCTTATTTTTGTTTTTACTAGAGAATATACTGCCTATAGCCATTTTTCTTCCGGTGTAACTTTTATAATCTTCAAATTAAATCTTTGTGCAATAACATTTCTCTATTAATTTTTAGTATTTTCTGCTTAATCTTATTATTTGTATTGCTGCTGTACAGTCAAATACAGGATGTTCTGTTTATATGCTATACAGAGATCTTTCATGACAAAACCAAGTTTTCCATGTGTAGGCATTAGTCTACATTTTATAGGGACACTACTCACCATATAAAACAAAACTATAAAGTGATTTTGCCAGTGATTGGGATTGCTTTTAAATAAGTGGAAAAATCTAATATAATTCATCCACCTAACAAGATTTTTTTTGATATTTTTATTGCACAGAAATATCTGCTCAGGGAGAAATTCTTTTCCTTTTAAATGACTTAGCCAGCTGCTGGGCAACAATTCCAACAATGAGTCAGCAATATAAAGTTGATCTGCAGGAAAGTCCTGCCAAGTTGATGCCTTGTACTGATTTTTGAAAATACAAAGCCTTACAGTATGTGCACAGTTTGAATTTGAAGCACTGCTATCAGGTTGAATTTGAATGTTTATTTATTTACTTGACACTAAACGGTTCTGAACATGAAATGCTTTACTTCATTGTCTCCAGTGCCACTGTTCAGTTTTCTTGTCATTAGTTATGATGGACAACCTTTAATGTATATTCCTGATTTAGGATTATTTTGTTACTACTTATTCACATAACAAATACAGTGGCTGTCTTTAAAACACCATAAAACAAAACAATAAAATCATTATGTGAGTAAACTTGAAAAAAAGTGATAGGAAAGTCATACAGTTTATTGGCTTGCAACTATGGCTGATGAAATTCATCCAAACATCCTTACTCAGAGGCATCTAGTCAGACATAAACCCAGAAATACCAATGTTTCTTCAAGACAGAGCTTTGTTCCGTAGGGTAAAGATTCAGTTTCCTAGCGCGGTAGCAGCATTCACACTATTTACAAGGTACAATATAATCAATAACTTACAGGCAGAGATGACTTGCTGCAGCCCATCAAAAAAAAAAAAATGACAAAGTAAATCTCCTGGGTATGATTCTTCCACCACACACTATGAAGAACTTCCACTGACTTTAGTGAGAGTTACTCATATTTTGATTTAGAATTAGTCAAGCTGAAATATTTCAGCTTTTACCTACAGTATATGTACACCCCTTCACTGACAAAGTCAGATTCTCAAACAGCTCTGAATCTTTATACTGCACTTCAGACCGAACCCAAACTCCACCCACAGGGGGACACTGTCCAGTGGTTTCAGTGGGCTTTGGACCATCCTACTAGAGCAGAATCCTAAAGCTTTTCTTCAGCTTTTTAAAAATGATGTGTAATATCTCTGTGCATTATAAATGCTCTGTAGCATAGAAGGCCCCTTTTAGACCACGAGTGGGCAGGATATGGGGTATGCACCACAGGAGATATGAAGTCCAGGTTGGCTGGGTAACTTATGCAGCCGGGGCTATCGCTGGAGAATCTGCCTCTGTGTGAAGTCCTTTGCCCATGCATAGAAACTGGAGCTAAGGGAGCCAACTGCGGAACTCCCAGGATTGCACTATTTGTATGCAAGATAGAGACAGTTGATTAATGGCTTATGGTCAAGGTTAAGAGGTGCTCAGCATATGAGCATCTTAAATCCCCTTTTACATAGCATTCGTGGGCAGCCGAAGAACTCTGTAGGGCAGGGCTTTGATTTTGTGCCTAGAGGCCTAATTTGAAGAACCAACCACCCCACCAGAATTTTTATAGTCAAGACAGGATTTTTTTTCCTAAAAAGTGTGCTTTAATTCAAACCGGAATTAATTCAGGGAAGTGAAATGGCCTGCATTATGCAGGAGATCAGACTAGACTCTTGCAGTGGTCCCTTCTGGCCTTAAAAATATATGAATCATTTGCCTGTTTAGATATCCAAGGATCACCTATGCCCCTTTAGCCACAGCATTGCCATTGGGAGCTTATATATAGCTGTTTATCTACCATAATGCTCAAGTCTTTTTCAGAGTCACTTATTTCCGGAGTAGAGTCCCCATGTCCTGTAAGTATGGATTACATTCTTTGATCCTAGATGTTTGACTTTATATTTGGCTGTACGTCTGACTTTGTTTGCTTGTGCCCAGTTTACCAAAGAGATCCAGATTGGCTGACAAGGACAGGTCTCGGAAAAAACAATCTATCCTCTGCAAACTATCAATAATGATTTTATGTTTTATTCCAAGCTATTGCTAAATAGTATATGGCAAAGAATCAGTCAATGTGGGGGCCCCGCTAGAAAAAAACATACCAGCTCAACGTGATTCTCTGTTTGCAAATATCGTTTGAGATCTATCAGCTAGTCAGTTTTTAACCCATTTCATGCGTGCCATTTTGATTTTATATTGTTCTTTGTTTTTTAATTTAAAAAAGGAGTCATGGAGTACAAAGTCAAATGTCTTACAGAAATCTTAGCATATTAGCAGAAATCTTAGCATATTACATTAAAATGCAGAGCCCTCCAGACCGGTGGCCAGAACCCAGGCAGTGTGAGTGCCACTGAAAATCAGCTCCGGTGCTGCCTTCGGCATCCGTGCCCTGGGTTGTCTATCCATGATCTAGTCTGACCTGCTGCACATCGCAGGCCACAGAACCTCACCCACCCATGCCTGGGATAGACCCCTAACTTCTGGCTGAGATACTGAAGTCTTCAAATCATGGTTTAAAGATCTAGTTCAAAATATAATCCCTTTTGAAAAGGTTCTAAGATCCAATGACATTACATTCTCAAGTATATTAGAACCCTTCGCTTCTATAGATGGACCCCTCCAAGAGAAAACCCCCTGGAAAAGAAACATCCGCTTAAGGGATGGTGAGCAAAAGGCTTTGTTAGCCAAAAGGCTTGAAAAGCAGCTATTTACAAAACATGATACAACTAGTGAGGTATAAATTGTGTTCAAACTTGGCACCAAATTTCACACGGACCCACTCATGCAACACACACCCCACAAATAATTATGACTGGAAGTAGTCAGACGCCCATTTAGTATAAGAGACATGTTTGTCACTCAGACACTATGAGACAATATGCACACCTGGATAGTTCAGTTTAGCACAGCTCAGAAGATCTCTCTCAAAATAATCAGAGAAATGCTTCAAGGAAAATGAAGCATCTTATTTTATTAAGCATGTGCCATGTGTTTTAAATAAAATTCCAAGTTTAATGCTAATAGCTATTAATCAGAGCTTTCTTCCATGTAATTTCAACACATTTAATTTCTTATTTGAAGTTTGATACTACATGATCTTAAAGATTCAGAAACCATGTTCATCCTGGCATGAAATAGTCATTGTCTGTTGACAACATTAATAGCAAATTATTATTTAGGGCTTCATTGGATTACTGCTGAAGTTGGAAAAATATGCTAACAAAAAGAGGAAGTTCCCCTTGTAGGCTGGAGAAGTATCAGGAAGGTTTGCTAGTCCTAGCAAAATATAAAATCAGAGTCAGTGAAACTATAAGGTTGTCAAAGGTTGGATTAGCATTTCATAAATGGGCTAGGGACAATTAGGAAATGGCATGGGTACTGCAGGGGAAAAGGCTTCTTCCAGATGAAGAGCAGCACATTCTAGCCAGAATAGGAAGAACAAACTTAAATATTTGGCTATATGTTAGTAAATTAAATAAAAAACTATAAAATCCAGCTACCCTGACATCATCCTCTACCTGTAGTTCTCTGAAAAGATTATCTCCAAGTTACATGCATGCCTGCACACACTTAAAGCAATCACACTGCGGTTTCTGAAAAAACAATCAAGGATTTTTCCTACCTGAAAAAACACAAAGCTAGAGGCAACATAAAGCTTCACTTCATAACCAGAAAGTGTACAATAACTGAAGAAGATTATAGGATTAAAAAGGCTATTCTCAACTCAAGAATCAAATCACCCCTATTCTTTTAGTAGTGCACAAAGGCAGCCAGAAATAACAGACATGCAAGGAATCTTTAAGGACACAAACAAAAAATTAAAATAAACAAAGGATCAGGCCTGCAAATGTAACCCAGACCTTGATCTACTGCAGGTGAAAATTCATTTGGTATCATTCTACCACATCCAACAAGGTTATTATTAAGGTCATTTTAGTGTTCCTGTTATACACCTGGTTTTCAGTGTTTCAGTGTGCACCTGGTGGACTGTCAACGTTTAGGGCCATCAATCCACTGAAATGCACATATGCAAAATATAAGGACTTTCATGCTAGTTTTGCTTGCACAATTTGGCAAATACAGTCAGGGATTTGAGTGTACATTCAGGCAGACACTTCTTTAGATGTGTGACTTGTACATTCAGTGCTATCACATGTGTGTGTGCATATACTATCCCACGCACATTCCTAGTCTACAAATTGATCCCATATAGTATTTAGAGAAAATAGCTTAGCGATTTATAGAGAAAGTAGATTTCTCTTATACATCAGAGACATTTTTCTCACAATTCAAGCTAAAAGCCATTTTCTTCTTGCAAGCCTAATACTTGGGGCTAAATTCTACAATTAAGGAGATTTAGAATTGGCTCTCCCAAGGTCTGCCTATCCACACAGGAGCCGGGCAGCAGCAATCATCCTGAAAAATGATCTGCCTGCAACGCAAGAGCTTGGCTGTGAAAAAGATTTCTAGATACACGAAACTCCTGCATATGGTCTGTGTTCAGCCAACCAACCCACCCAACTAGATACAGAACCAAGGCTAGATTTAAGCAGGTCTTATTTATTCTGGGGGGCTGGGTCACTTTAGTTCAAGCTTCTGGGCTGTGCTTTTTGAGTAATCTGTTCTCTTTTGTATGCTTCAGGTCTATCTGCAATCACAAGCTCCCTTGGTATAATTCACTACCAGTGCAATTGTACTGGTGGTAGCAATGGCAGAGGCTGGAACACACACAGAGCTCAGGTATTTGTTAAATACTGTGTGGGGTTAGTCAAGATGGTAGTAAAACACTGGAGTTCTGTCTACATTACAGTTTCACAAACCAGTAGCCGGCATTAGTGGAAAGTAACAATTTGGGAGTTTGGGAATATCAACAGGTGGCTGATCCTGCAAGGTGAAGAGGACCTCCTGTTTAGGCGCCAAGAGCCCTCCACTTCCACTAGGGTGACCAGATGTCCCAGTTTTATAGGAACAGTCCCGATTTTTGGGACTTTTTTTTTTTTTTTTTTTAAAAATATATATATAGGCTCCTATTACCCTCACCCCCATTCCAATTTTTCTCATTTGCTGTCCGGTCACCCTTACTTCCACTGACCTGATCAGGAGTTCAGTGCGTTCAGGAGCTTGCAGAGGGCGATCTCAGGCTTGCTTTATTGTGCTAACATCTGAACTACATTTATCCTCGTGCTGGAAGACCGGAGTCACAACAGATATTCTAAAACACTGGTCTGTGATGGATTATCCCAGACAATGTTTTCCTAAAATATCATAAAAAGGTTAAAGCTCATAACTCCTGTGCTGGGCCCCTTTTCAAGTCCTCTTTATTTGCATCGAGAGGCTAATTTATCAATAAATAAAACAAAAAGCAATGGAGACAGTCACATCTTGTGGTCTATCTGAAGTAGGCTTTTCACACTGTTCCTAGTATACCATGCATAGCAACAGAAACAAATGATAAATGTATGGAAAATGATATAAACAAGCAGGAAAATTTGTGTTGCATACAGGGATCCCAATGCCATTTTTTTGGTTGAGACACGCAGTGCTGGTTGTCATAGCTGTCTTCTAGCATGGCACAGCCTATGTAGCATGACAGAACTGAAGAAGGGGTATATAGTACGGGTTTTCCTTCAGCAGGCATGAAAGTCACATGCTACAAAAATACTGCAACCATCTCCCACATTTTGAATATATAATTCCTCTTCTGTTGCATTCGCTGGGACACGGTGTCCGAGCAACTGAAAGAATAGCCAAGAAATCTGCAGTTGCCAAATTAATTTTCACAAAGTGTTGTATCTACTATTGTCACCATTAAAAGTGTGCGTGCCCCTCCGCCCCTTGGGATAAATAGGTCTACATTGCAATTGGGAATGTGTTTTCCAGCCTGGATATGACACATCCTATCTCTGCTCAAGTTAGCGAGCTAAAAATAGCAGCGTAGCCTGAGTTTGCACTCACTCTAGATGACGGAGTACAGACTGCACAAACCCTGGTTATGTTCTTATGTGGGTAGCCCAAGCTGCCCCAATTACACTGCTATTTTTAGCAAGCTAGGTCGAGCAAAGCCAGTGTGTGTCTGTCTGCTGGCTCCACAAAGCATGCATACAGCAGCAAAGTAGGTGTAATCTTGCCTAAGTAAATATAATTTCCTCAGTATTTGTGCCTTCTTCATGCTGAAAATATTAGAGTGATGAAACCAGCTTCCTCCAAGACGGTCTCCCATATACATCAGGGGTTATGTTCAAAAGTCACACTGAGGCCGGGTTTCTTTCAGGCCTATCCAAAGCCCACTGTAATTCCCAAGGAAGGCACCTGACTTTGTAGCTATGTACACCCTCAGAAACTGTGCCTGCAGTTAGGTACCCACAAAAGGAATTGCAGGTGCAAATCAAAAGAAGTTTCATCTCCACTGCAGAGTGTCAACAGAGCAGCTAAGCACAGGGAGTAGAGGATTGATGATGCTCAAATTCAGGGTCCACATCCCCGATTCACAGTACCTCACTTGCAGAGGGTGTTTGGAGTGAGAAGGACCTGGAAATTTGCAAGTAACTAAAATCCCCTCCACTTCCTTTTCCATTGCAGTTGAGACAAGGAAGGGTCGGGGGGAGTCAGATTCTTCTCACACTTCATGCCAGGGCAGTACCAACCATTCAAACTTTGTCCAGGATTAGGACTTGTAAAGCCAAGTGAAGGTTGTGACAGATACTATAAGCAAGCAAATGACATGACAACATTAGACAGAAGGTGATTAACACAATGCCAATAATCAGTGCAGACATTTGCAAATATATTACCTCTTTAGAGCAGCATCTTCAGAAACTGAGAATTGACTGTTGAAGGTGTTTATCACAGTAGAATTGTAATAGACCTCATATAGTTGGGAGTACTAGCACAGATGTGTCATATAAATAGTAAAGAGTCCTATAGTGACAATAGAATTCAATATGGTTGAAGTTAATTCTTAAAACTCAGTTTTCACTTGAAGCTTTAACCCTTTGGTTCCATTAGGGCCCAATCCTGCTTGCCTACAAACTCCCTACTGTCTTCAGAGTCAAGTTCTAACTACGCTGCACAGATGACTGAATATAACAGTTTACTTGGCTGTGCCCTGTGGTTTCATGAGTAGCCAGTGGTAGTTATCAATTGAATTATATCTGATACTCTATATTTCAGGTAGTCTTTCAAACCAAAAAGTCTCTCCCCATCCCCACCCCCCAAAAAATGACCTTGCCTCAATGCCACATGCTTCTCTCCCTCAAAATAAAGTGAGCTAAATTCTCTACTTATGTGACTCCATGTAGCCGGGTGGGTAACCCGGTCCTAAAATAAGAGGCAAAACAACCCTGGAGAGGGCTGTTGCTGGATAGAAAGCAGCAAACCCAGGCTGACTGGAATAGCAGCCACAGCTGTGGCCAAGTCTATTAGAGCCCATCTGGCCCTTATAAGTCTCTTTCCAGGCTGGGAGGAAGCAGGGCCCGGCTGCCTGTGGGACAGGGTACCTGAAGTGGAACAAAGCTGGGAGAATAGGCAAGGGAGCTGGGGAGCTCCAGCCTAGAACTCCCTAGGATGCAGGCCTGACAGGAAGGCCTGAAAAGGTCCTGGGCTGCAGGGAAAGGCAGCAGTTCTAAACCCCCTTGCCTATGACGACTGCAGTTTGCCCCAGGGAGCGGGGGCTTGATGGTGACTGGCAGTAGCCATTGACTGAGGCAAGGTGGGGATTAGAGGGTTGGGGGTTCTCCAGGGAGTGGAGACCCAGAGGCAGAGTGTGGGGTTATTGCCAGGTGGCAGCACCCCAGGGAAGAGGGCACTGGGGTCCGGGAGGGACACGGGGGCCAGCGGACAGTGAGAGACACCAGCTTGCAGAAGGTACTCCGAACTGGAAGAGCTAATTCCCAGACAACCAGCAGGAGGTGCCGCGGGGGGAGTCATCAAAATCAGTGTAGTTCTGCCAGACAAAAGCTTGTACCAAGCAGAAGAATTCAAAGTATTAGACTGGGATTTTAATATAAGAATCTCCCTCTTCCATGTGTCATCAGAAGGATGGGAATCCATGATCTTCAGCACCTTAGTATAGATCTGACCTAAAGAAATAACACCTCAGCTAATAGAGGTAACTGGGCATGTTTCTTTAGCAGATCTGTCATTCAAAGTGGACAGGTCACACCTTCTGCTGGTGTGCTACATCTGTACAATATAAATTACCTTAAATAATAAATGTATATACATGTTGCTATAAAAATATTACAGTAGCACAATATTTATTATATATCTATTTCCCCAAGACTTTGGAGGGGGAAGCTACCTCCCTGTCCAAAAAAGCCCATACATTTCCCTTTTCCTAACTCGATATTTTCCACAGAGAAATTCTTCTCTTCTCAAATTTAAAGGCAAGTGAAGTGAAAGCAAACAGACCTGAAGGGAACAATTTTTAATGTAAGAAATATATTTGTCAATTTAGAAATTGTGTACTTCGAAATAAAAATCTAGTGTGATGAATTTAATGTCTGACTCACGGTAACTGTCTGTTTATTTTCTAAATATGGAGTATTTAGTGTGTTCCAAGCCCCTTTTGATGGACAATCTTTTCCTTGGTCCACAGGATGCTAAAATAATCTTCAGCATCATATATACGGGTAAGAATATAGAAAATGGCCTTGAAGTTTAAATTCTTCACAATTTATCTTAATAAAAGGAGCATCTTAAATACAGAGAAGTGGAAAATAAAACTATTAATATAAGCAGCACAGTATATTTCACCCCGAATGTAATAGTAGGAGGCAGGGCTACCTAGACTTGTTTTCTAAGAGACCTTGCTACTATTCCATGATTGTCTGTCTGGAATGAAATTTTCCCTAACATACACTTTAGGGAAGGGGAAAAAAGAAGCTATTTCAATAAATCATTTCAGAACCATAATTAAATAAAGAAAGAGGTACAGCTAGTGCAGCGTTGTTCTCAGAACAATACAGTATTAAACTAGAGCTGCTGACTCAACTAGTTATCTATATCACAACTAAACTAGAACTGAGGTGAGTCCGACACCAACGAAGTGACACAAGGGAACAACAAGAAGCTTCCTAGAATGGCCTGTCTTACAATGACCAGAAGGAACTAATGTGATTAAGTTAATAACAGAACCCTGAGTGATGAAATTCAGAGCAAGAAAAGCTGAAAATGAACTTCAGGGAATGCCTATGTTTTAAGGGAGGAGAGGGGAAGAGAACCCGTGAGTACATCCTTCTGCAAGTCATTTCATAATAAGCAGTGAGAGCAATATAGAACTTACTAGGCCATTAGATGAAAATCTTGGAGGGGCTTTATGGGTTGGAAGGATGAAAAAAAGAGGATACCACACAATAACCTTAAATTAGAAATAGATTGCTCAAAACGTGCTGTTAAGATTCTTATACCCAAAGAGCACATTTTCACCATTTCAAAAGCGGGTAGTTGCACTTTTGAATTGATCTTTTTCAATGCTGACAGTGTATTGACTTGAAGAGGGCGTCTTTTTTACTTGCACTAGCTGCATTACATACTAAGAATATTTATCTGACTAATTTAGTGTTTCCACGTACACCCCTTCACGAGCAGGTTGTGATTTTTACTAATTTTCTCAATATTTAAAATCGTTCCGTGAACATTTTTTTTTTCCTCAAATAAATGTTAGGCTAGTGCCTATGCATAGGTCACTATGAGCATTTGTTATTTGTTTCCTGTACTATCACCTACATCAAATGGTATTCTTCCTGTTCCCTAATTTGGCAACCTGAAATGCATGAACAGGAAGGATCACTCTTTCTGTTCAAAAATAGTTTGACAAATCTATTGTGCAAATCATCAATAAGAACTTTCCAAAATGACCACTCTCGTGAAAATATTTCATTCACGCTAGAACTCACATTGTTCCTGGAAAACATAAGCAGCCTTTCAAATAAAACCTTGATCTCCTGAGCATTTGTAAAGTGGGGGAGGGAGGCCACAAATCCCCACAAAGAATTAAAGAGTTTGTTTTTCTTCCATAAAAATACCTGCTATTTATTTTACTCTATTACCATATTCACCTAGCTCTAGTTGTCACTAAAATATGTATCCCTAGCTCATGCACATGTGCAGAGTAATCCTGGATCCATTGAAGTCAGCGGAAAAATCCCCATTAACTTCACCAGAGCCTGGAGCATGTCCTCCCTAACAGGAAATGAGGTGGTAAGATTAGAAAGATTAAACTAGAAATGGTGGGGTATAATAGAGGTGCAAAATGAAAGGTAGAGAAAGTCTTTTGGGGGGGGGGGTCAGGTTAGAGAGACCCAAAACATCTGTGTTCCATTCCACCTTTTAGAAGATCTCCGTTTATCTCAAACAAAGAAAATACATCTTGTTCCATCCATTACAATAATACCCTGTATTACTTTCTCACTGTCTCTCTCGGATACAATCCTGCAACATGACAACTGCCTTCTGTGATGTGCTGTGTGCTCTCACATCTCATTGATTTATAGTTTATACACATATTGGTTGTTAGTGTCATGCTAACCTTTACCTCAGACATAAGGCAAATACCTTTACTGTCACAACTGTACTTGCAGAGAACAATATGATACAGAGATCCTTTTAAGAGTCAGATTTTAGCTAAATCTGTGCAGCTCTCGATTGCTTTTCTGTAAGATTCATACTAGCTCTTTCAACATCGCCCTGCTCTCTAGGTCTAAAAGCTGCATTAGCTGAAGTACAAGAAAGTCAAGTAACTTGAAGTGTTACAAAAATGAACTACCCAATCATCCAGATTAGCCAAAAGTTTGAATACCTCTCCTGACCTCCACCTACCTTTCCACTCAACTAATATCCCAGCCAGCTGGGATTTGAGCACCATGGTGTATCACAAGAGTAGTAGTCTAGCCAGGGATGCCAAGCCATAGGAAAGAATGGGAAGATCAGACAAAAACTACAATCCCCATGGGACAATGTTAAATAACTTGAAATTTAGTTTTTCAGAGGAGTTCAAAACATATTTCATTTTAGGAATATCAGAGTGTTTCATTTTGATTAAAAAATGCCAAAATGAAACATTTCACCACTTCCAAATTAAAAATGTTCAGAATATTTCATTCGAAGATTTTAATATCTCAACTTTTCATCCTGATTTGGGACAAAACCAAACTGAAATCTCAGAACTTTTTATGGAAAGGAAATTACCATTTGTGCTCCACCACACTCTAGAAGCTCTATACTCTACACTCACCTCTTTAATGTCAATAAGGGAGCTCAAAGAGAGGGAAAGCCATGAGTCACGTGCCACCAGTGTGGAAATAATACTCAAATCAACATAATCTTCTCCACCAAGATATCCCAAACCTAATAAGCGAATAGCTGATGAATGGATGGATACTAATAAGCTCGAAATCCATCTGGAAAAAATGGATGCAACATAACGAGAAACACTATGGAGATCTTGCCAATACTCTAACCTTGCCAAAAATAAAAGACATCAGACCAAAGAAAGTCAAAGTAGTGTAAACCCCTTGGTGTCATGCTGGACTTCTCACTGCTCCATTGTGCAACATGTCATGGTGGTAACAGATGCCTTCTTCCCTATCTCCTTGGCTAGGAAACAGTACCATTTCATTTTGACCAAGAGCCTAATCACAGTTTCACTCTAGATTCAACTACAGATGCTCCCTGAGTTACGCAAATCTGAGTTACGCAATTTTGAGTAAATACGGGGAAAAATTCAGGGAAAATACGGGGAAAAAATCTGTAAGGTAGAAATAGCAGGGTTTGGGGGTATGGGTGGGTTGCACATAATGGTTGGAGATACGTTTCCATCTTGTGCTAAATCCGAGTTCACTTCAGTACAGTTCGTACAGTTTACTTCAGTATTGAACACAGCACATCGTAACTCTGAAGCCCCTCAATGGGAGATTCTGTAAAAGTTAAAGGACTGGTATCCAGAATGAGATGTCTTGTTTTGTTTTTCCTACATGTGTGTTGGAATTGGTTCCTTATACCTGGGAGGGCAATCATTCTGGCTGGAGCTGGATAGAGTGCGTACAAGTTCTATGCAAGCTTCCCACCCTACTGCTCTGGTACTGCCTCTTCTTCCCTACACCCCTTGCGCTGCTCCCCCCCACAGGCACTCACCAGTTGTCAAAGAAATCCAATGTTTTTCTTTGGTGTATTTTTCTGTACTGGAATGCACAAGCCAACAAGTTCTTTTCTTATGCTCAGCCTTGTTCCCTAGGCCAACACATCTTTGTACTTTTAAGGGGTTGCAAAAGCACTGGAGGAAGCTCAACACACTATGTTAAAGGTTTCTCCCTCCCCTCTCCCTCAAGGATTTTAAAGCAACTTCTTAGCAGGCTACGAAAGACAGACTGGCCGAATAGGCTAATGGCAGGTTCTGTCCATGTGCTGGACCTCTAGCCATTCGATCCATCATAAGAGTATTTCTCATTTGATTTCTTTTGAGTTTCATTCCAAAAACTTAAAGCTAAACAAACCTGAAGTTAGTTCTCATTTTTCTGCCCCATCTCAAACTAACTTCTTTCCCAAGTGGAAAATGTTGGGTAAGCATGGAATGTGAATCAAGAAGGGAATGAGGACACGCCAATTTCTGCTGACAGTTACACCTGTGTAGCCTTATAGAGTTCAGGGAGAATAGATTGCATTAAGTATTTACCCGCAGCCCATTGCATTATCAATGACCCCAGTTATTCACTGAGTTGATGATACAGTAGAATTATTTGAACAAAATTCTCATGGCAGATTTGAGAGTCAGTATGCATATAATTCTTGATCATTTGTTTATATATAGGTTTCTTTAAAATCACAATCTTGGAAATACTGAACTAGAATAAATGGTTAATAGATTTTTGCTCAAATCACCCATTTTCAAACACAGATGATATTTTAGTAATATTGTATACAGATAGAATTATACCACTGGTAAGAGAAACATTCCCTTTAAAGGAAAATTACCGACAGCAAATTTGAATTGACTCCTGAGTGGCAACATTTCCAAACCCTAATGTGTTTATGGAGGGGATATGGATAGCATACCTTTTCCTAGATCAGTATAAAAGCAACTCCGGGTTAAATTAACATCAGGGATACAGCTGACTAAATCATTCATCTGACAAATTTAGCTTTTCCTGCTTTCCACGTATTCATAAGCAGAGCCATTTTCTGCATTAATTATTTGCATGTATTCTGTACTTTGAAAACTCCCTGGATTAATAGTGACTATTTGAAATTTAGAAGTGTTTTGTTTCATTGTGATTGCCCAAATAGTGCACATTGTCTTTGACCCAATCAGATGAGTTCAGAGGAACATCTCCAGTGAACACTGGTGTTTGTAAACATATTCTGGTTTTGCAAATCCTTGCCCATCCAGTCTGAATTTCACTTTCAATGAGCACTTCTGATAGGAAAACTCAATACAGTCAATATTCAAAGAAAGAAAATACAAAGGAAGTATGAATATGACCAACCCATGTTCATTTAACATTTGATTTTTTGCACTGTTTTCTGAATGCTAATTAGGAATCAAGGACAAACAGTGCAAGTTACAGCTCTTTATTGCAGTACCATATTTGCATATTTTTAAAACATCTACTGACAGTAGAATAGGGAAAGGTTATCAGGTGAAAATATTTTTCTAATAAAATATTTTCTTAAAAAGGACCTGCTACATGATACAGAAAGCTAGTCTCTCACATTTTGATGCTGAACTCCACTTAAAAACCATAGACTAGAATAAAATACAGAGAGTGAGAACAACAAACAATCTCAGGTTAATAGTGACTATGTTCTACTGGCTATTTCTGAAACAGATGTTCAAGTTTTTCATCTTACCCTCTAGGAAAACAACAAACTACAATGAAATTGAACCACCTCTTCGTCACCCATCCCTACCACGCACTGTCACCTATATTGTTTATCCTATTTATTTAATTTCTCAGTTCAAGTTACTGAGGTATCCTCTGAGGGGAAATCAGCTTGTGTTACAATATTGTCCAAAGACAGAGCTAACTCAGATTTCACATATATAGCCCAATATCAGTTCTATCAGCCTGTCCAAAACTGGGGGCACATTCACTCTTCAGGGAACATTTTTATGTAATTGAAATATAGATACCTAGCCATTTGTGATGAGGAAATAATTAAAATGCTCCTTTTTAAAAACTTGGCTGGCAGAGTTTCTTCACCCTCCACCCCCACTAATGTGACAAAATAACAGCCCTCTTCTAAATTCATACACACACAATGCACCACAACAGCTACTATATAGCACCCCTGGCTCTGACAGTCCCATCTCAAAAAAACACTTCCCCCTCCCCATTCAGTCCCAAACCTCTAATCTCATCCTCCACCAGACTCCCACTGCACATCCAAACAGTTCTGACCCCACCAGCTTAGCACCATTCAGCCTCCTGTCCTAGCACAACTTTTAACCCTCCCTCTGGTTCAGCTTGGAGACAACCTCTTTCCTCAGCCCAGTTAATTTCATCTCACAGCTCTGACCCCACCTATGACCACCTCCAGCCACTCTGAATGCCTCTTCTCCTAACTCCCACCCCATATCACAACTGTGATTTCCCTTCCCTCCCCTTCCCTTCCCTCCCCACCCCACCCCACCCCATTTCTCCATTCTGAGCCAGCTCCAAACCCCACTCTTCCTCCCCACAGCTTCAACCCTAGCTCCAAATATAACTGTCTGTCACAGACACCCCCAGCCCTACCCCTTTCCCTTCCTTTCTTCCACCCACCTGATATAAGTCCCAGCATCAGATTCAGCCACTCAAGAGCTCATCTCTGGCTTGGCCAGGCTAACAGATCAGCACAGCTAAAGGGTTGCTGATAGTGCTGACTCTATTTTCCTAGCTCCCCTAGCAGCAATTTCTTTGGTTGTTTCCCTTCCCTACTGCTTTCAGTGTCTTTAAGGCAGCTTGATGTTCTCTCATTATCCCTGAGAGTGCTTTCTTTTTTTCACCTGTAGTTAGGGGAGCTGGGATGATTTTCTGCAGCTGCTCTACTTATGGCCAGTTTCTTTGCAAAGATTTGTCTTTGTGGACTTCTCTATCCCTGATTAATTCCTCTTTTCTGGGCTGGTACTTTTCCTGCCCTTTCAGCTTTGTCTCACCTCTCAACATAGCTCCTCTTCAAGGGGCAAAAGAAGAAACCTTTCCCTCTATCTACAAAGCTTCACTTACTTTAGTTTCTTCCCTTTCTCCTCTCTTCTCACTCTGGGAGGATCACTGTCCATGTAGTGGAGGAAGGTCCCCACAGAGGCACACACGGGAATTGCTTAATTAAACCCAAGCCATACAAAAAAGGCAATACTTGTTCAGCCCCTTTACTGTTAACTCTTCCATTGCCAACCAGCACTCCTTAGGTGACACTTATTGGGAAAGGGTGTGAGCTTTTTTTCAGTCACCCTGTTCCTCTCTCTAGTCATAAGCATGAAAATTTGTCAGAGAATCTTAAGACGTTTTCCCTGGGATCACTAAATCAGTGTTATTATCTCCAGCTGGACCTACACCTCACACCCTGTGGAAGAGGGAAGTGGCCTTTCCACTGAAGATAGTGCCTCCCTTCAGGCAAGAAGTGGGGGGAGTGACCCCCTGAAGATGAAGGGGGCAGCCTAACTATGCCCCTCCCCCATGATGGGAGGTGAGGAGAGATCTCCCACCCTGGTCTCCTCTAGAAGATTCTATGGGTGAGTCTGCACTGTGGGACCCTACGTAGGGGAAGCAAGGAGCAGAGGGTGTCTGGTTTTGAGAGACTAGCGCAGAGCTGAGAGGAAAGAGAGGGTGAGGTTACAGGTGGGCCTCGTTGAGGGAGAGGGCATTACTATGCATTAGGCAAACACTGTCATTCCTGTCCTGGCTGGCTCTCCCATGAGAGTACGCACTGCAATTCCCCATCCAGAACCTGGATTATGGTGGCTGGTCTAGTTTAGGTACTGGTGCAGGAGGAACAGTGCTGGCCACCCCACTGCCCACTTGGATTTGGCCCTGTTGGCCTTCTATCATGATAGCAGAACTAAAATTGAACAAGTAGGGTTGTGACCCCAGGCATCTAGTTGTGACACCACTCACTCCTACATCAGTACCTGAACCAATCCAGCCGAAGCTCAGGTTACCCTCCTCCCACAAAAGTTTCCCCTAGGCACGTACCCAACTTGCTTATGCAGTGCTAGGGGAAGATGAGGAGATTGGAACTAGGCTGGGACAAGTAGATACAGAAGGTCAGAGCTGAGATGTGGGATGACTTGAAAGTTAGACTGGAGCACCTGTGATGGGAGTGGGGGTCGTTAATCATGGAGGTGGTGGGCTCATTTGGACACTATTTCCACTCTAATTAAATTAAAGCAACAAATGATATTATTAGTGGTCTTGATAAATAAATCTGAGTAGTCAGTTCCATTGATCTAGTGGAGTATTATGTTTGTGTAGATTTTAAAAGAGTGGGATTAGCTGTGGCTCTTTGAGCTGTTTCCAGAATTGTCTGTGTGAATGTACAAATGTTTGTAAAGCTGACAAATTTATTTCTCAACAGTGCTGTGGTACTAAAGAAATCTTACAAGAATCTGCCTTAGGCAGGTCTATCATTTCTTTAAATGTACATAGACTGTACAGAATTCATCCAAGGGATGCTATTTCAAATGATCTTATTTCCTTTCCTGAACTAGGATGATATCGCTCACCCAGAATTATTTTGAAAAGAGTGGGCATTTTATACATCTTGCAATTAGATGGCTTTTTTTATGCATTATAATAGTCTGCTTGGTTCTCTGAATATGCTGTATTGTGAACTGTTTGATGCCTTGGTTCTTATAGGGCACTGTTTGGAAATCTTCATTGCTTCCTTTATGCCTGCACTCTTATTCACTTGGATTATTTGTGTGAATAAGGAAAGTGGGATTTGTCCTGTTATTTTTAGAACTATGCTCCTAGTCTGATGCTCTTGTATCTTCTGTGGAGAGTCTTCTGAATCTTCAGCAGCTGAAATTTGGAACACAGTAGATAAGGAATTAAAGATAGTAACATGTTTGTATTTTGGTCATCTTAACCATAAAATGGATCAACTATTTGTAGCTTTTCATAACTAGTCTGGTGATAGTGTTATTTGTGCTGTTCTGTATTTGTGAAGTTTCATAATATTGATGGTTTCATAAGCTTTAATGAGATTGTAATGATATGCAATAGCATAATAGGCAGTGTAAGTATTCTCTGTTTCTTTTGGTAATGATATATGTTAGCTTGGCTAAGAAATTTTTTGGAATGGCAAACTTGTTTCCAATAGATTTTTACCTAGATAAATAAAATTCTGATCTGAGATGTTAATGAAAAGTTTAATAAGGCCCTGCCTTTATTGCTAGTGCCAAATATTGCTATACAGTTTAATTACATATAGTAGTTCTAAGGAGGGAAAGTGAACATAATAGAAGAAATTGATCTACTAGAAGTATTATACTATATTGAGATGCCAGAATATTGTTTGCAAATCCTTGATTAGCTGAACTAATGAGGCATGTGAATCTTTCTAACTATAAGGATAGTTAAGTACTAGAATAGGCTTCCAAGGAAGGTTTTGGAATCCTCGTCACGAGAGGTTTTTAAGAACACATTAGACAACCACCTGTCTATACTTGATCCTGCCTTAGTACAGGAGGCTGAATTAGATGACCTCTTGAGGTTCCTTCCAGCCCTACATTTCCTTTGTTCTATGCATGTTTCAAGATGGTAAGTTACTGCTTGATAAGCTACTATTATGTCTTTCCATAAAAATTAATCTAAATGAATTTGGAGCTGATTAATGAAGGTGTTGTCTAAAGTATCGACTACCCTGAGTAAAATACAGCTCAGTGAGACCTCCGTGAATTGGGTGTATCACTTATGAAATACAAATGACATTTGCGTTCTCGTGGAACGTTAGCATGTCAAAGTGACACTTCTGCATTCCAGCACCACATGGAAGTTTTAGTGAGGGTCAGCAGTGAAGGATTAATGATTCATTAGAACTGTCAAAAGAAAATTCCAGCCTATTTTTGCCCAGAAAACATGACTTTAAAAAACACTTCAAAAGTCTATTTAAGTAGGGACAAATCACACTTCTCAGCTAACAAAGGGAGTTGATATTTTCCACTTCAAGGGGCAAAAAAATTATCAATTCTAGTATAAACTGATAAACAATTAAATAAAAATGTGAAGGGCCAGCTTAGTTTAGATTTTAATATGAACATCACCCACAGTCTATTAAGTTGAGACTGAAACATACGCGCGGATACGGTTAAACAACTACAAGACTTCTGGCTCTTATGGTGTAGAATTGCCTCACATGTCTGTCTGAACAGAAAATGTCATTTGTACACACTAGAAAATAAAGTATCATGGCTGGTAAATGGCAACCCTGAGACAGCACCATCTCCACTCTGAGATCCCATTGTGGTATATTTCCAAATCAATGAAGAAAGCTCAAGTCTCATGTATGTACCCTAATGTACTAATAGGGTTCACTAGTGTACTTAACTGATATTGATACAATATTCTTACCTTTCATAGCTATATTAATTTCACTGTGAAATTCACCTTGCTTTCAACATTTACTTACAGATAAGGGGCTGTCTTTTCCTATCTTTTTTTGCATAGCTCCTTAAAAATCATTTGTGTGATAACCACCAATGCAAGTTATCTTTTCCCATTTACCTCAATAAAAGTGGTACATTTCCTTTTCTTGTCATCCTCAATTCCTGACAATTATTTTTAAAAAACAACTTTGCAAAGCAAAACAAGTGTGAAGTTCAGAGCCCAAGTTGCGTGTGTAGGTGACTAAGGGCTTGTCTTCACTGCAACAGTTAGCTGGAGATACTCCACTCAAGGCAACCCAGCTCAAGTGACAATGCAAAACAACACCTGAGCTACGCAAAGGGATTGGACTAGCAAATTAGCAAAACTAGCAAAAAGGATTAGATTAGCATTAGTTGTGTTAACTCAGGTGTTGCCTGTAGCTGCATAACTGCTGTATTACTAGCTCGAGTGACAGAAGCATGTCATTTCAGCCCAGTGCCCTTGACAGGCCAGCTAACTTATGTTAAATGGTGCTTTAAACTCGAGCTAAAGATTTGTGGGTGTGTCTGAGAGTCAGGTTGGCACAAGACTCCATTCATCTCTCAATTTAACACTGCAGTGAAGACAAGACTGAAGGCCCCCATTGTTCAAATGGATTTACATGAGAAGAGTTATGTCCTTGGGTGGAGCCCCACTAAAGAGAGTGTGTGTAAGGGGACTATTATCCCCTTACTAAGATACAGTGGGGGTGTTTTAATTGCTAGCTCCCAGTACTAAAAGGGGAGGGGTTGATGGGAAATCGGGGCCCTGAGACTGACAGTCCCCAGGAACAATGGTGAGAGGCCAATGCTCCAGGTTAGCCTGCCCACCCTGTCAATCAGGCTGATCAAGGAGTGAGGAGAGCAGGGTGGGCCCATCCTCCCTGTGAGCTGGAATTGCCTGGGTCAGGCAGAGTGGGGCCGACATAAGGAGAAAGCAGGGGCCAGAGCTGAGCTGGAGAACAGAGCCGTGCCAGATCCAGAGGGGCCAGGAAAGCAGCCCAGAGAGACAGACCCTGTGCTGAGAGCAGAGCTGCTCAAAGCCAGAGCTCAGCCCAGAGAGAGCAGACCTGCCCTGAGAGCAGCGCTGCAGGAACCAGAGAGTCCAGAAAAAGCAGCCCACAAAGCAGGTCAGTGCTGGGGGCAGGGACACAGGAACTGCCTGCAGAGCAGAGCGGCCCTGGGAGCAGAGCTGTAGCAGCCAGAGGGGCCAGGGCAATCGCCCAAGGGGCTGGAGTCAGAGCAGCAGCAGCCGTGCTGAGACAGAGCAGTGGAACTGGACCTGGAGCAGCCCAGGGCCCGAGAGCATGTGGCCACCACCAGAGGAAGTGTCCAAGTCACAGCATCTCTGCAGCACAGCTGAGAAGGAGGCCTGGGACCTACAAGGAAGAGACTGTGAACTGTGCTGACATTTACAGAGACACTGGTTTTGATGTTCCCTGCTACCACAGAGCAGGGTGATGTGGTTTCTCTAATCTTTCTAATTTTTCCTTATTTGTTTAAGATACATTGTTGATTAAATAATTTGCATTTGCTTTAAGTTGTATGTAACGATCAGTGGGCCAGGGAAGTGCCCAGTGCAGAGGGAGCACCCTGGAGAGGGGACACCCTAGCCCCTGACCTAGGTGACCACAGCAGGGTTTGGGGTCGAGCCCCCCAGGAATCCTGGGCCCAGCCTTGTTGAGGTTACGAGGACTCCACCAGACAGGAGAGTGGAAGGAGAGTCCTCAAGGGCAGGGAGGCGTCTGGGTAAAGGAAGTGGGAGTGAGGACTGAGATCCTTCCGCTAGCCCATTTCACCAGGGTAGTGCAGAAGCCAGGAGAGTTCCCCACAATAGCGGGACTATTCCCCCTGCTTACATGTGGTTCTTTGGGGGCAAAGGGGTCTGGCCTGTAGGACTGGGGCCTAACATTGTAACCTTCTGGGACTTTTCAAATGGAACACTCCTTTGGAAATTGGGAAAGGCATTCTTATTAGCTGGTTTAATTCTAAGCATTAAGTAAATTTCTCTGAACCATAAAGAACTTGCACCATTGACTGCTGGCTCTTGGTCCCTTATTTTTGTGTTAAATCGGGGTTTGTCAAACTTCATTGCACCGCGATCCCTGTGTGACAACAAAAATTACTACATGACCCCAGGAAGGGGGACTGAACTCGTCCAAGCCCTGCTGTCCCCGGTGGGGGGAGGGAGGGAAGAGAGGGAGGAGGGAACCAAAGCCCCACTGACCCAGATGTGGGGAGGGGAAAAGCCAAAAGCCAAGGGCTTCAGCCCCAGGAAGGGGGTTCGTAACCTGAGCTCCACTGCTCAGGGCTGAAGACATTGGTCTTTGGCTTTGGTCCCAGGCAGCTGGAATCAGGCTTTGACCCCAGGCCCCAGCAAGTCTAAGCCAGCCCTGATGACCCCATTAAAATGGGGTTGCAGCCCACTTTGGGGTCCTGACCCACAGTTGGAGAACGCTGTGTTAGATTAATACTAATAAATGGAAAGTAGCATTGTTCAAAATGTCATTCTTAAGACTTTCATTCCATTTCAGCTGTACAACAAATGTTCCGCACATCCTTTTTAGAGAGAGACAAAGGCTTCCACTAGCCTCTAATAACTGTATGGCATACACAACCAAAAAGAAGTGGTTTTAAAAACTTATCCTCAACTTGTGTACCCTTCAGGTTTTGGCCTATACAGTTTGTTCAGAGAGCAATACCAGCCCAGTAACATTTTATATAATGGCACAAGCGCATACCTATGTCTGAATCCTAACCCACAAGAGTTAAGTGAGCGGCCTCATGATCTGATTTGGCCCATCATCTCGTATCTAAAAAGTTCTTATCTAAATGCTTCTTCCTAATTTTGGATCCTGGGAGGTACAAAGCACCCGAACTCCCACTGAATTCAGCTCAGCACCTGTGCATCAGCCCTTTACAGTATTTTAGATTATTTGAATGCTTTACACATTTTGTTGGAAACTCTAAATGGAGAAAGAACATTAGTCTGTTATGAGTTTCTTTAATACTAAGGGGAGGATTTTTCTCATATATGATAAGGCTTCTGAAATGAAGGTATAAAAAATAGTAGTATATCAGGCAATTTAAACTCTCCCTTCAATCAAGGTAAAGCTACCAATTACAAAAAAAATTGAGAATAATAAAAAGTCCTTTCTCTAAAAACTGCTTTCCATTTTTTAATCTCTCTCTGGAGAGGATATAATACAGCATCCAATAGATTGAAATGGAATTATATTATTTCATAGACCTTTTTTTTATTTTATTTTATTTTACTGAATACTAAATGTTAAGAGCCAAAGGGGGAGTGGGAAAGAGAAGATATGAGCTGATTTTTATTATTGTAACAGATACTAATTATAAGGTTAATAAACCTTTTGGGTCATCAATCTAAAATGAGACTCGCCATGAAAGTCAATGGAGGCTTTTGCTGGAAAAGTGGTGGTCTGATATGGCTTTTTATAACTTATGCTCACTTGAACCATCTATGGAGATAGTAGTCACATTGAAGTCCATAGGACTTTTTACTCACATGAGTTGGTCAGCAAGATTTGGCAACACTTTCATTTAAATTCACTCATCATTCACCCGACAAATCATATGAAGTGAAAGGAAATAACTGCAGACAATTTTAAACACTCCATCACTATCCTCGTTATCCACTGTAAAGATTCAAGTACTGATGCCTTAAAAATACAGTTTCACAAATGCACATTCCTACAACTGCCCTCTTTATTTTAAAAACTCATGCCACCAGGACAAGGAGAAATATAGGACTTGATTCTGCAACTCCTAGTTAACAAGTTTGGACTTCAAAGACCCTAGTCATATGAGTCAGGTATGAAAGGTGGGGTTGTACTTGCTGAGAAATTTCTTTAATTCTGAGGCTCTGCAGATCCTTGCATGATAATGATGGTAAAGGACTAGCACTGACTTCAACACGGTTCTGCCTGAAAAACTTTTATTTCCTGATCCAGTAACACCTAAGATTGTTGCATCTGATTTAAAAGAAAAAGTTAAAGAAAAAATATGTATATATTTGTGTTTAGTTTATTAGTGGGTCTTCGACGCAGCATAAAAGAGAGAAACATTTTTTAAGAATAGGAACGTGTGAGTGTAAAAACCACAAAAATTCGGAGAGTACTTGTAGGCAGATGAAGTACCTTGAATTACTCTTAACTTGCTTTTTGAAACTGACTTCATTCCCACATTGAAAGAGTCCCTTTTGATAAAGAATGGAATGGAATGAGACACTTTCTTAACACTAACATAATGGTTTTTGGATACAAGAGATCTCTCACACATGACATTTAAAGTTTTGCAGGCCTACTATAATTTTCAGTGACTCTAAAATGTGGCTGGTTTTGTGTTAGAGAGACCTTTTCAGCTTCCGTCAATGTGGAATGAATATTGTAATTATTTTTCCTGTTGGGTCATGGTGGCAATGTTGCATTTATAAATAGAAATGGAAATGACAATGCATATAGCTATAGACTTAAACAGTTTTCATTGCTATGAAAATACAATGTCTTGAAAAAACAACCATTAATGAAAAATAGACAAATACCTAAAGGCCTTGAAGGTGCATACCTTCCTTGTGACAATGTTTAAAGGGACTCTGTCAATTGGAAATCTGGACCGTTTACAAAAGTGAGTGGAGAGTAATTGCAGGTAACACGCTTATCCCCAAAACTCACTGACTGCACTTGAGACGTGTCCGACATGTTTCTGTGCCAAATGATTCAACAGAAGTCTAGTTATTTGATTCCAACAGGAACAGGATTGTTCTTAATCTATGAACAGTAGGTGAAAATATAATCACTTACTCTGATTGTGTTTGTAAGGACTCGCCTGCTAGTTCTTTCTGACATTGTAATACGAGTAATACTGTACACTACAGGGGGGAATGGAGCTAACTTGCGCAAGTTCAGCTCGTGAATAACGTAACTGAAGTCAACATACACTGGACCCTTGCTAGAGTGTGAGATTTGGGGTCCATGCGCGGTACCGCATAACCACGGATTCTAATTAAAGTGACTACATTTCAGATCAATGGCCGTGACCACACTATATGCAAATTTGCGCTATATAGACATGCATTTTAGCGAGGGTCCGCTGTACTTAAATCTACTTACTGCACGGTCCATGCATCAAACCCCCGATAAGTGTAGACAAGGCCTTAACAGACTCTTTATACACTTTTTGTAATACAGCCTGTTACACTGTGTTTGGCCATTTCTAGAACCATGCACCTTCAGGGCATAATGGATATTTCATAGGCAGTTAAAGCACTTTAAAAGGAAAAGTTATTTACTTGTTCCCATAATACAAGAACTAGGGGACACCAAATGAAATTAATGGGCAGCAGGTTTAAAACAAATAAAAGGAAGTTCTTCTTCACACTGCGCACAGCCAACCTGAGGAATTCCTTGCCTGAGGAAGTTGTGAAGGCTAGGACTATAACAGGGTTTAAAAGAGAACTGGATAAATTCATGATAAGTCCGTTAATGGCTATTAGCCAGTCTGGGTAAGGAATGGTGTCCCTAGCCTCTGTTTGTCAGAGGGTGGTGATGGATGGCAGGAGAGAGATCGTTACCTGTTAGGTTCACTCACTCTGGAGCACTTGGCATTCGCCACTGTCAAAAGACAGGATCCTGGGCTGATCCACTATTTTGGTCTGACCCAGTACGGCCATTCTTATGTTCTTATAAGCCATGCTGAATTTCGCAAGTGGGGAATGAGAACGCTTCATAGCATAATGAAAGAAACACACAAGAGAGTGCTTCGGAATTTAAAACCGGGAGGTGCATGGTTCTGTGTGAGATCATGAGAATTGGGGATGGGAAAGATGCCACAAAGGGCCGTCTTGTCCCTTTCCCTGTGCAAAGAGGCTGAAGCCACTGTTCTATGCTAGAGTTGCTACCTGCACCCCCTTTCCTCAAGAGAGTCGGGAACATGCAGGGCCCTGGACTTACCCCTGCCTGCCACCAGAAATGGCCCAGCGCTGAGGGATGCGCACCCACTTGGAGTGGCAGAACTCAATGGAATCCTGTGCATCTCAACCAGCTGTGGCTCACACTCATTGTGCATGCAACACAGTATAGTAGTTATCTAGCCATATGTGAGCAAATGCCTGACTTGTGCGGGGACACACTGATGGGGTACGCTTTGAAGCTGAGACTCATGCCGGGAACGTTCCAGACGATGTTGGTGTATATTTGTGCCTCTTTGAATGCAAAAATTCTACAACACTAGCCAAAATGTCTTTTGGGAAGAAAAAGTAATCAAAATATTGAAGAATAAGGGCTCTATGAAGCAGGGAAAAATGAATGAATAC
Source organism: Dermatemys mawii (assembly GCA_007922305.1). Taxonomy (NCBI): domain Eukaryota; kingdom Metazoa; phylum Chordata; order Testudines; family Dermatemydidae; genus Dermatemys; species Dermatemys mawii. Next base: position 31,301,053 of record ML677377.1, read on the forward strand.
ATCCACATGCTGTGGAGTCTCTGCTATCCTTTGGTTACACATGATCGCTGTACTACCTAACTGATCCTTCACTTGAGCAGCTATCCCATTAAAAAGCCCTGCATACTGCACACATACTAATCTTCTCTTTAATAATACGCACTGTATTATTTTCTTGCCGTTGGTCATGTATCACGGTCTGGTCTGACTTCATTGATTGCTTCTAAAATATGTGGCGGGAGAATGAGTAATGCCTTTTTGTGTTCCTTGCAAACAAAACCAAACAAAAGTAATGCATGGGATGCTAAATAGCAGATTGTTTGTTCCTTATTGAAAATGCACAGTCTTCTTTCAGAAAAACATATTTTGAAGAGGTTGCCATGGAAATGGTTCTAATTTGAGATCCACCAGCTCAACAAATGTTTTATTTGTGAACTTGTTCTAAGCCTAAATATAGCTCTAAACTTGAGGAAAGTCATTGTGAGGACAGTTGTGTGTTCATAGGTTGTCAGCATCCTTCTGCCATAGAGGCTTTCTCAAGTCAGGTACAGGTTAGCCAAGTAATTCAAATCCGCAGCGGGGTCAGATTTCTCAAGAGCAATAGTTTCATGTAGAGATGTGAGGTGCTTCTGGAGGAGAACTTCCAGCTAGAACACTGCTTAGCAAGGTTATCTCTATGCAGCAGCGTTAACCCAGTCTCTTGCCCAGATGTTAGCTCAACCACACCTATGACCCAGGATTGGAAGTGCTTTAAGACAGTGGTTTTCAAACTTTTTTTTCTGGGGACCCAGTTGAAGAAAATTGATGCCCATGACCCAGCAGAGCTGGGGGTGACGGGTTTGGGGTGTGGGAGGGTTGGAACAGATAGTTGGGATGAGGGCTGCAGGGTGAGGCTGGGAATGAGGGGTTCAGGGTGTGGGAGAGGGTCTGAGTTAAGGATGGGGGTGGGGTCAGGGCTCTGGTCTGGGGGTGCAGGCTCTAGGGTGGGGCTGGTGGGTTGGGATGTGGGAAGGGGTTCTGGATTGGGAGGCTCAGGGCTGGGGCATCGGGGAATGGGGTTGGGACTCAGACTGACCACTGGTGGCTCCCAGTCAGCAGCACAGCCAGGATACAGAGGCAGGCTTCCTGCCTGTCCTGGCACCACGGACTGCCCTGTGCCCCAGAAATGGCCAGCAGCAAGTCCAGCTCCTAGGCAGAGGCGCGCAAGTAGCTCCATATGGCTCTCACCCACAGGCACTGCCCCCGCAAGCTCCCATTGGCCAGTTCCCAGCCAGTGGGAGTGCGGACCCAGTGCTTGGAGCAGGGGCAGTGCATGGAACCCCATGGCCCCCCCTGCCTTGAAGCCAGACCCACTACCGGCATCTTTCGGGGTGCATTGAGGTGATGGAAACAGGTAGGTACTAGTCTGCCTTAGCTGGGCAGCACCACCAACAGGACTTTTCATGTCCCAGTCAGCAGTGCTGACCAGAGCCACTAAGGTCCCTGGGTGCTGAGGAAGGCAACCCAGTGCCTTACACAACCTGAACGTTAAAAAACACTGCTTTAAGACGCAGAATGCTTACTTAGCGAGGGATGTGGGTTAGAACCAGGCTCCACTTCAACTTGGGCTGGAACACGCCCACTACACTGTGAGGTTGCCCGCAAAATCACTCGAGTGTAGATAGCCCAGTAGTGCCCTTCCTGCAGTTTTGCCCAGAGGACAGACGTGTTCTCCTGCAATTGATTAGGAAACAATCCTAAAGGACCTCAGCACAAATCACCTCCAGTCTTGTACAGGCAAGTGCAGAATCAGTGAGGACACAGTAGAACAGGTAAGGCTTTGCAGTGAGAATGCTCACACTAGAGCTAGGCTGACCTGGGTGTCCGTCTCCCAGACTGTGCAGTGTAAACATAGCCCAGCTTCGTATATGTATCTCCAAATCTCTGTTTTATTTATCCCAAGGATTTATCAGCAGAAGTAACTCATACGCACCATATGTCTTCAAAAAAAAACCCTGAACAATTTAGCTGTTAGAGATGGGGCCAAAGCAAAACTGACACCTGAAAATCTCTGACTTATGGGCAAGTTCAGGTCTTTACATTCTGAACGTGGCAGAAGCCCCTATCTAGTTAAGAAAAAGCCCTGTGTGGTACGTTAAATAAGCATACATTCATTCTAGGAGAAGAGCAACAGAGCAGCCCATTTCTAGCTTCGTTGCCCTATTCATTTATGTAATAGTGGCTGTAGGAAATACATTAATAATATTAGATGCCAAGGAACTCTGATTATATAATTAATAATAATCGTTGATCCTCTAAAGGGATATTTTGCCTGTGCCTTTGAGTCAAGACTGTTGCTTAAAGCTACTCTTTTATGCAGTCTGCATGCAACCTTGGATTATACTGATTGGAGAAAATCACTTGAGAATGAAGTTTTCACAGGAATAGCAATATTGCAGGTCATTTCCCATGAATTCTAATGAATAGTTACTATACTTGTTGTGTTTATTATAGCAATATAATTTCCATTACTTCAGTTAATGTAGGGCCTTCAAAATGTCTTTTTATAAAACCTTCCTTTACCTGGGCTTTTTATAACTCAGCTTTAAAGTATGCCCCAAGTTATATCTTCCCAGGTAAAATTAGCTCATCTGCAAACATTAGTTGCCAGTTTTTTTAAAAAAATCACGTTAGCCAAATTTCAGTTCTATTTATTCGGAAAGAATATAAATTTAGTATTTCCAGTGGCTTTTTGTGTTGATGAGTAAACCACTTTCAGCTTTGATTTAAAATGTTTTTAATTATTCAGCTTCTTTGCATGTTTCTTGTTGGTGGAGGGAGGGAGAATTAATTCTAATCAGGAGTGTGTAGAACTCCAGGGTGAATTGTGATCTCTTACAAATATTTCTTAATTTAATGGAGGGTGGAATCTCATCAGAAAATACAGCTTGTCATGGCAGAAACTGCAACAGTTGGCCTGTGAGTCAAATTGTAAAGCTATAGGCAATCATTTAATATTTTTGATAGTCACTTCTTCATTTTTTGCAGCAAATACTTCTCTTTTTTTTTTTTCATCATGTGGCACTTTTTCCCAGCCAAAAAAAGTTATTGGATATTGGTTTTGGCCCCCAAAAAATGAAGGTCAAAACTAAAAGCATTCTTCTTTTTTGCACACTTTATTTATTTTACCACCAGCAGTAAGAACCTCTTTGCACCATGTTACTGCATATATGAATACATTTTAAAGGATTCATAGCTATGATTTAACAGTTGGAGATACTGTCATGTTAGGTGCTACATATCTGCATTAGACATTTCTGTAGCACATAGACCTAGACCCAATTCAACTTTGGTGCTTGCAGAGGGACATAATTTAATCCTTCAAATTTGCAATCTCTACTAGTGTAATAGCAGTCACTCCCACTTAGACTTTAGTGGACTATTTGTATAGGTAAGTATTTCTGCACCAGGTCACTAGTATGTGGTACTTTCTTGCTAATCTATTCAGCCATTCATTTATAGCGAAGAACACTTTTAAAGTACAGATGGGATCTGTTGGGGTTTTTTTTAAAGGAATTCATAGATTTTGAAGGACATATTTGACACAGTGCCAATCCAGAGAAGGAGCAGTTATGTTCTACTGGGTTGAAGATCTACTTTTCAGAAATGTTCTTTTCTTAAATGCAATAAATTGAGCATATGACCTGAGTATGATATTAAAAAGTGGTACACTAGAACCACTCCTCTGCTGTGGTTGTTGCTTTAACTGGGTTGTGAAGAATGTCTTTAATGAAAGAGAAAATATGGAGAAGTATCTTAATAGGAAAAAAGCCAAATGTCAGTAACTTTTATTCCTCTAGTGAGGAACTGTAGTGATATCATACTTTGTTTTTTATGTGGTTCATGGTCAACAGAATACATAAAATCAAATTCTCTGCAGTTGATTTGGGCTCATACATTTGAGAGCTGTATATAAACATTAGATAGATATCCCTAGGCAATACTAACTCCCTAAAAATATCCAGAAAGGTACTTTGTATCCTATAAATGGTAGCAGCCATATAGGTAAACAGTTTGTGTTTCAATCCATAGAAAAACAGATCCCAATTCATTGTTCCCAAAATCCTGGCATTTTGAGGGAATTCCCCCGTGGCGAGTATGTGATAATCAGACAACCTTTGACTACAGAATTCTCTCTCTTCCCCCATGCAGGTGGGTCACTAACCCAAGATTCTTTAGGACTCAAGGGAAGTCTCATAAGCTGTCCTCCAGTTCTTGAAACAATGATCTGGTTATATTCAAATTATTTGTATAGGCCATTCAGTCTTAAACCAACATAGTCTTAGAACATTTGGTCTTAAGGTTGGAATCTTTGATCCTATGCCCATATCTCACAGGGGATTTAATTTATGTGATGCAATGATTTGGGCTAATATTAATCTGCTACTACTCATTTTTGCAAACCTACCCTTTTCTCCTGTTTTGTTCCTCACCCATGTTTATTTGCCCTCTGCCTGCTGTGTCTTGGTATAATCCTTCATGCTGAGCTCTTCAGTACAGGGACTGTGTTTTATTCAATGTACAGTGTCTAGACAATGCAGCCCCAATGATTGATCTGGAATCTCTATGCTACATAAATATAAATAACAAAAATAAGGGATCCAGCCTTTTTTGAGATTGCACCTTTTTTTCTTCCCTAGAACAGTGCAAGATAAAAGCAGAAAATGTAGATTTTTTTTATCATCTTATGCCAGATGACCATTAATGTTAATCAGAGGTAGTTTTCTCTATTTTCGTCTATTTGCTTTTTGATAAATTGTCATTTACTAAGAGATAAGCAGCTTGTAAATGTAAAACCACATTTCTTTTAGAATTTCAGTGTAAACAACCGAAGCTGCATGTACATCAAAGGTCATTAAACTTGAATGCTAAGTAAAGTTCCATGATCAATGTATCCATTTAGTAAACATTTTTAATGCAAGCTTTTAGTCCTATTGCTTGACTGAAGTGCCTTATTAGTATTCAGGTGTAATCATTAACAGCATATTCCAGATTTACATTTTAAGTCAAGTTCTGAAAAGCTACCTCTGGCTTTTAAGCTTGCACTCCTTAAATTACTAAAAGGTTCTTTTGTTATGGGATGTCAGTTTTATAATGTACTCCTTTAGTTTCTCCTCTCTAGCTTTTATAATGTAAACCCTGAATTACGTCTGCATGGAAAAACAAGTCTTTTTTGTTTGTTGTCTTTTCCCACTGGGACAGTATAGGGGTGTGTTTTTTTCGTTGTTTTGTTTTTGTTAAAGCTGATTCTAAAGTATTTTATTTGGCTACAGTACACACATTAAACTTATCAAAAAAAAGTTACACCTTTTTCATTCCTCAACTATTCTTAGCTAAAACCCCAGCTTATATTTTTTACACAGCAGTGCTCTTGTTCATTCAATTTCTCTTGGTCCAGCTAGACCAAATTATTTTTTTATCCTGCCGTAAGGCCTGCAGCCTTATTAAGCTGTCCTTTGTGGAGATCCTCTATCTTTCTTCTTATTGATATCAGGCTAATTCCAGTGGTAGTTATTTGCTTCAACAATATTGAAGCTTAGCATGATGCTGATGTTACAAATTATGAGAGAAGATTTACAGAAATGAATACATCTTATTACAGTATCTAGTCATTTGTTCTACAGCTAAAATGCTATATTTCCTGTGCTTGGGTAAGATCCCGTGAAGTATTTGTGTGAATGGGATGCATGGAACCTTTTGCAGGTTCAGGAGAACCTAATCATTCATAGGCAGTGCTCTTTCTATAAAGGGAGTTACATAAAGGGGGCAGAGACGGGATCTGGAGTTCACAGTTAATCACAAGCTAAATATGAGTCAACAGTGTAATGCTGCTGTAAAAACAACAAACATCATGCTGGGAGGTATTAGCAGGAGTGCTGATTAGGTCTCAACTGGAGTACAGAGCCTAGAGGTTATGGAATCTCCATCACTGGACGTTTTAAAGAACAGGTTAGACAAACACCTGCCAGGAATGGTCTAAATAACACTTAGTTCCACCATGAATGCAGGGGACAGGACTAGGTGATCTCTCAAGGTCCTTCACAGTCCTATGATTCTATGATCATGAGATCCATTCAGTCCAAAACCTGATTTCCATCTAGTAAAGCAAAGTCTGAGTCAGAAGACAAGTGCTGCTAGTGATTGCTCCACTTGGACTCGGACTAAGGGCTTCAACAACACCCTAATTATTAACAAGTATAACGTGCTGACCTGCCCATGCATCCCTAAGGAATTATCCCTAAGGAACAATAGATATTTTAAGGCTTGTGAAGTCGTAGGTAATAATTATTTGTTACCAATTGATGGCTGGCTATCTGATGTTAGGTAGTAATCTCAGTCCTGTTCTCAGTGGACAGGTATGTACAGTAGAAAAAACACCAGGGCAATTGGCACTCATAATAACAATCCCAACAAAGACCTCAGGAACTGAATGGACATGGAGACAGAATTACCCCCTCTCCATTGACAATGGTTGCTTCAGGTTAAGGGATGTAGCCCATTGATGCAGAAATGCAGAAAGCTGGCACTTCCACTCTGTGTGAGTATCGAAGAAATCTGTGTCCTGGGTTGTCAGCCCTCACCTTTCAGAACCGGGCACTAATTTTCATTACTTCATTAGATGGTAAACCATCTATCTGATTACTTGTATTGCACACATACAGGGCATACAAAAATTGACCCCATTTCATATGAGCTGATATTGATGTTCTGTACATCAAGTGCAATGCACTGATATGCTCAAAGTACAGTAAACATTGAGGGCCACGTAGACTCCTCATTCTGCCTCCAATTTTGCACTATAATCAATTAAATAGAATTTTGATTCCTGGCTTCCAGGTTAATCACTTAATCATTTGCACCTAACAGATTGCTGGTGCTAAACTGTAGGTGCAAAATTAGAGGCCATTTGGCTCTAAATTACTATGATTTATTTCCTATTTTAAATGGGCCTTTGTCTTTTTTAATTACAAAATCAGACCATGTTTGATATTCTGGGAAAAATCAGTCAGAAGGATTGTTTTTTCATGATCAATGATTTTATTTTTTAATTAAACTGACTTTTTTTTCCTGTGCTAACGAAAAGCAACACCCATCCACACACCATGGAAGGCTTTTTGAAGCTGTCTGAAAGACACCCTCACAAGAAATATGCACCCAGATCCTAACTCCCATAAGAAACATTCACCCCAATTCTTTCCTTATGTGTGGCTGCACTCTGCTAAAAGACATTTCCAGGCAGTTTTGCTGTTGTTTTTTCACAACTTACTGTGCTGATTTACATCTGTCTACAGCCTGAGTGTGCCTACACCATGGGTGACCTGTGTAACCTGCTCTTATCTTTGCCGGAGCTCCACGCAACTAGTGCTGTTTCTTAGACAGAACATGAACAAACAGGCTTATTTTCCTTTGCGCCACATGAAAGGTCCTTGCACATGCTATTGCTGGCTGGCTGGCAGAGATGGTTCGCACTCAGCTGACAACTCACTTCATAGAGTAAGAGAGCAACCTGCTTTTTCAGCTCTTTCTGAGTCAATGCTTTAACTGGCCGTAGAGCATTTCCACTATTGCTATTGAAATGGGCTCCCAGCTAAAGTAACCTGCCAGACTCAACCCCCTTTGTAGTGTTGTCCGCAGAGAAAACGTATCTGAAAATCACTCCCTTTCCCCTTAGAGCATCAAAAACTGACTGCACAGAGAGGGGTGAGAAGCAAGACTACACTGTGGACTCTCCTGTCATACCTGGTCCCAATTCTCCTCTCTGGCCAGTCTGGGACACAGGACCACACTCCGATTTATTTTTTTCTCCTCACTCTACACAGATAGCCCCTGGAGGATGTGGTTGTGGAAGACAGCCAGTACACCATCCTTTACCCTGTTGTCAAATTTGACTTTTTCTTCTTTTGAGGTTCTTGGAATGTAACTTTCTGACAGATTAGTTCTGGGGATGTCTACGCTGCTTTTTAAACCCGAGTCTGTGGGACCCGGGCAGGTGGACTCAGCCTGAACTTAAGCATCCACATTTCACTGTAAACCTGGGTCTACAGTTGCTGGACCCCAGTTTCACAGCTGTGCTAATGAGGCCATACTTCATCATGCAGACCTTCTGATTCAGATCTGTGGCTGGAGCTGCATCCATACTGCAAAATGACAAGGCTTGACCCCGGATCACCACAGCACTTGGGCTTTGATCCACCCCCAGTGATGCTGGAACAATGTTTATAGTGGGGGGTGCTGAGGGCAGAAACCATGTATTTGGGGTGTTATTACTACTTCAAAGCAGAGGGGGGTGGCAGCACCCCTAGTTCTGACACCTCTGTCCAAACCTATGAGAGAGTTCTAGGATGCAGGTTGCCGACCCAGGTCAGACTGAATTGCATGGGGACGGAAGAGGGCGTGGCCTCAAACCTGAGTCGGAGCCTGGATATAGTATGCAGTATAGACAGCATTAGTGGCTCCAGTTTGTGTAACTTCTGTAGTTGGGTTAAAGTCTCTGAGAGCAGGGGGAGCTCTGAGCAAAGGCAGAAAGATCAGTGGTTACCACTTCAGCAACCAGGCAGCGGGCTGGGGTATTCCTCTCTCTCAGATTCTCAAGGGCTTATCCCCACAGATCTGCCAGGGCTTTTCTGTGTTTGCTGTGACTTACACTGCTTTCTAGAGGAGGATCCATGTACAGGAGTATCACCCCACTCTCTTGGTGTGTGGGTGTGCAGTCCTCTGCTCTCTCTCTCTCCTACCATTCCAACTACTGCTTAGCAAAACACTTTTCCTTTCTCCTGTCTCTGGTCAACAATCCCTATTTATAGCAGCCCGCATGAGAAACAGAAGTGAGCTCATTCAAGTTGGGCCTTGGAGGAACAGAGGGTCCTTTAAGCTCAGATCATCCCTGAGCAGTGTCCTGGTGCAGATGCATTTGAATTGAGGGGGAGAGAGTGCAAGGAACCTCCCAACCTAACGTTCATTGTGCCCGTTATATAAGGGCCAGGGACAATCACAGTCCTCGCACGTGAAGGAAAAGGGCAGGTTTCTTTTGCGCTCCCAAAGCGAGCGGGAAGCTGCGGGGCAAGCCAAGTCAATGCAGCAGGCTGCACACTTCCCCTGCATGTGGAGCAATCGGGGGGCAGGATTTTGCCCCTCTGTAGATCCTCTGTGGTGGTGCGATTGTGCCCAAATCCTCGTCTGGGGCTCTGTCACCTGAAGAAAGGAATTATTTGTGCAGCTTGTTGCAAAAACGCTGGCCTAGCTGCGGCGGGGTTGAGATCTGCCAAGGGTACAGCCAGTTTCCCTTGACTACAGACTGCGCCTTTGCAACTTGATTGGCTGCCTCTGGACTGTTCAAAGCAAACCCCTCCAAAATCAAGGGCCTCTTTCTGAGGCAATTGCTTCATGGTGTTGGTTTCCCAGAGAAACTGCATCTGCCTCGAGTCTAAGAGCTAGACCTCGTGACTGTGTATCTTATTTTGTTTCTGTACAGCTAGTGTGTGCCTGCAAGGCACAGCCCTGAGTGGGTGTTGAGCCGCCTTGCCCCAAGGGGAGCTCCAGCAAGAACTGGAAAAGGATGTAAGGGCTAGTCACAGTCCTTCTGTTTTACAATGTACTACTCTGGTCCGGTATCTGTTACTCTAGTGGGATACCACCCCCATAGTAATTCCTGTGCTCATGCTGTCAAATCTAAGATTAGACCTGGCGGGGGTGCTCTCAGCTGCCCACAGCTAAAGGTCATGAAGAACAGGGGCAGAAGTGAGGCCAGAGGTCCAAAATTCGGAATCCAGAAAGGGACACTGAGCAGAGAACCCCAGTCAGTGCCTGCTGCTCATCAAAGGTGTCCAGGGAGCCAATGAACACAGCCCAGAGGAACTCTGCCCGCAGACATGATCTGGGGGAGGAGCGGAAAGAGGCCCACGGTTGCAGAGCATCTCCCCATCCAGCATCTTCTTCCTGGTAGGATGGTCGGCCACCTTGGCCAGCGCCAAGAGGAGGTTGACGAGGAATTCTCATGACTTCGTGGGGCCACGGATAGGGTGTGCATAAATCAGGAGATGCAGGGGAAAGTGCAGCCAGAACCTGAGGAGAAGGTTCTGGAGGAATCAGAGCAGAGGCTGCAACCTGGTGCCCTCAAGATAGATGTACCCAAGGGTCTCCTTCATGTTGCAGAAGGGATGAGTGTTAGGGAGGGGGGTGAACTGTGTCAAGTACGCACTTGTGCTTATTGCTCCGTGAAGGAGCCACCAACTAATATTCGGATCTGTTGATTTCCAGTGCAGGTGCAAAGCCTATTGCTTTTCTAGATCTCTTTCAGACATGGGAGGAGTAGACGAGATGAATGTTACATTTATTATTATAGTTGGCGTGAAATTTTTTTAGTTTGCTTAAAATGGCATTAGAGTGTGGGTTTATGCAAGATTAGCACTTAGGGCCTGAGACACACATAATGGATGCAGTTTTGTGAATACATGTTTAAGTCCAAGTGCTACCACAAAATAAATAATAAAATCCGGACTGTTTATTTTGCGTTAAGTATTGGGGTATCTTTCTGAATCCAACCCTCAACCAAATTGTTATGGGTATTTTATAGTCTGAGAAACCTAGTAGCAGCTAGTTTGTTTTGGGCGTATTTCTATTTTCAGTGAGTTAATAACAAAAAAAAATGGTCTCTGTAATATTCTGCAGATAGCAGTCCATCAAGAAAATGAAAAATCAAATAGTTTTACACAGTTTACAATAACTGATAGTCCTTGGGAGAGAACCAAATAAATACAGTCAACTACATCATTTTGCAAACTTAGTTCAACAAACTTTAAAATGATCAAATAAATCTCACTTTCCCTCTTGAGTTTCTGTGTTTTCCCTATTCTTGCAAAGGATGTAACTCATTTGTTAAGTGTAGCAATAGACTTGGTCTGCAGTCTGCTGTACTGAAATAAACAGTCTTTGTTCTTACCTTTCAAGTCAGCAATCTGGTAGGGTAGATGTGCATGACAGACTTTCAATAAATAAAGGCATAATAAAATGTAGCCAACTTTATATCTTCCTCCCCCACCGTGTATTGTAATATCAAAAAGATCTTGGCAGGTATTCTAATGATGCAGTGGCAAATATAAGCATAATTATTCCTGATGCTTGCAGATGTAAAAATACCTTTGTTTTTGGCCAAGATTAAAAGTGAAGCTTGCCTTGTTGTGACACATAGGAGGAAATTACTTTGGGCAGTATGAATTTCATCACCTGGTTACTCAGCTTATTTCTTTCACACCAGCTGAAGACTTTGAATGAAAGCAAATGCAGGGAGATATGCCTCTCTTGAAGCCTTCATAACTCCCATTAGCATTAATTGGAGTTACAGTTCTGAATTGAGAAAAGTGCACATATTGCTGTTTGTCTCTGGGCTGATTTTATCAAAGGTGTTCTGCGTGTAAGGGGAAGTGGCTGTGCCTCTCTCTCGCACCCCTCCCTGTGTTGTAAGGAAGGCTTTGGTGATGTTATATTTTAGGAAGGCAATAACAGAGTCAACAGAGCAAGACAAGAGCAACACAGAGAGGTGAGGGCTGAAAACCATGGAGTTTGCTGGAGTGGAAGACAGTGGAGGGTCAGAAGGAGCAACAAGTGGAGGGGAGCCAGTGAGTGTTTTTGAATGATCCAAAGCGGTGGTCAGAGAGGGGAATCTTGGGCATGGAGAAATCAGAGTGGGAACAGCATGTAATAAAGTCAAGGTTGAACAAGTGGCTGAGTGGGAGAGTTAATCCGGGGTTGAAGGTCAACCAAGGAGTGAGGGTGAGGAGACAAGAGACTAAGGGGTGGACAAGGTGTCAGGTGATGTCTTTGCAGGATGATGGCCATTATGGAGAGAGAGAAAGGGACAGTCAGGAGTCAAAACTGGAGGAAGGTGAATGGGGAGGAGCCAGGCTAATTGCTGAAAACACCAATGAACTGCAAAGCACGCTATGAAAACTCAACAAGAAAAGCAGTCAGGTTGGCCTCAAAATGAACCACCGCAAAGTGAAATATATGTGATCAGATGTCTCGTGGAAAGCCCGAATAATGGTAGCAGAAGAAATTGAAGAAGTGGAACAGCACCTATATTTGGGTCAAGGATGACGTGCGTTCAATTCCATCAAGGACGTCCTCAAAGGAAAAATTGACAAGACCACATGCACAAATATCTTCAATTCAGCGGTGTTGCCCACCATGTTGTATGGCAGTGAAACATGGGCACTGACAAAGAGAGAAGAGCAGCAGCTGTTGGTAGCTGAAAGTGCAATGGAACAAGCTACGTTGGGAATCTCCCTTCTGGATCGCATCCCAAACAACATGATCAGAGAACGCAGAGGTGTGAAAGAAATTGTCATGGAAAGCAGACATAACAAGGTGCGATGAGCGGGCCACACGGCACGGTTCACGGACAACAAGTGAAGTGCAATCATTGCCGAGTGGTACCCACGAGAACAGAAAAGACCACTTGGCTGGCCTCCAAGAAGATGGGAAGATGACATTGTTAAATATTTCGGACAAACGTGGAGAAGAAAGGCAAGAGCACGAGAAGAATGGTGGATGCGTTGTGATCAGCACAGTCTTAACGACAGCTGAAGATCAATCAATCCAGGTGATCATAGCGTTTAAAGGTCTTCAAGGAAATTCGGGATCCCATTGTGCTAGGTGCTGTGCAAATGCAGTAAGAGACGGTCCCGGCACTGATGAGCATACAGTCTAAATAGACAGGAGAAAGGGTTGGTGAAAAGAGATGAAGTGACTTTCCATTGGTTGCACTGTAAGTCAGTGGCAGTTCTGACAATAAAATCCAGGCCTCCTGACTTCCAGTCTTAGGGCAGGTCTACACTATGGGATTAAGTTAACCTAAATTACACATAGCTGGAGTTGACATAGCTCAGGTCAACTTATTGCAGTGTTTCCTGTTGTCTTACCTTATGCTTCTTGTTCCGGTGGAGCTGATTTAACGGGTCTTCACTAGACCTGCTAAATCAACCCCTGGTGGTTTGATCAATCACAGCATCAATCCATGGTAAGTGTAGTCATGCCCTTAATAGTGCCCTGTCCACTGGACCATGCCACCCCTGAAATAGCATAATGATCATATGCCACAATGATGGACTTGTTATAAATAAGACATACCTGCAGTATCCAGGTCCAGATTTTGAGCCACACTCCTCTCCACTAAAAAAAATTCAGGGGTCTTTGGGTCTGGGGTTTTGCTTTTGACCTATTATAAAGTTGGTAACCATCTAGATAACAACAATCCAGAAATGGATGTGCTCATTCCATAAGTTGAAAAGATTCTTCTCAAACTTCCAAAGAAAATGTTCCTTAACTTGTTGGAAACGTATGGGGCCAAACTCACCACCTTGCACAAAAGGGATGACCCCATGATTTTGAAGTAATTACATCAGGGATTCATTTGATCCATGGATGTATTTGAATGATTTTCTTCTTTTAAAGCAATGAGTGTAATTAGCCATTGGAACAATTTACCAAGGAATGTGGTGGATCCATCTTCACTTTTTCTTTAAATCAGTCTCTGATGTCTGTTTGAATGATGCCCTCTACCCCAACCAAAAGTTGTGGGCTTGATACAGGATTAATGAGTGAAATACTATGGTCCATGTTCTGCAGAAGGGCAGACTATTGCAGCATAATGACCTTAAAATGTATGGATGGCACGATTGGAGCTCTTCTTCTCTACCAGCAGTGGTAGTTATTTTGCATATCAAATTTATGAATATTCTCTAGAATCTAGTTTTTTATTTTATATGCAATTTTACCTTTTTATTCCAAGCCTGTAGTTCATCAACAAAGATTTTTATAAAAGTGAATAAAAGCTTCCAGTTTTTTACAGCCTCACCTTCCAAAGTTGTTTTTCTAGGTTCCAGCTTGGCTTTCATTTAAAAGAATCCTCCAGATGCACCTGTCATATTTTATAATACCTGGGAGAATATTGTACATCCAACACCTCTGGTGTTGTGCGAACACACTGATCTCTCTCGACCAACTATATTTTAATCCAAGAGTTTCATCTGGTAATTTGCAGTCTGTAGTTCCTTTGCCTGGAGGAATGCTTCCAAGTATTTGGCACAGTAGTATGTAATTACTTTCTCCCGCTGTGTCTTTGAAATAATTTGCTTTTGTGTATAGGGCCTCTACTTTGACACAAAACAGCATTATGTGATATAGAAAATGTTATTTCTGACTGGCTCGTTTGTATACAGAGCTTTCTTTAGACTTCGGGCCAGACTTAAAAAATCTGGCTTTCTTTTTCCACCTATCAATTGTGAGCACAGTTAGTTGCTGGACACATTTTTGAACCTTGCAGATGTAAATAGTGTACTTTCACTTGGACATCAGATTATTTGATTTGCACTTAGGAGTCAAATCAAAGTTTCCCAGAGCTGATGTGGTTGAGGTGTGTCTGTTTCATGGCACACAAGGTAGTGATATGTCCAGCTACCTTTGACTGTCTTAACCCAATGGATCAAGTACCGATTTTGCAGGTGGGTAAACTGGAGGTGGCCTTGTAACCATTCAAATGGATTTGTATTGTGCCCACAAATGTCACAAATCTCTAATATATCTGGAAAGCTGTAAAAGAGAAAAATGCTTCTGCTGAAACTGTTGTCAAGGTGTGAGAGGTCAGAAGATTGTTCTGTAAGAATGATATAAAAGTAATAAGAACGTCATTGCAGTGCCTTATTTCACCCTCAGGATCTATCCCTGCCTGATCCAAATGGACTATCTCAGCTGCCTCTGGAGCTGACCGTTTGAGCTGTAAACTTCTCAGTTTGCTTCAGCTTAGTAGGACCAGGCCTTGCAGGGAACTGAATGAGAGCCTGCCAAAAACCTAGTGTCAGAGAGAGAGAGAGTTGACTCCATAGGTGAGACTAATTAATGGAAGCCCCGGCATGGTGTAGGAGGTGCGTATGGTAGGAACATGCTACCTTCTGGATGAGGTCTTGTTCACTCATCATCTGTTCCATAAAAGTGTCATGGCATTTTTTTTTTAAGTGCAGCAGTGTCCAGCATAAAGTGCTGGTTAACATCCAGATTAAATCTATTCACTTTCCCTAAATTCTCTCCATCTTAAATTGGATATGGTATGCTTCTTCACTTCCTATCCTAAATTATTTATTAATATACACCAGCTCAACACCATTATCATGTTTGATTCCTGAAATGGCATCACTGGTCAGCGAAGGGATTCCTTTCTGTCTAATAAGGAAGGCACTTCTGGGTCCTTTAGGATGAAATTGCTATATAAATTTAACATCACGTTGTTGTTATTTTTGAAGCAGATTTTCATGCAGAAATGAACCTGCCATCACTTGAACATAAATTATAAAGCAAGGGACTAGAATATTAATAATTAACCATCCTCTGCTACAAAATATGAAATGTATACAGTGTTCATCTACAAGGTGTTCCCAACTATTAACATAATCATTCCTCTTTCAGATTTATTCTTTGCAATGCCCGTTTACTCTACATATGTAGAACAAACTTGAAAACTTGGTCTTTGGTGCCTTCTTCAGTAATGATCTGCAATGGAAAAGCTGTAGCTGAAAAAGTCAAATCAGCTGCACAGAAAGCAGGGCTTCTAAAAGTTGGAATTTTGGTTTTAGTGATCATTATTTGTGGTGATCCTCCGCTCTGTGATTCAAAATTTACTTTTCAAAAACCATTTCTTATAAGTTCAGATATATTTACATCTGATTTGTGACTAGGGGGTATTTGATTGAGAGGGTCAGATGAGAAGTCTTTTTCTGAACAAAGGAGAGACCATCACAATTTTGAGTTTCACATGTTTGTGTGTCAAGAACATTACTGTGCTTGAGATAGTCACTGACTCATAGTGGCAGATATGCCTTTGTATTAAAGTGCATAGTAGGACAAATTCTGTCCTTGCAACGAGAATACTGAAGGTGAAATCCTTGTCCCACTGACATGGAGTTTTGCCATTGACTGGAATGGGGCCAGGCTTTCACCCTTTGTTTCTGTGGATGTATCTGATTTGGGAAATCTTCAGGTTTAGATGTTGTGATCATTAGGATGGAATTATCCAAGTGTTTTTTCCCTCAAATCAATCCTTGAGAGACTTCTACGGCATACATAATAAGTTGCCAAATGTGCACAATATGATACACATATTAACTGGCTCACAAGTAACAATAGAGGAAACTTTTGTTTTAGGGGGAGAAAAAAGGCTTCTAACATTGTGTGGTATATTGCCTGAAACCAAATGCTTAAGGCAACATATACAGTCAAAGTTACCTCAGCAATTTGTATCTATGGTACCCTTGTTATCAGATATGGTGGGTATAGTAATTTTTTTTTTTCATTAATACCGTGAGGATATTTTCTACACTTCCAAAGCTTACCCAATGTGAGGGGAAATCTCCCTCCTCTTGGCAGCAGCAATCTCCAGGCCACAGGATTTGCACATAGGGTGTGCTTGTAGGGGGAAAAAACCTTTTGGTTGTTTTTTTTTTTCCTCTCTGCTGCTCAAGAGCCAGCAGAGGGAGCTTAAGTAACAAACCCTCTTCCCTGAGCTCATTAATAATACACAGGTACATTGTACAGGTAAACAAAATGGCCATGATAGCTTATTCCCAACAGGAGACTTGGAAAGGGAAAGAAAACCAGTGTTTGCTGAGCGTAAAAAGGCAATCAGCGGGGAAAGAGAGAGGATGAGAATTCACTAGGAGCAACGGACACTTACAGGAACAGTATCGTAGAATCTAAGAGCTTCTCTCCAACTCATGGGCAATCAACAGTATTGCCAGACCCAAGTATGAAAAAGATTCATGAGTCAAAAATCATGAATTATGCCTCCAAAAAATGGGATTTTTTTAAGATATAACTTTGGGGTTCTTTCTGAGTCTGCTGGGTGCCCTCAGGTCAGGTTGTCAAGCTTTTCTCCGCAGTAAGAAGACTAATTAAAGTTTGTTAAATGAATGTTGAGATTCTTAAGGAATCACTTGACGGCAGGAGCTGGGGCATTGAGAAAGCCACTCAATCTCATGAGACTCCTGACAAAAATTATGAGTTGGCAACATTGAAAATGCTATTAGTGTTTCCATGGACATGTTGCCCGCTTCTGAGGAAAAACCCATGGGGGAAGGGCATCTACCAGGATCCCCTCATGGAGTTGTGTGAGGGTAGGGTTTTTCTCCCCCTCTCCCACAGAGCAGCCCCCTGAAATCTATCCCCAAGCTCTGAAAAGCCCAGGCTATCATAAGAGCTGCCATACTGAGTCAGACCGGTAGTCCCTTTAGCCCAGGCTCTGGTCTCTGACAGTGGCCAGTGCCAAGTGCTTTACAGGAATTGAACAGAACAGGGTAATCATCTATCTCACAGAACTGAAAAGACTTTGAAAGGTCATCAAATCTAGTCCCCTGCCTCCACTAGCAGGACCAAGTACTGTCCCCTGAGAGATTTTTTGCCCCGGATCCCTAAATAGCCTCCTCAAGGATTGAGCTCACAACCCTGGGTTTAGCAGACCAATGCTCAAACCACTGAGCTATCTTTCCCCTGTCAGGCTCTCCCTGCTTCTGGCAGTCAAAGTCTGGGGCCACCCAGAGCATGGGATTACATCCATGACCATCTTGGCTAGTAGCAATTGATGGATCTATCCTCCATGAATGTATCTATTTCTCTTTGTACCAATTCAAAGCTTTGTGCCTTCTCAGCTGCTCTGGCCCCAGCACCTCCGCAGTCCCCTCCCCATGGCCCTCTTGTATGAGAGAGGTGGCTTTATAGAAAGAGCAATACAACCCCAGGCTGTAATATAACCTTTCCTCAGAAAGTTTGTCATTTAAGGGAAGTGATGTTTATCCCTGGCGCCAACCCCACTCAATGAAGCCCGCTGCACTAAACTCCCTTTAGTGGAGAAGGGATTTCATGGTGTCCCAAGAAGAAGTGGATGATGTCTCCAAGTCAGATGAGTTGTCCCTGTTCGGAAGAGAAAATGGGAACAGATTCTTGAATGGAAGAGCTCCCCCATCCTTGGAGATCTTAGGGGTACAATCCTCCAGGATGGCCACCATCAGTATAAACCAGTCCACAATCCAAAAAGCAGCATTTAAATCAAACTGGCATATTATGATCATTATCACAATGATGATGATTATTATTAATACTTATTTTATGCCATAAAGGTATATAAAAAGTTACCGCACCAATGCAGATAGAGACCCTGTCCCAAGATATTACCACCTAAACTTAGAACGAGATGTGTGTGCAGGAGGGGAAAGAGAAGAATACCTAGGTCTTGCATAGTAGTGTTTCATCAGTACATCTTAAAGCATTTTATTAAGGAGGTCAGGACCATTATTGCCCTTTTACAGATGGGTATACTGAGGCATGGAGAAGGGAAGCAACTTGCCCAAGGTCACACAAAAGGCCAGTGGCAGAGCTGGGACTAGAATGCTGGACTTTTGAGTCCCAGTCCACTTCTCTGTCCATTAGGCAACACCGCATAGTGGCAGTAGAAGGCTACTGGTCTTGTCTTCAAGATCAAGAATATTTTTATGAATCTACTTTTTGTTTTAATTACACTTAAATATATAAAATGCTAAATACAGGCCTCCTTGAAGTGAGGTTTGAGAAGGGATTTAAAGAACCACCACCATGGAGGATGGAGATCAGAAAGGGATTTCCTTTATCCCTTCATTTGCACTGCAGTAACATCTGAAATCCTCACTCCTAGACCAGACTGTACGAACGCAGAACCAAAAACAATCCAAGTTTCCCTATTTTTCTTGTGAAAAGAAATGAATTTATTTCTTCTCAGTACTTATACACTTTTTAGGTAGAGGCATGCTTATTTTTTTGTTTTTTGTTTTGTTATTTTTAAGAGATGAGTCCAATATTATTACCAAGAACCTCAGCTTTGTAGAGCATTCGGTAAATGAAGTACC
Source organism: Dermatemys mawii (assembly GCA_007922305.1). Classification (NCBI taxonomy): domain Eukaryota; kingdom Metazoa; phylum Chordata; order Testudines; family Dermatemydidae; genus Dermatemys; species Dermatemys mawii. Next base: position 31,319,991 of record ML677377.1, read on the forward strand.
CAGCAAGAAATGAGAATATCAGAGTTAAGGGGTCCTTATTAGGAAGGGCTGTTGATAGAACCTAATATGAATTGTGCAGAGAATTTCACTGAGCTATGCATTAAGCACAGTGCAAAAATATATTCTTTGAACTGGTTGCCTTCAACTAGAACATCACATTAGGGGACAGTTACCTAAACAAGTGCCATTGATTTTTTTTCTCATTCTGTGTAGCTTATTTCCAGCCCTGCACCCCATCACGTACTTAATCACTCTTTCAAGTGCTAAGTGATGTCTATCTATTGGGTTTCTTTTTCAAAATGCAAACCATTTTAAGTCATGTAAAAACATCCCTTTTGTGTTGTGTTTTTAGGGGGATGAAAAACAATTGTTTTATGTCTTTGATGACAGGATGCTAGACGTGGCAATAAAAACTTGCTGAGACCCACTGCTCTTCTCGTGGGTCAATAAACCACTTGGCTGCCTGCCTGTTAACCAAGCAATCAATCCCTTTCAGAAAAGAGTGAGACCAATTTCCCTCTTCCTGTGTACTTAATAATTGTCCCAGCTCATTCTACTGTCAAAATCCTTTTTCCTTTGCTGAGGTGATAGTCTCTTATCAGTAGTCCTAAAGTGTCCTCTTGTGGCCAATGTGAGTTATGGTTTTATATCAGCATGAGGCAACATATGCAAGTGCTCAATCCTGAAAATCTTCACTCATGCAAATTCTCCCATTGATATCAGTGAATTAAGACTACTCAATAAAGGTTGCAGGGCTGGATCCTTACTTCAGAAATAACGGCTGGTCAGTAACAAACACACACTAAACAATTTGTAACCTGTTTAAAAATTGCTGTTTGTCAAAGTTACATAGTTAAATATGTATTGAACACTCCTTGAAAAACAGGCAAAAAGCCATACAAGTTACCCCTCAAATATATATATTCTTACACCTTTGGAATTGGCTGACTGCAGCATAATGTAATCTTAGTTTAAAACTTCTGACTAGATGAACCCAATTAAGATGTTGAATAATAAATGAAATAATTAAATAGTTATGCTAGTTTTGTGATAACGGTGTAGAAAAATAAAATATATTTTATTTTTCAAGGGAGACCAAGTTTCTTAACCAGCAGTAATGAGGAATGTTCATTGTTCATGCTGTGAACAAGGGACAGGGGGGCTTAGATGGGGGTGGGGTTCTGAGGCAGCAGTTAGAATGGGGGGGTCTCCAGAGGGGGCGATCAGGGGACAAGGAGCAGGGTGGGGGGTTGGATGGGTCGGGAGTTCTGAGAGGGGCAGTCAGGGGGCGGGAAGTGAGTGGGGGTTAGATACGGGGCAGGGGCAGGCTGTTTGGGGAGTCACAGCCTTCCCTAACTGGCCCTCCGCATAATTTTTAACCCCAATGTGGCCCTCGGGCCAAAAAGTTTGCCCACCACTGATCTATCTGGCACATCTTTCAAAAACATATAGCTGTTTAGTATATAATCTGATAGACAATTGTCTAAGATCTCACAGGTTCTTTATTTAGTGGAGTCATTGACACAATGCAGCTTTAACTTGCATTATTTCAGTGGTTATCCAGGGCAAAGGTTAAAAAACTGGAAACGTTTCTCTAATCAGCTGTACTGCATCAGCCATACAGTTAGCTCTTTGTGTGTTGCCAGTAAAAAAAGAAAATGTGTGTTGGGTATCGGAATCCCTTTATTTTTGCTTACAAAGGGTATGTCTATACTACCCGACGGATTGGCGGATAGCGTTCGATGTATTGAGAATCGATTTATCGTGTCTCATCTAGATGCGATAAATCAATCACCAAACACGCTCCCTGTCAACTCTGGAACTCCATCTCGGCAAGAGGAGGAAGTGGAGTCGATGGAGGAGCGGTCGTAGTCAACTCACTGCCGTCGGGACGGCCAGGTAAGTCGACCTAAGACACTGCGACTTCAGCTATGCAATTCGCATAGCTGGTTGTGTATCTTAGGTCGACCCCCACCCCCCATGTAGCCCAGCACAAAGTAAAAAAATGAGCTCTCTTTGCTTTGTTTTTGTTTTATGGTTTTGTTTTCTGGGGAGTCCAGGTGATTTTTTTTTTCTAGTCGGTTAATTAGATTGCAATCAAATCTGTGCTATAGCAGGATTCTGGATCCCAACACTGGTCAAGTTTTTCCCCTTGGTAATGGTTGAAGTGCATACCAGAGCAATAGTTCCTCCAGTGCAGAGATTTCATCTATCCCTTTCAGACAGCTTGTTCCAAAGAGGCAAAGTTCCTCAACCCGTGGGTCGGGACCCCAAACTGGGTGACCAGAATGTTTCAAAGGGTCACATGGCAGTTCTATTCCACAGGGCTGGCTGGACTCAGCTCCCTGCTCCACGCCCTGCAACCTCTGAGGGCCCAGCATGACCCAGGTGTGGCCCAACCATCATGAAGACAGGAGCCTGGGTAGGCTAAATTTGAATGAGTGGCACTGCAACCCCATGAGTCAGGTCACAACTCCACCCACATAGATTTGGTCCAGTCAGAGGGGTGGGGCCAGACCAGAGCAGTGGTGCAACCCCAGAGGTTGCAAAACCCTGAGCTGAGAGCCAGGCCTAGCCAGCCCCACAGCACAGGCCTTTCAAGGGCTGTCATTGTGGAGTGAGTGTCGGGCGGGACCCAAACCCCCACAAGGCAGGATCTGGCCGAAAACACCCCAGGGCAGTGCCGTAAGCAGAGCAGGGTGAGCGGGGCAGATGCCCAGGGCACAAAGGCTGCCAAAGACGTTTGATTTAAATGTCACAATGCACTTTCTGGAATTCCCATCTTTGGAGGCTATTACGAACAGGTTGGACAAACACCTACTGGGTCCTGTGAGGCACCACAGGTCTCACCCTGCCCCACCACCACCAGTCACAGGTTCCCAGGCAACCTTTATAAATGGACTCTTAGCCCCACAAGAACCATTGTCCCTGGGAGTCCTGATTGGAGGAGCACTAGATCCCACTTATTGGTCTAGCTGTACGATTTAAGGCAGAAGGAGTCGCAGGAAGTTGTCTGTGTGCCTTGATGAATTCCTGGCTGGCTGTTATATTGGACCCAGCCTTCTCACCTGGCTCCTGAGCCCAGATGGGCTGCCTTGCTCCTGATTCCTGCCTTATTGACTAGTTCCTGCCTTGCTCCTGATCCCTGCACCTGGTCTCTGCTTCCAATGCTGGTCCTTGCCTCTACTCCTGACTGCATCTCAGACCCTCAGTTTGACTCCTCTTGGCTCAGGTTACTGATTCCTGATGCTGATTCCTGCTCTAACCACTGGGTATGATTGCCCAAGCCCCAATCATGACTGGTCCTGCCTTAGAACAGGGAGCTAGCCTAGATGACCTTTCAAGGTCCCCTCCATCCCTACATTTCTATGATTCTGTCACCTGCAAAATATATGTTTGTAGTCTTGTTGTAGCTGTATTTGTCACTGGATACGAGAGAGACAAGGTAGGTGTGTGAATATCTTTTATTGGACCAGCTTCTGTTGGTGAAAAGTACAAGCTTTTGAGCTAAACAAACCTGAAGAAGAGTTCAATGTAGCTTAACCGCTTGTATCTTTTACCAATAGAAGGTGGTCCAATAAAAGATATTGCCTCCACCACCAAAATATGGCCAAGCAATAGTGACAAAGGGTCCTGTGGCACCTTAAAGACTAACTAAAATTTTAGAGCATAAGCTTTCGTGGGTTAATACCCACTTCGTCGGATGCATGCAGTGGAAGT